>CABFVX010000019.1:541400-582106 GCA_902151425.1 Timema shepardi
GGGGGGGGGATTTGTGTTGAAGGTGAAACCAGGGAGAAAATGACCAATAGTAGAGAGCTATTACAAAAGAAAAATCTAAAAAATTTAAAAAAATAGTGTTTTATTATGACGAAAAAAATATATACAAACAGCCTTAAAAGGAGTTTGCACAACGGCCTTATCAAACCAACATCCAAATAAAAATTTAAAAATATTTAAAACTGTAAATATTTAACAAGATAAGATGAAAAATTTAAAACAAAACTAAATAGCAAATTAATGTCAAAAAACCAAAACTAATCTAAAATCTATTCTAGTACTGAAAAGAGATACAACTTTACTTAAAATAACTCGATACAAATAGGAATAAAAATGGGTCAAAAAAATTCTAAAAATAGACCCCGGAAACACTACTCTCTGAAAACAGTCAGGTTTGACAAGATAGAGGGGTGGTGAGTGGAAACAGGGATTGAAAATGTTTCTGGGAAATCTTACTAGCATAGTGTTTGGAATATATATATATATATACCCTGATGCCATACATTCAAATGCGCCTTACCGGTTTTTCAGAGGCTCTGCCGACAAAAAATGTTTCGCTGGTCATTTCTGACGCACTCCAAAATCTTTCACCTTGCACAAATGCGTGTGTTGCATCGATTCTAGCCATAAATTTAAACGAATTTTTAAATTAATCATAGAAAAGGGGAGTAACCTTATCTGCATCATCGAGGAACTTGCGGCACAAACAAACAGCATCAATCATCTTAACAAGCTTACCAATTGTATTGGTAAAATCATAATACTAAACCTAAACACTAATTTTTAGAGTAAATTAGTAAGCCCACTTTAGAGCACCAAAATTGATTAAAAGACACTAAAATTTGGCACTTTTGAAATATATTGTCTTATTTGATTTATTAATAATAAAGTTCACCTAAAAAGTTATCAAAGCTTCCAATAATACTTCCTTGTGGATTACTATGTAATTTCTCCCTACAATATCGATTAATTTCCAGATTTCAAATAACGGGCTTCCTATGAAAATAAGATACTACATATTACTCGAGTACTGGTTCTACAGTAACATTAGTAAGGTAATATTACCCTCCTAATCCATAAAACTATTATATTAATTACTAATTAGTACATAGGCGTATAACCTAAACAGGTAGTAAGACGCAGTGCTTTAAAAAAAAAAGCTTCTGAAGGCATCCAATTTTCAAAAATTTAATGGAAGAAGCCCACTATAAATAGCCTCTAGACGCACCTAATTAGAAAAAAAAAATATCCAGGAAGGACTATAACAAGCAGCTCTAGGCTTAGTTTCTTGAGCTAGCCAATTTTCAAAAATATTCTGGGGATAGACCACGTCAAATAACTTCCATAATAGGCAATAGGCATCTAATTTTCTAAATATTTCCAGACGAACGCCACTCAAAAATTTCTATGGACATTAAAATTTCAAAAAAATATATCTAGAGGAGCACCACTCCAAATAGCTTCTTTCTAGAGGAAAAATCGGAAGAAGAGGTATAAAAATTTCAAAACGTGTATTGGGGTGGACCATTCCAAATATCTTATGGATAAGTATATATCTTTTTAATTTCACCCGAGGTCACCTTCAATTATCTTATTGAGGAATCCAATTTTCAAACATTCACCGAGATAGGGTCATCAGGCCCTCCTTTGGCTTAAGAACAAAGTCCTTCGAAAAGTCCTTTTATTTGCTAACTGCCACCTCTAGACAAAAAGATCCGCTGTCACTGAAGTTTTGGCAGTACTAAGAGATATGAGACCGCGCTTTTCTCCCGGTTCTGACACTTCTCATGTATTCATTCGCCAAACCATTATGATCTGCAAGACCGTATGTTGATTTTTTTTGTCACTTTTGGCAGTCAAAACTCTTCACAACAATTTGTTTTTAATTTTGTTTTTCTCTTGACCGTTTTTATACATCTTCTGCTAATTGTCGGTTACCACCACTCCAATGGCGAGTGGATTATGTAATATATGTACCCCGAGAAAAACGTGCGTGTCCTGACGTACTTAACGATATCCATCTACACATGTGGCCACCCGGTCCAACCAGATAGATACAAGTCGCAACGAACACGTACCGGGAAAGAGAGAGAGTGTGTGTGTGTTCTCTCATTACCGTATTATTAACACTAGAGAGCGCGCACACCCCGATAAGGAAAATCCTCCATACAATACAAGACATTTCCGTGCCGCCCTTAGCAGACGTGGGGAACCCGGTTATATGCCTCAACCCATTCTGCCAAAAAAAGATTTAAAAACTTAATTTTTGTTTAGTGTTATTACAAGAGCTTACACATATTTTCCAATTTTCAGACGTATAAGGTATCAGGGAAATGACCTGAAAGGTAAACAAATTGTAATAATAATTAATGCTAGAAACCATGTTAAATCAATAAGGGTTGATTTCTCCACAACTCTTGGTTCGATTTTCCTCCTCGACGAACTTTATCTGTATAGAAGTACAAAGCACAACTCTGGCAAGTTTAAATTAAATAGGTTAATACGTTCAAAAGTTGTCGTGGGACATATCCAACAGATACAGACAAATGCAAATCGGTGGAGTTAAAACGGAGAACTCACTTCACTCGTTCAATAAACCAAGCCCCATGATTATGTTTTTATTTGTGTTTACACTCTGACAATATTCGCTATATCGCCTACACAGGGAGACTCCCACCTCAACTTGTCTCCCTGTCACCTAAGCAAGCGCGGGGCCCTGTATTCTGTCTGTGCAGCCACACCGTTTTCACATCCCTACGGACGGCCCTGGACACTATGACTTTTCAGATTGAAGCGACCCGATGCAACGGTAGCGGTAGGCGCTGTTCAAGTTGCCACACATTTCATGACAGTTCATTACATGGGTGCAGCCAATATTGCGGCACCGAAGATAGATATGAAGGCGTGTATGGAATGATTCCGGTATGAAGAACACTATCCGACAGCTCCAAAGGTTACTAAAACAGTTTTAATGTATTCATCTGTTAAAGTCAACTACATACAACCGTCACGTTTGATGTATCCTAAACTCTTTTTCCGACCAAAATCATGGTATAGCACGACTAGTATCGCTTCAAAATCAATTTTTGTTTTCAAGATATGCACCACATTATATTATCACCTTGAAAGAGTTTTCAAATAACTATTCGACCCTTTTCAGTTGAAAGAGCGGTGTCTTTGATCGTCGATCAAGTAATCTCATACTAGATCACCAATGACCAGATTTAGCTTATTTTTGCCAAACTGGCACTTATTATTAGGGCACAGCCAGAAATGATACGAAAGGTATCCACAGGTTAAAATCCCCTGCCAATCTGGCGTGGAGTGTTGTCAGCACCAATAAACTAAATAAATAACTTCAAAATCGGGGCTGTAAGAATATTCAAAACGTCGAAAAATCCTCGTCAGCCTTCATATAACCAATAAATAAGAAAAGGGCACATTCGAGTGTTTATATATAGGTACCTTACAAGTTTGAATCAGCAAATAAATATGGAGGTAAAGTTGAAAGGATAGTCAAAATGGTATGTCGAGGAAGAATAAAAAATCAAATCTATAGCCAAAATAGTAGGTCAAAGGCAAACGAATCACCAAATCCTGAGTCAAAATGGTGTGTTGAAGGAGAATCAGCAACAAGATTCCTAGTCAAATGGTGTGTTGAAGGAGAATCAGCAACCAAATTCCAAGTCAAAATGGTGTGTCGAAGGAGAATTAGCAACAATATTCCGAGTCAAAATTGTTTGTCGAAGGAGAATCAGCAACCAAATTCCTAGTCAAAATGGTGTGTTGAAGGATAATCAGCAACAAGATTCCGAGTCAAAATGGTGTGTTGAAGGATAATCAGCAACCAGATTACTAGTCAAAATGGTGTGTTGAAGGAGAATCAGCAACAAGATTCCTAGTCAAAATGGTGTGTTGAAGGAGAATCAGCAACAAGATTCCTAGTCAAAATGGTGTGTTGAAGGATAATCAGCAACAAGATTCCGAGTCAAAATGGTGTGTTGAAGGATAATCAGCAACAAGATTCCGAGTCAAAATGGTGTGTCGAAGGAGAATCAGCTTGCAAATCCCAAAAGACCCAGGTTGGTGCCTGTGTGTTCCAAGTTTGGCCACCATTCATTTACAGTTCAAATGTTAGGCTATGTATCTATTTCTTCTTGATTATTTTAGAACTCATATGAGATTAGACAAGGAGCCCTTAAATCTGAAGTAAAACTCTGCAATGGGCAATCTACTAGTATAAATGTGTGTCTTTACACACCCTCCATAAGCCCCTCAATTTCCTAAAAAGCTGCAATTTTGCAAACTTATTATAGTATCGACCATGGTACAGAACCTAATGGAGCTAAATTTTCGATTTTTTAATGTATTTATTTATTAATTAAAAATAGAATTAATTTAGTTCACTCTCCCTTTCTCCCATCTTAATCAATAATTGACAGAAAATTAACTTATAATTTAACAAACCAATTATAATCAACCCGTCGTAGACAGGCCAAAAGGTTAGTAATTATAATGTACTTTATGTATTACAAGTGTATCGGTAGAATTTGTGCTTTTTTACTATTTTACTTTTATTTTTTTAAATAGAAAACATGATGAATTTGACGACCTACTGTTTCGATTTTTTTATTCGCAAGCCCAATTGGGCGACAGAAGCTTTAACTATTTTAACAAAAATATAAAATGAAAAGACGTATTTTAAAAGAATTTCTGCATCATCAACTTGGAGACAAGATGAGAAACTTTTTTATTTTACTCAGCAGTTAAGGATGAAATTTAATCCCGGGTTCTTCCTTGAGTCAGACTCACTATATACCCTGCCAGTAGAGCGTTTTTAAAACTCGATTTATGAATAGAAGTGTCTACGCAAGGTGCAAGGCGCCGTTAAATAAAATATAAGATAGTAATAAAAACCTGTAGTAAAAAGGTGTGAAAATAAACACACTACAAAAAGCTAAACGAGCCGTGTACAGGTCATTTCTATCAACGAAAGAGAAAGAATAATTGTGATCAGGATAAGCTAATGACGGTGTTAACACCACCCAGCCACTTCGCCCCCTCTCCCTCTTCTCTAACCTCCCCGAACACACACACACACACACACACACGCAGTCAAGTACTAACTCTTCGCGCGGCGATGCACATAAAACTGTCCGCGGGCAAACATTACCAGCAACCACAATGCCGCTCAAATTAAGTCGCACATGACACGGCTTACTACCGACTACATCCACAAACACTGAGGGTGAAATGTATATGCATACACAAGCCAGTATTTTGATGTGTTTTTAAACATATTTTGCTTCCATTTACACTCTACTAATCCGGTCACAAAAGGGCATCACAATGGGATGTAGACAAAACAACTTCCAGTATTTTATATAGTGTTTTATATTTACCACCATAAACCAATTCATTTGTGTACGTACATCTGACAAAAAAAACTCAATATATTTTCGGAACAGTAACATAAATGACCTTGATTTGTGGCAAATAAAATTATTTAATTTAGCTAAACTAAAAGTTGGATTTCGGTGGTATTATTATTATTATTATTAGTAGTAGTAGTAGTATTAGTATTAGCACCACGTCTTACTACACGTTCGGGTTATACGCACCTACGCTAATGTGTAATGGTAGGGTGATTGCGAGATGAAATGGAGGACCTACAGTTTAACGTGGAATCCGAACCACGGTGGAGGCCTGGCATTCCCCACATTCACAAGATGTCTTGTCAGAGGTGAAGGAAGGGTTTGGTAATAAGATAAATCTGTGCCGGGACCGAGGATTGAACCCCGGACCCCCAGCACAGAAATCTGACACCTTACCCCTAGACCACCAGGTCACCGATTTCGATATTGAAAGTAGGTAAATATAAGGTATTTTTGGCTAAAATTGATTATTTTTTTTCAAATCTACTCAAATTTTGTGTGAGATAGATAGAAAAATTACAGCTAAATTTCAAATTTTCAATATTCACTATAGCCGGTTCAAACGCATAATTTACTTCTTCTTTACCAATAGTATTTGGTAAAGGGCGACAGGAAACTTTGATTTGATGTAGGAATATTAAGAAGAAAATTATATTAGTCCAGTTGATACTATTTTTTTCTGACAGTTTCAGGCAAAGAACAATGTCGTCTGGTACTATGTAAAAATGTTTATAGATTGGATATCGTTAATTCTCATTAAAATTTGACATAATTTATCATTATTCGCATATAAAAGTGCAAGCAATCATTTTATCAATTTAGTTTTTTTCTACGTACATATAAAATGCATCCAAAAATAGCTTTTAAAGTGTTTTGGTATTAATTTTAGTGCGCTAGGTATAAGTTCGTAAAATCATGTGTCACGATACTTCGTTTCGACCTATAGGCTTATAACAAAATTGTTAAGAAAATTTATTTTTTCATTATGACTAATTAAATAATATAAAAATCTTACTTTAAAAAGTAGATTTACTACATATCTTGAAAAAAAAATCCCGATATTTCCCCTAACAAAACTGATATATCTTCATCAAAATGTTTGGAGGATTTCAAATGTATTTAGAGCTTATGGAAAACTTGCCATCGACCTATATCAGAAAAATACAAATATAACACCAAGGTGCAATTATATCAAAACTATTTCTGATAAACGTATTTTCTCTACGGTGGTTGTGTGTGTTACCAAGATCGTGATATCGATACCCCACTGTAATGCTGGATTCACACATAAAGCTATGCTGTGCGACATTTTTTCTCGTTTATTTTTCACACAGTGAGCTGTACTACGCTCGAATCCGGACAACTGGGCGCTGCCATCTGGGCGTCAAAAGTTACCCCACTTTTTTTTTCTTTTTTTAAAAATCACTTTTTTGCAATGCGTTTTTTCTTTTTAATTAAAAAGTGATGAGTAAAAACAAAATATTCACTCGTTTTTAATTATATATTTCTCAATTAAAATTAAAAAATTATCGATAAAAACTAGAAAAAAGTTATAGATAAACACTAGCTTAATGCAAAGTGATGGGTAAAAAATATAATTATGCGCAGCATTATATTTTATGCATATGTTCTTTGTCTTGTATTGATGTATTGCAATATTATGTGCACCTCGTAAAACGAAATAATGTATTTATTATTAGTGTCCCTAACTAGTCTTAAAATTCTAGCATCGACTTCGTTAGGTTAGGTTAGGTTAGAAATAATAATGTGGGATAGTAACATATGAAAAAATACTGCATTTTTTATTCTAAAAAATTGCATAAGTTAATAAAAAAATGTTTACTTTAGCGCCCAGTTGTCCTAGACCGTACTACGCTATACTTGGGAAGGTTTAGTAAAGTATTTGAAGTCTTCAAGACAACATGGCATTTGGTGGGTCTGTCCGTTGTGCGCATGCGCATAAAACGTAGCGCGAGTGAGATGTTAAAATCGCCCGGTCCATGATTTCGCTCGCATAGCGTACGTAGCGTAGCGTCTTACTATGCATAAAATACGCGATACGTTTCTCTGGATTATTAATTATGCTTTAGCTTATAAAATCGTTAAATAAGTATATATATATAGATATATATATATATACATTTAACGCTATATACACACACATCCATTTGCTCACGAATTCAATAAAGTTAACATTTTACGGTGAAAGGTATGTCTAGGCACGGTGATTATTTGAGCCAAAGTAATGTCTAGATATTAACTTCTACACAGGTTGTTGCACTCTTAATTTAGTTCGTATGCAGTTTTATGTTCCGGTGTGCAAAGTTCCCATTGCACATTTACAAAACCTTCCAGCGTGCGACAGTCACGTCCAAAACGATAGATGTCAGCTAGGTAATATTAATAAAAAATAAAGCGGCCAAGTGAAACGAAACCGGACTCCCCCCCTAACCCTTTCCACGACGGTGATACCTCGCCACGTCAGGGTAACGAACCCGGTACAGTACCAAGGTGACGGACGGGACGAGCACTACCTATACTTTTCCCGCCCACCACTACCCACCCGTTATCTCTTCTCCACAACTCCACTGCACTAATTGGCCTAGTCTTGGATTAAAACACAGGCGGTGTTATACATAGAAATACCAGGAGCATATAAGAGAATGGGAGGTGTATCAAGGAGAACCCAGCGCTGCCGTTTCCACCGCGCCTTGTTCATTAGCTTGTTGAGAACATTGAACCCGATACCTCACAAGCACCGGAAGCTCCGAGGTTAGAAATAACGAGTTCCTCCCCTTACTTCGTTCTGCCATAATACTGTGCGAAGGGAGGGATGGGGGTGATTATTAATGCGAAAAGGCTATACAGACTGCACGTCATAATTTTTTTTTTAATGTGGGAAAACTCTAAAGTAGTATTTCACATTCTTAAGGGTGCTACATGATAGAACAATGAGACGCGTTGCAGACGTTTAGAAATCACGCATTATTTTTAAGAAGGTGTTTGATATGTTTTAATGTCATTTCCAGAAAAAATTTAGGCAAAAATTATCAGGTTTTTCTGAAAAGTTTAAATTTTAGGGTTAACTTCTTTTTAAAAAAAAATATTTAACGACTCTCTACCATTTACACGAAAATGTGTATTTCCGCGATCAAAGCAAAAGACTAGATACCCAGATCTAGCTTTCCTCTATAAAATAAAATCATGTTTTGATAGGGTCTAAACAAAAACGAAATTAAAATAAAAAGCATATTTTATTGAATTTTATGCCAGCTACAGTAGCCTCATGGCTTCTTTGGTGCTGACTGACAGCTCACAGCTGACTTCTGACAGTCAACATTTAGGTAGATAACTAAATTTTGACTGTCAGAAGTGACAGCTGCTAAACACATGTTTTTGCAGATCATATGGTTCGGCGTAGGGATATATAAGTTGGCCTGGTAACTTTTCAAAACCGTCAACTGTCAGCTGTGAACTGTCAGTCAGCACCAAAGAAGCCACGGGGCTACTGTAGCACCCTTTAAATTACATTATGCGATTTTTTTCTACGAATCGATTTCGATACTAGGAAGATTCAAAATCCCTTAATGCACCGTCATGCGGGTAAAATGTATACGCCTACCTAAGCCACACAGCTTGCGAGATGTTTGGCGGATCCCCTAAAAGCACGCGCTGAGAATAGAAACTAGGACGCTAAACTTTGAAATTATATATATTATATGTACTAACTCAATTATAAAACACCTGTAAAGTTAGACGCTATCCATGCCCACGCAACAAACAATATTAAAATAATAACAGCAATGGACGTTTAAGATACGCCCAATTCTCTGCGGGCAAACGACTGACTTCACCGACCAATTTGTGGCACGCTTCACCAAACCATTTCCAAGAATAGACTCGGGGTAGCAGACCGGATATTCTTGTATACCTACAGGAATACGGTGTAATTATGAATACTGATGGCCGAATAAAATATTCAAGGAAAATAAAATTAAAATAATGAATGTACAAAGAGTTTTGAAATAGAATGATAGAAAAAAAAATGGAGCACAAGAAAATACGGGATAATCACATAAAATAGTTCACAAAATGTAACTTATTGTACGTCAACAAAGAACGTCAAAATAGAACGAAAGAGCTAGAAAAGGATGTAGTTTACGGTGACCCCAAGACTTTTGAGAACAAAGTGAAGGTTGGACTAGACGTTTCCATGCCGATCATGAAAACTGAGATAAAAGGATTAAACACAACAACTTTTGTGGCGTCCCGGTTCGACGTCCGGAGGGATGGAAGGAGTATTATTTCACATCAACATGGCCCAGACTGTGAACACTGTAAAGAACATACACAAAGAGATAGGAAGTGGACAGCAAAAAAAAAACTATACCTTTTTCCTGTAATTTATTTTTAAATCCCCAACTTTTTTTTAGAAAAAAAAAAAACCTTGACGAAATAAAGAGGACTAAAATAAAAGAGACGTAATTTTGGCTAGATATCAAGTTTAGCTGTAGTTAAAATCAGGACTGTGGAGCAGGAATCGTGGAGTCGTGAGCAATTTTGGGTGGAGTTGGAATTGGAGTCGGTAAAAATGTGCCGACTTCAGCCTCAAAATAAAACATTGTAATATTAAAACAATATTTTATACATTTTTTTTTATTTAGGACCAAAATTTGTAATATGGATTGACAAATTTATCAAAATATTAATTCACAATGCCAAAGAAGATTCCAATGAAGTGATCTGTATTGAAGCGTTTTACTGCTATCAATTTGTTATTACTAATTAGCATACATTTGCTATTATGAAGGAGTCGGATAGTAGAAAAATAAACTCTTGAGTTGAAGGCTTGCCTTACCGACTCCAGAACCCTGGTTAAAACCATGAAATTATATTTTATAAAGGATTTATTTTAATTGGCGTGGATTTATTGTTACAAAATACCAGTTCAATACTAGAATTTGTGTTACATATTGTGCTTTTTTAAATTGGTTCTAGTGTCGTTAGTTAATAATTTTAAGACGGTGTACAGATTAAAATTAATACAGGTGTCCAGCAAAACTATATTTTTAATTTCCCTGACTTTTCCGGTTTTTTTTCAGAGCCAATTTCCCGACTTTTCCAGTCACTATTTATATATTATAAACCGTATTTTATTACGATCAAAATTAATGTAATAATATTTATTTTAGACACAGACACACATTCTGAAGTTGTATCATTCTATAAAGGATTTCAGCCTAAGGCAATTGGCTATTGGTTAGTAATATCTAAGTCACATTTCAATGAGATCCTATTGAGCATTTAAAAGCTCGCATTAAACTAGTACATTTTAAAATAATTGTGGCACATTCTTTTTAGTTTCTTCTTCCTATAACGTAATCGCATCACCACGACTCGATTTTGGCTAAAGATGCGGGGTAGAAGGGAGAGGGGGTGAAGAGCCGACATGAAAATAACATATTGACTGAAAAATTAAGAGTCGTATTCTCGACTGATACAACTGTGCTAAAAGAGATTTGTGATGAGTATTGGCTGGAAGAAAGATGATATTTTGACTATTGTGAATGAAAGTTTCGTATTATTTTAATGAATATGTGAAAATTCCAGAAATTTGATCGAATTTCCTGTCTTTTCCATGATATTTCCCTTACAGAAAATGCCTTGCTATTTTCCTGTTTTCCTTGTTACCCAGATCGCTGGACATCCTGCTAAATGTATGGAGCTATATAAATATTTTTTAGCAAAGGTTTAAAATTCCTTCCGCTTACTCTTTATCGTCTCACGACCCCTAGGAGGGAGGAAGTATTGTGATCGTAAAAAGTTAGAATTCAAGATGTTGATGGATGTTAATTTCACGACTCCCTGAACAAGAAATAAGGTTGTTTTTTTTTGCAATGCCGTCTATCTTGTAACCATTTTACCAATCGGGTTAAAACTTGATATCTAGGGTTTTCATAAAGCTCCCTAGATAGCAGGATGTTTCGGTTCGTATCCTGGACGGGTGTATTAAGGATGGTTTCCCCAAATGGTTGGTTGCCCGGTTCCCCTACAAGCAGATATACATGTCCTCTAAAGTTTGCCTTCCTCATCCCTGCCCCAATAATGTATAAAATTGGGCGTATAGCCCCATTAGGGTAGTTAAGAAGTGGAACAAAAAAAACTGTGCTTGGGCGAATGAATTCTGAATGAGGGGAAGACAACGATATTCGATCATATCTGTATCATATCAAGTGGACAGACAGGAAGGTAAATGAAGTCATAAGCAGAGCGGGTGAGAAGAGAACCATTTTGGATGTGACTCTTCGGTGCAAAGCAAACTAGATCGAACACATCATTGGGAGGAACCGTCTTCCGCACGACATCATAGAAGGAAAGACGAGCTTAGGAAAGAGGATTCAAATATTGGATGACTTGAAGGAAAGAAGAAACTTCTGGGAGCTCAAGGAGGAGGCAGAGGACCGGGCGCATTGGCGGTCTAAGTTCACTTACAAAAGAAATGGGCCTGCGGTAAGACATAACAATAACAATACGTCGCTTGGGTAATGTAAGCCGTCGATTAAATCAGTTGCCTAGGGGTGGCAAGTAGCTATCTATATGCGACCCTGCCCGCAGCCCAAACCAAACATAACGGCGATGAAAAGAGCTACAAGAAAAGCTATTCGGAACATGGGCGAGAGGAAGGGGGGAGGGGGGAGGAGGCGGCACACACTAACTGTACGAGTGTACGGTCAGTTCATTTAGATCGAGCCGCTAACAAGGTGCGAGAGGCTATAAATACTTGTCTGTCTCTGGGTGCGTGCTCGGTATTTAGACGTGTAGAGCGCACGGAGTAAAAAAAGCTCTTCGCTGGCTAGGATAGCCTATAGTCCATTTTTCATAGTAAGGACCGACTATTAAATACAAACTTTTGTTTTGTTTTTGCTGCCAGCATTGATAACAATTTACTATAAAATTATGAATATTATTTGTAAGGTATTGATCATCTAAAGTAGCCCCATGGCTTCTTTGGTGCTGACTGATAGCTAATAGCTTACAGCTAAAGGCTTTGAAAAGTTACCAGTCCAAATTATGTATCCCTACGCCGGACCATATGATCTGCAAAAACATGTGTTTATCAGCTGTCACTACTGACGGTCAAAATTTAGGTACATATACCTGAATATTTAATGTTAGAAGTCAGCTGTGAGCTGTCAGTCAGCACCAAAGAAGTCACAGGGCTACTGTATATCAAAAGTGACAGCTGAAGATCAGATGACTTGGCGTATTAATATATTAAAATGGTTTTGGTAACTTATGTGACTGTTAAATAATGTTCTTCCTACCAGAATCCTACTATTGGCTTACATGTGCCATGCAGGTTCACAGAGTGACCAGCTCAATGGTAGGGACACCGATAGTTAACCTTGGGACTTGCTCTTTCCCCGGAGAGTACGCTAAACAAGTTCCGTTTTAATTTATATACCCATATAGAAGTTACGATCTTTTTTAAACTGTACGTTAAGTCTCCTCTTTTATTAGTTAAAAACCCGTCTCGGTGGCGTAGTTAGCTAACGCGCTAGTCGTGTTGAGCTAGAATGCCGAGGAGGGAAGATTGAAGTTCAAACCTCGGTCGGGTAAACTGGGGGGGGTGATTTTTTCTAAATGTGTTTCCACTATCCCTCCACGCAAATGGGGGTTCACTTCTTCTAAATTTAACCTTCCCAATTCCTCATTCATTAACGTAATTAGTACTTAAGCGTATAGCTAGAACGGGTAGTAACACGGTGCTAGATAGATAAATAAATATTAGTTAGAATACTAACGTAGCGAATTATTTTCATAATGTCTACTCGAGTATCGGAATAGGAATATATTAAGTGAAGAGATATTACTGTCGATTTGATTAGTTAGACAAGGTGACATTAATCTATAATTGAAGTAAAATTAAATAACATAATTATGTTTCCATATATGAGGGCACATGAGGGAGCTAACAATATTGTGCCTCCTCTTCTTTCTAATTTAAGAAGTTCACTAAATATCCCGAGTAGCTTAACTCTTCGCATATGAGTGCCTTTGCATCGAACCCAGACCGTCAACATAAATGGGCGCATGTGTTCGGAATCGATTGTTTGTGTTGATATTTTGCTCCACGGCTTACTATCGATACATGATTTCCTCATTTAATTAAGACTAATGAAGTAGGAATGAAAAATGTAGAATTCAGGGAACGGTGGATGCATTTGGGTGGAGAAAGCGTGGAAAATAAATTTACGTTTAGTTTAATTTTCTACGTCAAGTAATCTCAACCTATCTTGAATATCTGCCACGATCATATTGACATTTGTAGAAGATTAAACTAAACGTATATATCTACTAGAGCAATATTTTATTTGTTTTGTCCAAAATTGTTTCTTGTCGTAAAACGTATCTTGAATGTTAGTTTTCCAACTATTTAATTGAAAGTAATAGGATGGTGGTAGGTTTTAATGAGCTGCACAAACTTTATTTTGGAAAAATGAGGATACCACAATGTGGAGAAAATAAAAAAGGGGGGGGGCAGACCCTTACCCATAACATTTAACTATATTATTAGTGTCATTTAATAGGTATTGAGATAAACTCTATTGTGACGGCCACGGGTCACATGGTTTGACGTATGAATATGTGTAAATAAATATATTAGATTTTCTAGTTGTTAGATAGGGGGGAACCTTCTTACGAAAATTGGACATCACCAAAATTATTCTGTAGTAAGACCCGATGGAAGGGGAAAAGCTCATACATTATGTTCCATCACCGAAAAAAAAACTCATTTTTTGTGTAAAAAGAAGGGAGGCGTAGTTATTGTCACAGTTCTGGACAGTAGTGGTTGATATCCGATCTACCGGGATGCTGGCAGCCGGTCGCACATGACCTCTGTACCGGCGCTGGGACAGAGGGTCAGCCACGCGCAGTCACGAACACGCCCCTTCCATTCATCACACGCGCCTCGGAACTGGCCATGATCAACAATTTGTTTTTATCGACGCATCTTATTACCTGTTCAGGTTAAACTCTTATAAAATGATAATTACTCTAACGAGGTAGGGACTAGGAAAACATTTTAGAGGTAATCAACCCACATTTGCGTGGAGAGAGGGTGGGAAAGCATATAGAATCTCTCCCCCGCACCCCATTCCCAGTAGACCCCGATCTTACCGTCATCAGCAGATCAGTCTAACACGAGAGTGACGCCTTAGAACATTCGACCGCAGAAGCGGGTATGATCGCCGATTTACAATAATTGGTAGGGAAGCAGGCGACGTGTATAGAGGACTCGGTGCCGTCTAAGGATCGGAACTCAAACGCGGTGTCATCTACCTGACTTTTCTCGAGTTTTCCATAGTCAATATGTTTTTCCAGCCACTACCTACAGGTTACATATAAAAAAAATTAAACAGATTACAAACTACCTACGTCAAATCTTTATCGTGGTATCATCATTTTTTATTTCTACTTGGCTACATTCATATAATTATTAATATGATACCGTTACATTAATTAGCTAACGAGCTATTTTAACATTTCCTGTATGCCACAGCGGTGACTACACGGTCCAAGGCGTTAAAATTTAGAAATGAAGTTGAAGGTGGTTGCCACCGAGACTGAGGGGTCGGGCTTCGAATCTGAAACGGGTGCGTCGAGGTGGTTTTATCCCGCTTCTGTCCAGAATTAACGGATGCTCTTGCTCTGCATTACCTCATCCTCTAGAAAGTCGTATAGGATAGTGAAGGTGGTCCAGAGAAACTAACGCCGTATTAGCGTGGATAGAGAATCGGAAAAACACAGTAATAGCTCATTCCTCTCTGTGTGTGCGGTCGGGCTTCGAACCTTCCTCTCCGTCACTGGCACTCCGATATATTAAAACCAGGTGAGCACCGATCTGGGAAAGGTGATTTCTAAAAGAATTCAGTGTTTTGTGTGCGATTCCAGACGATTCTGCCACTGGGATTGGCTATTTAAATGTTAGTAGGTTTATGCTAGCATAGTTTAAGTAGGTTTATAAGTCGTGCAAATCTATTGTTATTTACTCGAGGTATTTAACGTGCACTTTCTGAACCAATTGATTGTATCAGCATACGTGGGTTTCTATGAGCGAGGGCGAAATAACCTACCAATTTTGCCAGAAAAGGTATTTTCACATAACTTCCAAGGTTATTTTTATGGGACCGACAGCTTTACTTCCCATCCGTAGGAAATTGTGCTGCGCATTTTTTATCACTCAAGAAAAATATGTCATCCCCGGCTAGGTTTGAACCCAAGACCACCGAGGTTATTGGACATTTTAATTTTAATCTCCACTCTAAACTGTTATGTGAGTCAATTTCAAGGTATATTTCAAAAATAGATTTAGATTAACAGAAAAGATTATGTTCAAAATAAACCTACAAAATACAGTTTTAGGGCCTAAATGTGCATGTTTTTCTTTTGTTTTGTGTCAAAAATATATTGCTTACCATCCCAAGAGTTATTTTTATTTCGTTTAATATTTTGTTATAAAAAAAAGTATAGCTATGAAATCTTAAATTTGATCCTTAAATCATTATAGCTTTCAAAAATCGCCGAGGCTTTTAAGAAGCAAAAGAAGATAAGTTGTGGTTCTTATTTTGAAACTACCCCTCCCCTCCCCCACTACAATAATCCAAAAGTCTCGAGATATTGTTATTTATAGACTGCAGTCCTACAGTAAATAAAACACTTTAATCTTAACTTTTATAGCAATCTTTACTTTTTCATACATACAAAGTTTAGAGAAAGTATTGTAGAACATAAAAAAATGATCACATGTTAAATGGGGTGATCGTTTTATGTACAGTTCAAATCATAAAAAGTGGCTGGGTTATATTGAGGCCCTTAAAACTTAAAAGTCAACCAAACTTTTTAATTGGAGAGTACCCACCCTTGATTAGAAAAAATATATTTGGGCGAGCCTCCCGTCTTTATGTCTTTTTACTATTATTTTTACTATTATTATTATTGCCACGTCTTAATACCTGTTAAGGTAATACGCATATGTATGTTAAGGTAGAGTGGAAAACCATTTTGAAAAAAACCATCCTTAGTTCACCCGACCGAGATTCAAACCCCAAATTCTTTTATTGGCAGTCAAGTCTATTGCAAGAGTGACGCCTTAGACAAAAATATATATATATATATATATCACGTTTACTTATTCAACAGACCCTCATGAAAAGGAAATCACTTTATAATAATTCACCTCAAGTTTCAACGCCAAAGGGTTATTTCTTCAACATTTAAAGTTACAATTTTTATTAAATTTAAATTGTTTATGAAGCAAACAGTTTAAAACCATTTTAAAATGTCTAGCGTCATGAAGTATTGTATTCTCTTGAGCCGATTCAATACTTACATCCAGCCCTTTCTTGATAAGATCAAATATTTTTGTATTCGAATACGGTCTTAGTTGAAAATATGTCTAGAGAAATTAATGATATAAAATTAATAAGATATTCTATCATGCATATATTCGATATTTATTTTTGTTTTGTTTAGAAAACTCTTTACCCACACCGGTGGGCACGTGGTCTAAATGCCAAGGTCATTTAGTCTGGTTTTATCTGGCGGGAGGTCAAGGTTCAAATCCCGGCCAGATGTAATGAGGGTACAATTCTTCCACATTCTACCTTCCTCGTCTCTAGCCCGTTAGCATGATGTATAATATGTAAAGGTACCAAAGTGGTAGCTAGACGCGGTGAAATAACTGATTACTCAAGGGAATTAAATAGAAGAAAGTGTGTACAAGATGTTTTGAACGTGTTTTATGTACGTTTTTGGTTCAGAAGACGGCATAGTGAGTGTCCATGTTGACAGCTGTAGATGTTAACCTGCTCCAAATTAATGTTTATGTGCTCTCAGATGATCTTCATCAATGACCTTAATAAAGGCCCACGTTATAGTTTCCACATGTATATAAATGTAAATAGATAGGCTATTACTACTTTCCACATGAGCTAGCCCACCTATCGTATCCGACAGCGTCTTAAGGCTTAAAACAATCACCAAAACTTCTCGTAAATTGACCAGATGAACTTCGAGCTCTCCCTTGGTAAAAGTCGTAAAAACTTTAGGGAATGTAGTTTAAGTATCTACTGATCTATCTCTATAGACGTATTCCATCGATTGGTTTGTTTTTTAAGAAGAGAACTTTGAGGGAAGAGACAGGATAGAGAACCGTATGTGCAGACGGACAGGCAAAGAAGAAAAAAACGACCTATAAAAATACAGTAGCAACGATGTTGGAGAACAAAAACAAAATACTAGTTTAGAAGAAGAAAGAAAATGTTCTGGAGTGAAAAAGGGTATGGTGAGATTTGGAGTCAAAGATACACACAAAAGGAAGAGGGGGGATGGACAAGGAAACTAAGGGGGAGGGGGGATTGTATATAGCAATTTGAGGAGGTGCGGGACTTTAGAGATTACAAATATTTCTTTCAAATAACACAATTTGTTGGAATGAGTGACATTTGACGGTATTCTATATTTCAACAACCACCCGAACAAAACACTTTTTAAAGTGATATTACTTCTAAAATATAACAAAATACACAGCACAATTTTGAGCATAAAATATCATTGTAAAGTAATAAAATAACAAACTAGGTGTTGTGATGGTACAAACTAAAAATGTCAATGTTCACTTAATTCTACAGACTCCAATATTTCAAAGTGAATTTTTTTAATATATAATTTAAATCAAAGTTCCCTGAACACTTTTGATTTGCTTAACTTTTCAGTCTGTGAACACCTTGTCTCAAATAAAGGCCCAAGTTTTGTCCCGATAATGTAAGATAGAATTGTAAATGTTACCCTTCTCAGCATCACACACTAGCGAGTGAAGCTGACTGGGTTTTTTTTTCTACTCATTGAAGTGTTGGTTGGGAAGGCGGGGGTTGGAGGGGGAGGTAGTTTGTGTTAAGAGCATAATGTATCCAATAAATCAATAGTTATTAACCTTTATTTCACTTATCTCTTATACGATAAAAAAGACTTTCCGGGAAAACATTTCTGCAAACTAAAGTCACAGATAAGTAAGTCTTCCTGTATTAAAGTGTGTGCAAAATAATATTTAGAGTTACTAGATTTAAAAAAAACGACACAGGACACTTATGGCAATTATCTTTTTCGTGGCCAGTATAGAGACTGGAAGATTGCAACAAGGTAACACGTTTTGAGTCTTGGGTGGGGTCTACTCATACAATTAGTTCAGATGAAATATAGTATGTGAGTGAATGAATATAATATGTTTGAAAAAATTGTAAATTTTAACTAAACACAGCCTAAAATAATAATTGTGAATAAAACCTACACGCATACAAATAAAAAATGTCAAACATTTAGAAAAAAGTTGTTTTTTTAACATAAAAACAAGCATAATTAATCCATTCTCATTCCCATAACGAAACTCGCCATAATTATGAATACTAATTAACATTTTAAATTTATCTACGCCAATCACACCAGTATTCCTCTTGCCTACCCCCTCTGCCGCCCCTAATAAACAAGTTTGTGCAAGCGGAGTAGGCTCAGAAACTCGACAGGAAGCAAACTGGTTTATCTCGTGCCGCCATCAATTTTTGTTCGTTTGCGAATGTTGGTGAGATTCTAAAAAAAACATTCACACTTCGAATTCCCTTACACCTCGTTTGGACCGCTATGAGTCAGAACTGACCACAGGACAATAATATTGGTCGATCGCTCGAAACTACTCAGTTTCATCCAGTGCTCAGTTACCAACTAACTACTAACTAAATATTGCGAGAGCGGTTAACGCTAGTTAAGACAAAGAGAAAGGAAAGCTATACTGTAAAGGTTGGTGATTTTCTAGTTTAAGAAAATACGGGGCTAGCAATTCTCACCTTTTATAGGGCCCTTACACGATCGATCAGACTTTCAGTATTAATAAAGTAATAATAATAATTAATACTGAGAGTTTGACTGATCATGTAGGGGTAGTACTGAGGGACTGACTGACTAAAATACTGATGTGATCCGAATTTTCTGATCACATCAGTCTTGCGAGTGGTACTGACAGTATGACTGACCGTGTGCGCAGTCTCAGTAGCAGACATAGACTAGCCTCGTATTATTATTATTATTATTATTATTATTATTATTATTAGCACCGCGTCTTACTACCCGTTCGGGTTGTACGCAATTACGCTAATGTGTAGTGGTAGGGTGATTGCGAGATGAAATGAAGGACCTACAGTTTAACGTGGAATCCGAACCACGGTGGAGGCCTGGCGTTCCCCACATCCACAAGATGTCTTGTCAGAGGTGAAGGAAGGGTTTGGTAATCAGATAAATATATGCCGGGACCGAGGATTGAACCCCGGCCGCCAACATATAAGTCTGACACCTTACCTCTAGACCGCCAGGTCACCTACGTATTTTTCTTATCATCCATGTTGTTGTACTTACAAGCAGGAGCTGAGACTGATAAAAATAATGATACGAACACTGACCGTGTACGGTCTCGTAAATACTGATGTGGACTGAGTCAGACCGATCGTGTAGGGGCCCCTATTAGGCCGGAGCCTTTAAAAACATGCATCTACCCCTAACATTGTATCAAATGGAGAGGGGTGAGACGAAAGAAAAACTGAAGATATTCGGAATTCATGACATTTCAATATCCTTAACTTTCAGAGGGGAGGCGAGCACATTTCTTGAGCCACATCGTAGAAACTTCCCTTCAAAGAGGGCAAAAGAAAATGTCAAACTAAAAAGAGAACAAAAAAATAAAAATAGGGTGAGATCAAACTTTTCTGTCCACTCCAAAAGTTCATGGGTGTACACAATGAAAACAAGAGTGCGATTGGGGGGAGGGGGGGTGAAGACAGGAAGCCAAACAACCTAGAGGTACATTAAGAAAAGCGAAGAGAAAGGGTGAGATGAAACACGAGCGAAAGCATACACAAGACGAGAGAGAGAGAGTGAGTGATCTTGAGAGTGGCGTCCAAATAAGTCGGCAGATGATTGGCATCGGTAGAAAGGGAAGGGCGGAGATATATTGCGCCAATTAGTACATCTCGAAGATGTCACACAAATCTGTAACGGAACACTTGACGTTTTAACAAAACGACGATATCACTATAAATGATACTAATCATGACAATCAGGATGTGACATGTTAAGAACATTTAACAACAAACGAAAAACTAGGATTTTTAAAAATAGGCCAACGCCAATATTAGCTTTTGTTTTTATATTTTGGATGGGTTTTTTTTACTCCGGATTTTACTGTCGGTCATAGCTATTCGCATTTAATTTCGTTGATGAAATAAGGGTAAGGTAGAATTTTAAAAGAAATGCACCCGCATGTGTATAAGAAATGTGGGAAATAATTTAGGGAAAACCATCCTTAGTACACCTAGTCAAAAAACGCGCTCCACATTTAGTCTGCGTGCCCAAATATGCGGATAAGTTTCTCTTAGTATGCTCTTGTTAAAACTAAGTCTGACAAGATGTAATTGTACTATCAAAATATAAAGAAAGGAATATTTAATTACTTAATATTTTCGAAGAGTTTTACTGAGAGCAAAACTGATGTATATAATTATTTAAGTTGCTATGAAGAAACTTAAAAAGACCGCCGGCCCAAAGTCAAAACATGCATGTTCTAAACTAAAGAATTTACTGTAAATTAATTAGTACACTCCCCTAAAAAAGTTGTATAAAAGATTAAAGTGTATATCTTTCTTTGCCACTCTTTGGTTTTATGTTTAAAAAAAAAAGTAAATTGTCAAATATCATTATCATTTCATAGAGTTTAATAAATAAACTATGTTTCAAAACCATGTTATAAAAAACCTACACCTAAAAATAGTATATATATTATCGTCATAGCACAAAATATTTAGATATTTGAAGATATATGATTTTTTCGTGTCTTTTAGGATCCGTCGGGAGTTGCCGCCAAGCCTTGCTTAGGCCCAGCGCACACCCAAGTCTTTGCAGTTCTCATTATATTTCATTTTTTAAGGCAAAATAAATCAAATATCGCTCCATTAGAAACATAAGGGTTTAATTTTCTTCGCGTGGTGATATCAACAGTTCTTGAATATTTGTCATGAGCATAGCGGCATTTAAAGAGAAACTTTTTAAATAAATATAAACAAAATAATCGAATTTTAGGACACACGACCAATATTCGAGAACTGTTGGTATAACCATGTGAGAAAAATGTATGTTTCTAATGGAGCAATATTTGATTTATTTTGCCGATTTTTTTTAAATATATATAAACTGCCAAAATACTGGCCTTAACTCGCAAGAAGCATTAGTAATATTAGCATTGGAAGAACGTTTAAGAAACTAAATGAAAACTTAGCTTGGCCTTAAGTTTTTTTACAACTAAATCGTCCAAATGTATTACAAAGTGTTTGGGCTTTTTTTTAGTTTGATTTTGCATATTATTTGTTATTCAGCAGAAATTCGGATTTACTTTTTGCTGGTACTACCCAGATCGAATCAGCAATGGAACGCACAAGACGATAGGGACTAATAAATAGCTTACCTTTCAAGATCAACGAAGCATTTACTAAAAAAGAGGCCTTTTTTATGTTCTTTGAAAATCTGAACTACTAGCCTGCCCTTTCCCCCCCCTTTTGGTCATTCGCTAGCTTCCTTCTCCACAGATTATTAGTTTTAATGAGGACCTCGTCTGGTTCACAGAGGTCAGCGGCTAAACTAGTACCACGCGCTTCCCAAGAAGGGAGAGGGGGACCCGGGAGGGGCCCGATATACATCATTTAATCGCCAATGATCCTTTGCGTTGTGCACGATGCTGCTAGGAGAGCCATGGTCTAGAGAATCGTCAAGGTTGGATCATGCCTGGCCATGCTCTTCTATCTTCGGCGCCAGTGTGTGTGAATCGGATACAGCAAATAGGGGGGGGGGGAGAGGATACGAGTGGTCCGGGGCTCGATAAAACCTTCAGTTCCAAGGATAAAATATTTAAAAGTCTGCCTTAAAACACCTTTTTTTTAAAAAAAATAGAAGGCCTTGTATGTTTCTTATTTATCGGAAGATTTTACGTACAATTTCCGAACACAAAAGTTACACAACAAGCTAAGGACGTCACAGTAGTCAGGCGGCCTAAGGGAGGTCGATCTGGGCTGGAAATACTGATGATTATTTCCCAAATGTGATTTTCCTCTCCTCTATCCACGCTACTGCACATCCCGTAAAATTAACCTCTCAACTACCCTACACCCCTATATAGAACCGTTATAAAAACTCATGTTAAACGTACGTAATAGGAAGGTATACACTTCGCTAAAGACATCTATCTCACTTCAAATCTATCAATCCTCCGGAGTAACGCCAGGTATCTAACCAGGGTCTATGTCGGTCTCGTGTACCCGACTCACACTCAGTCACATGTTGCCAGTGAGATAACAACTCTGATAACACTAGTATTTCTCTAAAGGTAGTTGTGATCGTGCAAATCAGATGTTGCGCCTAGGTTAAATATTGACAACCTTCGGTGGCCGCGTGGTCTAACGCGCTACTCTCGTGTTGGACTAGACTGCCAAAAACAGGGGAGTTTGAGGTTCGATCCCAGTCGGGTGGCTTTTCATAAATAGGTTTCCGCTCTCCTTCCACGCAAATGCGGGTGCACTTCCTCTATATTAAATCCTAAAGACCTAACCCATTAGTCCAATTAGTAGACAGGCGTATAACTTGAGCAGGTAGTAAGACAAGGCGCTAAAAAAAGTACACAAGTTTGGTGTTTGCTAGAATGAAAACAACTATTCTCTATTACCTTATTGCCTACATAGTTAAAAAGTTGAAATTTTCCACTCGGTGTGAAATAGATATGTAGGCCTATATAATATTTTGGTTTATCGTTAACCCTTAAATGTCTATATACGATTGGTAACTGGTATGGGAGAGTAAAAAGGATATTTTTGAATCGAATGAGTTGATTAATCGGCGGTTTCACAGCACAAATGACAATGTAATTTGTATTTTCCTCCTCCCCTGTCTGTTCTTCTACTGCCGGACAGCTACAACCCGTATTGTTATGAACTCATTTGGTTTCTGGCGTTTATCTGTTTCTGCTAGACGCCTTAAGACTTACTAGGACTGGAGCAAGGGTAGTGTAATAGACGATTATTATGCGTTAGATGGGTAGCGGTTTGTCTCTCAGTTGAGGCAGATTACAATCACTGCCCATGGTTCGATGCGTTGAGCTTGGAAAGACTACTGTATTTTTTTTAACAACTATTGCATCAATACAATGTAGCCCGTGGAGGGGGTTAACAATGGGTCCCCCCCAAACCCTTGCTTTAATCACATGGTACACATTGTCGTCCCCCCTCATCACCCTTTTACAACTGCGAAAACGAAGAGGAAAGGTCAAGTATAACACATATTAATGAATTTTAATCTATAATATTAAACTTAATACACTATGGTAGGGCGATACTTTTGTCTTATATTAAAAATAATTACTTTAAAAAATATATCATAAGACACTGCTGAAAATTTTCCTTTCAGTGACATCCTTCGATAAGAGGGGTAAAGTATGGTATGGTACAGTTAGCGTAATTTTGAGTTTGGTATTGGGCGGTTTGTTATGTTAATATCAACCTCAGAAAATAGTTTTGTGGCTTAAGTAGTATTAGCAATAATAAAAATAATAATAATAGTAGTAGTAGCAATAATAATAGTAGCAGTAGTAGCAGCAATAATAGTAGTAGTAGTAGTAGTAGTAGTGGCAATAATAATAATAGTAGTAGCAATAATAATAATAATAATAGTAGTAGTATCACGTTTCAGCCACGACATAAACTCATTTCAAGCGTTTTCTATATTTACCAACTGTTGGCAAATTCTATTTTTCTCCAATAATCACAATTACCTATGTAAAAGGTTGTGCATGTAACTTTGACTAGCTAACTGAACTTTACATTATTATCTATTCAGGCTCATGGTGTGTTAAATGACTCGATCCTCATAGCAGAGAGATAGTGTCACACCAAGTTACCAAAGCATTAGTTAAAAGCTATACTTAGTTTCCATAACGAAAAGTGACAAGAATGTTTGACACTGGCTTTGAATTCTATCGCATGTGGGTCTAAGTGGATTTCCTAAACCTAAAGCATTGTGTAGAATATACTACCTACCCTCCTGACCAAATGAAACAAAAAAACTATTGAAACCGTTGAAAGAATTATCTTACATTTTCTTTGTAGTTAAAGATGTTGGACCAGGTGGATGAAAAAAAAAGTGTTATTACCTTAGAAATATGTTCATCATATAAACCCTAAACGAAATCATATTATATTCTAGTTCTAGATGGGAAAAACACAAAAAGATTTAAGGTGCGGCAGAAGGGACCGCGAGTAATTTTATAGTTTTTATAGCATTACATTTTTTCGGCCAAAATAAATCAAATATTTCTCCAACACCAACATAGAGTTTAGTTTTCTGCACATGCTAATATCAACAGATCTTGAATATCTGTAAAGGGTGTCCTGGAATTTTGTCTAAACTTTTTCTCTTAATTTAAAAAGTTTTGACAAAATTCCAGCACACCCTCGACCGATATTCAAGATCTGTTGATATTAGCATGTGCAGAAAACTAAACTCTATGTTGGTGCTGGAGAAATATTTGATTTATTTTGTCTAAAAAATGTCAATTCTATAAAAACTGTAAAAATACTTTTGCTTCCTTCGGCCGCACCTTAATTAATCTTGAAGAATGACATCAAAATATTTTCCATAAATAACGCCTCTTTAAGTTAACATTTGCTTCTTTCCCTTTATTTGTGAGAAAAACGTTTACCGGCAAATTTTTCTGCTTGTACTTATGTAAAGGTAAAATTTAGAGGAAATTGTAACCACGTTTAACTGAAGTATGGAGAGCCCGTTTAGAAATAAACTCACCTAGTTCACCCGGCCAAAATTCGAGACCCCATTTTCCCGTCACCCGTAAAACACATTTGAGTGGGCCAAATTATTTTGAAATGACGTTTAAATATGTACAGGACGCGTCTGCACTACAAGTGTTTGAGATACAAAGATTATAACGAGTTAAGAATAATAATAATATTTAGCACCGCGTCTTACTACCCGTTCGGGTTATACACTTTAAGTACTAATTACGCTAATGGGTTAGGAATTGGGAGGGTTGAATTAGAGGAAGTGAACCCGCATTTGCGTGGAGGGAGATTGGAAAACCATTTAGGAAAAACCACCCCCAGTTCACCCGACCGAGATTCGAACCTCGATCTCCCCGTCCTCAGCAGTCGAGCTCAACACGACAAACGCGTTCGCCAACTACGCCACCGAGGCGGGTAACGAGTTAAGAACTATGGTCCCATTTTCATATTAAGGGCATTTTATAAGACACAGACATATTTTATGCGATAAACATTTAATTATATTATTAGTGTTATTTTAAATAGTATCTTTGAAAAGAGATAGCTGACCAATGACTTAAGAGTATGAATACGTGAAAGTAGATCAGTAGCTTTTCTAGCCGTCAGATATGGAAATGGAAGACCTTTCCTATGAAAATTTCCCTACCAGTTTCAGTTTTATGTCAGCGATTGGACTCAAACCAGAGACGCTCTGATAAGCAGAAACTTACTACTCACTAACGAGCAGGGTGAGGTGAGATATGATCGAGCCAGGAGGTCCGGGTTCGACCTTAAAGGGGTGTGTTGGAGATTGTTCCATAATGGGGTTTACAATCTTATCAGAGTAAAGAGTGGCTACAAAACATATTTTACAAAATTCCCTGACTTATCCAGGTTTTCAAGGCAACATTTTTTAATTTTACCTATCTTTTTTCCAGTTTTAATGGTGGATGATGACTTTTGTTTTATTTATTTTTGATCACATATTAAAAAACGTTTATATCTACTAAACATAAACGGTTTTATCAATTATTTAAAAAATTAAAAAGTTATTTTATGTAGGTATTATTAACTTTTGTTTTAGTGTTTATTCGCGAAATTAATGGGATATTTTAGACATTTTTTTAAATTCCCTGACCTTTCCTTATTTTTAGTCAAATTCCCTGTTTTCCCTGTCATCCAAAAATTCCCTGATTTTTCAAGGTTTTCCCTGTCTGTAGCTACCATGGAGTATTAACCAGTAACGTCCCCGAAGATCCCCCTCCCCCCCGAACTAAAATAACTCGCCAGAGCTCTTTGCTCCGGAAGACCCAGCCTCAATGTTGGGCACGCAGTACCGGTTAAAACGACATTACGCCATTGACGGTGGACTCCCAACTGATAGCTCTGTCAACAAGTTGCGTATGACGACCACGTGACACAAAACTAGGTTACATTTTTATACAAGCAACGAACAGAAGGCGTATATCGAGGTCGATACAAAGTGCTTCGGTAACTGTGCTTTCTATTTCACTTTGACAGAACTATCCACTCACGCAGTCAAAATATTACAGGTAAGGTGCACTAGTTTACTGATAACAATTTAGTTTTGACTTGAAAATAATTAGAAAAAAGTAGACAAAAAAAGGTGAATCGGTTGTTTTTTTACTTTCGTCTTTAATTATTACACTCCTCATTCCAATGTTTATTGATTATTTCTCACCTCCCTTACATAGCCATTGACTTTAAATCGTATTCACTTTCAAAGATTTATTTGCGTTTAGTGACTACTTTTTTCCCCCTGTATCTCATTTCGCTTTCAGGATATACGCATGTGCTAGGGATGAGTAATATTGAATTTAGAGTAATTCATCGACCCCGGTGGTTTTGGGGTATAAAAAGTGCTCGCCTCAGGACCTTATGTCCGTAGGTTCAATCCCAGCCGCGGTCGACAGAATTTTCTAGAGAGAAAAATCCGTAGCATAACTTCCTTCGGAAGGTAAGTATTATTATTATTATTATTATTATTAGCACCACGTCTTACTACCCGTTCGAGTTATACGCACTTATGCTAATGTGTAATGGTAGGGTGATTGTGAGATGAAATGGAGGACCTACAGTTTAACGTGGAATCCGAACCACGATGGAGGCCTGGCATTCCTCACATTCACAAGATGTCTTGTCAGAGGTGAAGGAAGGGTTTGGTAATCAGATAAATCTGTGCCGGGACCGAGGATTGAATCCCGGCCGCCGGCATAGACGTCTGACACCTTACCCCTAGACCGCCAGGTCACCGGCGGTAAGTAATGCCGTATGTCCTCGTGTTGACTGTGGCGTTTAAAAGAACCCTGAAAGGTGTGTGAAAATACCTTTACCGGCAAAATTGATCGGCCCTTTCACTATCGCTCATAGAAATTATCGCGTGCTGAGATCAGTCGGTTCAGAAACTGCACGTTTAACACCTCAAATAAATAATTAAAAAATAGAGGAAGTGTATCCGCGGTTGGGCGGAGGAAGTGTGTGAAACCAATTAGTAAAGAAACATCTTCAGTACACCCGACAGGGATTCAAACCCCGATCTCCCAGTCATCGGCAGACCCGTCTATTGCGAGAATAACGCCTTTAACCATTGGATCATCAAAGCTGGGGGTGACAATTTGTGTTGACGTTGACACGTCTTTAAACAATAGTATTTAATCGAAATTAATATATATATGTAACATTTCTACAGTTGCTATTTATTTTCTGTTTTGCATCAAAGAGAATTAAATGAGGGGAAAGATAGATCTTAAGGCGACGCCTTTATCGGTGCCGATAGTTATATTAACCAGTGGTTCCCAAAGATTTTCAGCTGAAGGATCATCTAATTCCCACGCCCATCCTCCCCTCCCCTTCCTTTTTTTGGGAAAATCTCTAAACAGAATTTTTTCACATCTTTATTTTATATCAAAAATCCATGTGAAACTGGCAACATAATGAGTACCTAAAAAATACATATATAAGTGTTATGGTTGGCACTGTTTTATTTTCATCGGTTCTTAAATATTGGTTTATTAGTTGTTTGAAAGAGCACACCGCAAATCGCTTTCCACTTCAATCCTACCACTTTTTTTTTTGTGATTGAAAATTCGGTGGTGTTGCTGGCGACCGCAATGGTAGCTTATGGGGAGGGTAGCAAGGATAATTTGGGGGGGGGGGGCCGAATCCGAGTCTTGCGAAAGTTTGGAAATAAACATTTGCGAGCGTCTTACGGTTGGATGGCGTCACCTAATAGACGAATTATTACAACCGGTAGGCAGTATAAGTATTGCCAATAGGCCTAACGCAAGAAAAAAATATATTACTTAACTGGGATTGACAAAAAAAAGTTTTCAATTTTTAGCTGATTTTTAACATTATTTACTAAATGTCCACTCCCTCTCCCCCTCCTTGGAAGTGCGGGGGGCGCGCGCCCCAGGCTGAGGACCCATGGTATAGAAACATGCATCACAAAGTAAGCTAACATACTTCCTCATTTCCGAGCAGAAACATTAAAACAAAATATAAAAACACTTACACATAGGTTGTTAAAACAAAAGAAAGCACGTGTAAACATGAAAATATTAATTCAACAACCTCTATATACATTAAAAGAAACATGCTTAAAAAACAACTACAACGTACTTTGAGATGTTATGTATTTTTGACCACTTAAAAAATAAACTCAGTCCGCGGTGAAAGAGGAATTTGAAGCAGCGTAGGTGAAGAGAAAATAGAGATCTTTTCTTTACTCTTTTTATTCTTTTTTCAAAGCATCACGCTGTTCCCGTCCCGCCATAGAGACAGCCGAGACCACGCTGTATTTAAACCTGTGCCGCCCCAGGGGGCGTCCTCGACGGAAGAAAAGTACAGTCAAAGATACAAAACACGAGATAAAAAGTTTTCATTTATATTTGTATCTTAATTATGCATTAAAAGAAGGTAGATTTTTCGCGAAAACTTATAAAGATGTATTTTTTAAGGTAGAACATAATCGAATATTAAAAAAATACCCGCTTCAATGACCAAATGGCCCAGGGCGTCACCCTATTGTTAGGCTGACCTGCTGATGACGGGGATATCGGGGTTCGAATCCCTGTCTGGCCTATTGAGATCGTTGTTTCCTAAATGATTTCCCTCCCTCCTTCCAGGTAAATGCGGGTAGATTACCTCTAAAGTGATTCCTTCCTCATCCCTACCCCATTAGAGTAATAGTCATGTGTATAACCTAAACAGGTAGGACACCGTGATTTTTTTTTTAAATGACGTTCCAACCTAGTTACATAAGGCATTTTATTAAAGTCCGAAACTAAAAGATTAAATAACAATAAGTTATCAAACTAGATCATTTTATTTTGTATGGTATATTTTTTAAGTTAGCCTATACTTTCATAGGTTTACATTCGATTGACCCTGAAAGTTTAGGTTAGATCCCAAACGACCCCAATGAAGCTTTTTTAAATTCCCCCATTGAGTGAGTTTTTTCAATATTTCTAGAAAGACGCAGTTCTTTAAAATTAACCCGTCTCATTTTATATTGGGTTAACTAGTTAAAACCAATGGCACACAAAAGCGCCTGGATTTAAATAATGTTCGCTAACATACTTCAGTGGCCACATGGTCTAAGGTGTGACACTCGCAATAGACCAGATTATTGATGACAGGTAGATTGAGGTTAGAATCGTGGTCGGTTTTTAGGTGGTTCCTCCCTCTCTCTCCAAGAAAATACGAGTATACTTAATTTAAATTCAACCTTCCTTGTCCCTAGCTCATTAGCGTAGTAGTACTTAGGTGTAAAATTCGAATGAGCAGTAAGACACAGTGCTAAGAAAATTAAATTAACCAGTCTCACTTTATAATAGATTAAATAGTTTTAAAAATTACAAGAGTGCAAGGATTTAAAGAATATTTGCGATTAATAAATTAACCCACAATCAGGAGGACAAAAACTACCCCTCACCACTTGTATCCTATGCTAATAACTCGACAATCGAGGGGGTATAAATATGGACATCCGGGAGACCTGCATAGTAGGCCAAAGCAACAATGGTAGCCAAGTTTTTCGCTTTAGAATGTACAAAGGCTAGCAATTTGAAGAGGAAAATATTAAACATGTGGAGAGTGTTCAAGTTCTAACCATATCGCATCAAAGCATTCCTTATAGCTTCAATTCAATGACACAGTTTTAAACGAATTTAAAACAAACAAAAAGAATAGGTTTAATGAAAGCAGATAATTCTGAATACGGGATAGTCGCCAAAGGCAGTTTGTTTCCAATTCAATATAATTTTAGATTGTGATGATTTTTATTCCCAATGCAGCAGAATCGAGATGACTTAAGACAAAATTAACCTGCTGAGATTTATCTTCAAAATCACTAGGATGAAATTAGTTTAAAATAAATCTTGCAACTAGTTCTAGTTTTCCAAACTTAATGAATTTCAAGCTAACTCAGCTCTCAGATGATCGATGATTTTAAATAGTTTTCCCTGGCTCAAAAGTTTGTTTTAGTCAAAATAAATAATCACCCTTTTTAAATTGTTTGAAATCTATTTTATGAAAATTTTTAAGTTATTCAAAATTTATATTTTCCTGAAAATGGTTAAACCACATAAATCATGTGTCTGATTTTTTGCCTTTACCTTACAGTTTAAGTTATTCAAAATTTATATTTTCCTGAAAATGGTTAAACCACATAAATCATGTGTCTGATTTTTTGCCTTTACCTTACAGTTACTAGTCCATTCAATCGTGGTATAAAGTAGTAATGCAAAATATATTAATGATCCTAGATCCCCCAGTTTTGGGTAGTGGATAATATCTATTTATTTTAGATAATCCTTTATTTGAAGAAAAGCCACTCTTTCAATCGCCAAAGGACTTCGCCTTGATTTAGCCGATGAGCATTGATGTGAAGTTGCTCTCCAAAACTAACAGTCTTGTTTTTCTGAAAAAACTATTAACAAACTGAACTTTAAAGAATGGTTAACATCACCCGGTTATTAAAACAACCTTAATGACACACTCCAAACATAAGAATTTTGCACAAAGCTCTTAAACGTGAATTGTACACTTATATTCTGTAAATTATGGAAATTTACAAGTATCATAATGTTTTAACTTGAATATGTGTAAGCTTATAAAAGAAAAGAAAATTTCCTAATACAACATTATATACATTTTTTAGAAAGAATTCCAGTCATTTTATAGTTTAGAAAATTGTATAGAGAAATAAAATTTCATTTTTTATAAAAGTGACTTGTGTTAAGTCATGTCGTTAGTGTTTAGAACAGTATGATTTCACCATGTTGGGAAAATATCCTACCATTTAAAGCTTGCAGTTTAATGTCCAAAATCACAGATATTCCTGTAAGCTTAGTAAATTGTTGTTATTGTGAAATGTCCTGTATTTTCCCTAATTTTTCTTTACATGGAAATTCCTCTGGGTTAACTCTGACACGCAGAAATCCTGTATCTATATTTGCCCTATAGCATAATGGGACATGTATGTGAAGAAAAAAATTAATTTTGCCATAAATTAAACATGTAAAATGTAAATTTAAATCTATGTTATATATAATACTTTATTAATAGAACATAACATTGGGGAGAACTTATAGTTAAAGATACTATGGTAAAAATAAAATCTTAAGTGTTTATACATAACCTATCCCTTAAATAGGTTTTTTAAATACTAATTTCATTAAAATTATGAAATGTAGCAGTTTTACTGCTGCATGAAATGACAACCATGATCTTATATAATAAATATTCCTAGCAACTCTTTTAGTAGAATACAATAAATATTCCTAGCGGCTCTTTCAGAAGAATACAATAAATATTCCTAGCGGCTCTTTCAGAAGAATACAATAAATATTCCTAGCGGCTCTTTCAGAAGAATACAATAAGGATTCCTAGCGGCTCTTTCAGAAGAATACAATAAAGATTCCTAGCGGCTCTTTCAGTAGAATACAATAAATATTCCTAGCGGCTCTTTCAGAAGAATACATATTTGGCACATTCACCTAAATCATGGGCCATTAGTTGGAGTATTAATGCAAAATTTCTTATTATAGAATTACCTGATTTTTACAGTTTTCATTTAGAATGCTAATTACTAAGTTTTTACATTGATAACTTTTTGTTTATGCTAGCTACTGCTAAACATCGATATTTTATAAGTTATATTTTTACCATTAAGTTGTTTATGCTTCTGTTCCCCTGTGTAAATGTGGTATAAAAACATGTACAGCCATCTCATATTAGAATGTCATATTCAAGTGCTGCATTTATTAAAATGTTGTCACCAGAGAATGCGAGTGTTCTATGTCCAATTTTCCACTTTTGTGTAAAAGAGCATTGAAGTTTGACCTTGTGTATAAAACGTTACTAGATGACAAATCGAGTTTGTATCTTCTTACATAATTATATAGTACGTAGTCGCAATTTTACCACAGGTAAACCATATGCATTCTAAATAAATGTAAACACCAAATATCTCAAATTTAACCATTTTGGAGATAGGACACTTGCATTCTCGGGTGCCAATGTGTTGATAAATTAATATTTGTTTAGAGAAGAATTAGTTAAATTCCCTGATGTTTACTTATTTTAAATTAAATTAACTGAATATTTCAGGTTTTCCCAGGCTGTAGCCTCGATGAGTTTTTTTTAATAGGACCTAATACCTAACAAGTTTCAGTAAAATCAACATTTCAGCTGTGAACCTGCATTGAACAATACCATTGACTTTTGATTTTTACATAAGTGGGTGTCAGATTAGATATGATACCAAAAAGAACAAAATGCATTGATCAATAGGAGTAGCCCCCCCCCCNTTTCTCCCCTATGCATGCAGTTACAACCAATCTATGCTTAGCATAGCTGGCATGAATTGGGCAAACAACTCGTGCTGTTATCTACACTTAGGTTACATTTCTTGCAGCACTTGGAGAAAATATAGTCAGTCACCTCATGTCTAAAATCTATGTATAAATAATCTTAGTGGGGAGCAATTTCCCCCATGCTCGTCATGTTTAAAACTCTTGACATTTAAGTCAATCTTTGACCTGAATGTGGTCCTGACACCTCAGCTCAGTCGGAAGCATGTCTTGTCTACTGAGCTAAGGGCCCCAGGTTCAATTCCTGGTATGATCAAAAAATGTATTATTGGTGAAATGTGGGTTCCCCCTTTCACATTGATGAAATAACTACTGGGGGCTGGTTGTTGTGTCTGTTCTGATATAAAGTGTATGTTAAATACCTCAAATTTAAAAAAAACTGAAATCCATTTTACAGCTTGGTATATTTTCTTTAATAATGGACAAAGAAAAATTATGCAAAAAAGGAACTTATTTTTAAAGTAAATGATTATTTAATAGCCTTTATAAAGTTAGCTATTTTTAAAATTAATAGCTAATAACACTGACAAATTTATGTGCAAAATTGAAAGATATTTTAAACTATTCCAAAATCATTTTGTGAATTTTTAACAAACTAGAAAAACTATGTTAGGTACTTCAAACAAAAATAATGTAAAGTATGAATACAAGTTTTACTTTTTTATAAATCGTAATAATGATACAAAATGTTTAAGTTTAATGACCACTAGCTCTGTGTTTTATAGGTGTTAACTATAAACTACTTCCATTGATAAAGTTGTCAAATCAATGATAATGGTGAGAAATAGCAACAGATGGGATTTTATTTGTTACTCCTCAGCAGCCTTTTAATTTTGACAACCACTGTAAAACAGGTAATCATTTTGAAACCTTAATTTTTTATCGGTTCTATTAGCAAAATAACTGACTTGGTAATTAATTTAGATATTGTACAAGGGTCATTCTTGCGAAACAGGCAAATATCGGTCTGTGCTTATTAATTTGACTCGGGTTAAAGCAAAATATATATATATCCCTAACATACAAAAAATAAAAGCATATTTTGTTAATATAAAAAAATATTATAATCAACATATGAAATATTTTTAGAATATTTTAATAGTTAAAATGTGTCCAAAGTCTTTGTCCTGGCCAGTCTCAGCACCCTTTTTTTCAATATAATATCAGATTTATCTAAGAAATAATGAAAATTAAAAAGAGTTAAGTGGGATGTTTTCATATTATTTACTTGAGGATAAACCAAATTATTATTTACAGGTTTACTTAATAATTGAATTACATTAATAATGTAATTCTATACAGCTGTCTCCAAGATAATAATTACTGTCCTGTCCTCTTTCGAGTTTCATTTGCCAGTGCAATGAGAGATGGCAGCACATGCCAACAATTGGTTCAGCTGTTGAAGTTTGTGTTTCTGATACTAACACATGTGTGTACTCTAGTGTGTTCAGACCAATCATTTCACAAAATATAATCTAAATATAAATTTTGAGAATCTAGATTTTAAACTGCCGTTTTCCTGGTCACCACTACATATAACCAAAAGTAAAATATGGGGGGGAAAAATTAGTTTCTAGTAGTAGTCAAATTATATCTATTACTGATATGAAAAACTTAATCTTAAAACATATGAGAGGGAAATTTCTATTCCATCAAAATTTTATTTCATAATTGTCCTCGCCAGCCAGGGCCAGAATGATGGTGATATGGCAAGAAAAATATACTTAATAAGTATTATTTATTATTCAGTGCTGCACTATACTTTTCTCACTCACACACTTACTCTCTAAATATAAATATATTTTTGATTTTTATTACCTGCATCAATGTAATAGCCTCGCTATGTTATATTTCCTTTTTTTAAACTCACAATCAACAAAAAGTGTTGACTACTGCTAGTAAGTTTATTACACTTTTAGAGTACCAATGTATTAGTCAAAATAAATGTAGCTTATTTAAACAAATTTAACATTTGAATACCGAGATTTTTGGAAGTTAATTTTCACTGTTTCGCAAGAATTATTTGTTTTGTATGGTATTTAGTTTCAAATAAAATTGTATAGTTAATAAAAAATATTTTATTAGCTTGAATTTATAAGAAGTGATGACAGAAAAAATCTAAAGTCCCTTTATGATGAGTGAAAATGATTGGTCTCTTTACAAACCAAGGATGGAGACTTTCTTCGACCCTAATCACATCAAGAGTCAAACTAAACGACAGGGCCTATTTTTCAATGCTTTGGATGAAGATGCTTTTAAATTAATGAACAAAAGAGTTGGAATATTATGGACTCAGTGAATTGTTTGATAAATATGTTCTGCTAGCCGAGTTTGTTTTTCCTTATAGATGTAAGTTTTCCAATGCTAGTAAAGATCTCGAAGTGTAAATCAGTGGTCGGCGAGAACATGCGAAGTGGTGGCAGATTGTAAATTTTGCTAAACTTTGCTATGATAAGATATATTTGTTTTGAGGATGAGTAAGTCCCATTTGGGATAGGTTTTTGAGGAAAATGTCACTTGCTAAATCAGTGGAATAAGCTAATGCTAAGCATAGCCAACATATGATATTCAGCCAACAAAAACACCAGCCCAGTTTATCTAAAGGAGTTTGTTATGATATATGTGCGGGTTATAATCATTCCTTAGAAAAATGTACATTGTATCAGAGTTACATGTAGAATATTTGCTCACAGGTCAGACATTTGTCAAGGGCATGGAAAAATAAGGATAAATCAAACACAAATAAGAAGCAATCTTATTTTAAAGGGGAAGCTCTGAAGATTTGAAGATGATTGTGAAAGCTTGTTCAAGATTGTGTGGCTGTGACTCCAGTTATGTTGTTTTGAAGGTCAACAATGAGGGTGTTAGATTCCAATTTGATACTGGGTGTTTGAGGACAAAAATGCCGTTAAATTTGGTCACTAAAAATTACCGAATTTAGTGCTAACACCAACTTCATATCTAAAGGAAAAATATGTCCTATTAGGTACTGTCACTATCAAAGTCAAATATAATGGGTACATTTTTTCAACATTTCACTTTGTTTGTGGTGGAGTTTGATGGTTAACCATTACTGGTAATGGGAAGGGCCTCCAAGTTTAATGTGTTGAGATTTCACATTGTCGACACCAACTGTAACAAGAGGATGCAAAACTGTGTTCTTTTCAGAAAACATTACACAACATATGCTTCAAGGAATTTACCAGCAATTCCCAGAGGAGAAGGAGGTAGATTTAACCAAGGAAAAGTGCTGTTGTCCTTACAGCAGGGTGCTCAACCCGAATTTACGAAGGCTCTGTCCCCTAAAACAATAGGGGGTTGCCACCGAAATTGACAAACTTTTGAAAGAAAGAATACTAGACCCTGTGGAATATAGTCAATTTGGTTCGCCTAGTGTTTGTGATGAAATAGGATGAGGGAATTTGGATTTGTTGAGAGTATGAGTTGACATTAAATCCATGTTTATAAGTGGTTCATCTCCCTCTTCCTCATATTGAGGACCTGTTTGTGGGAGTCCAGGGCAGCACGGTGTTTCTGGTGCTTGATTTGTCTAATTTTTTTTCAACAGTTTGAGTTATCCTCTCAATTGCTTACAATAATCACACACCACAAGGCCTCTTCAAATACACCGGTTTTCTCTTTGTAGTCACATTTGCTTCTGCCAAGACCCAAAAAATAATGGACACTTATCTTGGTAACCTGGGTAGCTAAAATAGTTGATAATATTCTAATTGGGGCTGTAGACCTAGCACAATTCAAATTGTGACTCACCAAGCTTCTGGAGAAGCCCAAGAGATTGTGAAATTGAGCTTGTCTATAAAGAAATTAGATAAATATTCAGTGGAATATCTCAGCTTCAGGATTGATGCTGACAGCTTGCATTCAACTGATGGGAAGGTCTGTATAATTTCAGAAGCTCCCAAGTCAAATAACTTGAAGGAGCTACAGTCGTACTTGGAATTATAGATTATTCATCCAAGTTTTTGTCCTAACTAGTTACATTTCTTGGTCTCCTGTAAAAGTCATTATGTAAAGGTGCAACGTGGAAGCGAGGTGAGTGTTGTGGACCAGCATTCCGCCAAATCAAGGCAGTAGTTTGAACGAACCAATGTCTAGCTCATTTCAGCTCACAGTATCTGAAATGTCTATCTCTTGAAGGTTCAGACCTAGGATTTGGTACAGTGATTTCACAAAAATATCCTAATGATTAAAAGCCGCTAACGTTTGCAAGCCGCTCGCTATTCAAAGAAGAAGAGTCTTAAAGCCAGTAGTTGCAAAAGGAATAGAAGCGCGGGGCTCATTTTTGCCACTAAGAAGTTACACACACACACACTCAGTTTGAAGAAAGAGAATTTTGGTGAACGATGATATGACTTTGTTAACTATCTCTGGACCTAAGAATGGTATCCTGGCATGTGCAGCAATGGGCTCTGATTTTATCGAATTAAAGTTATGATGATGAATGGGTAAAATCTTCCCAGAATGTCACTAAATGGCTGTCCAAAGTGCCACTGCCCAAGCGACTTAATGTTCAAGAAGATGTAGACAAGACAATTCATTACATTTTTGGCAACGAGAATTTGCTGCTTTACTATAAACCATAATTATTAGTTGCCTCAATGAAAACCATCAATTATTTAAATTTCAGAAGGTCAGAAGTTTTTGAGGCCGACTTACAGCCGACACAAAGATAAGCTTTGTGTGGAAAAATATGTGTTTGCTTTGGAGATATCGGTTGGTTATACCCTCAGCCCTAAGAACAGTTGTACTACAAGAACTACACACAACTCATCAAGGCATTGTCAAGGCTACTAAGGCTTTAGCGCAATCATACATTTGGTGACCGAAACAGGACGAGGACATCTCTGAACTAGTGTCATCCTGTCTAGCCTGCAACACCATTGGAATGGCCAATAAAACCATGAGAAAGACTGCACATTGACTACCTAGGACCTTGTTTTGGGTAAAAATACCTGGTCATCATATACGCTCACTCTGGGTGGCTGGAAGTGTTCTCAATGTTATCTATGTCAGCGACCACCATAATCCAGCTTTTGTGACAGGGTTTTGCTTGATTTGGCCTACCACCACACCTTGCATCAGACATTTATTCATATTTTGATAGAGAGGAGTTTCACACATTCCTAAGGAATTATGGATTCCAGTGGAAACATAGAGCCCCATTTTCACCAAGAACCAATGGTGCTGCAGACAATATGGTGAGAACTGTAAAGCACTGTTTCCATGCAGCCTTGAAGGAAGTTCCACTATTCCAACTTTATGCGGCACTAAAAAGCTTCTTACTTGATTAAAGAATTTCTCCCCATGCAACCAATACGATTTCACCAGCTCAAACCTTGGTGGGAAGGCAAATGAAGAATTGTCTGGTGGAAACTAATCATAAGGGAACATGAGCTGCCCAGTAGCAACATTTCACTCAACCAGCAATGCTTGGAAGTGGCAGCATTGTCAACCAATGTTTGGAAGTGGCAGCATTGTCAACCAATGTTTTATTTATGGTTTAGTGTTTTTAGTTGCGACTTTCGTGGCTGCTAGACTGTCACAGTTTTATGATTCAAATTATCATGTGTTGTACAGCCAGTGCCTTAATTAGGGCTTTATTAAATTTTGAAGACATAAATGCAGGGATTATTACGCAACATTTTATTGTTTTCTTATCGAAAGCTCTGAGTGATGAAATGAGGACATTGAGGTTAGTGTTAATGTTTGACTTCTGAAATACTAATTTTTCTAGCAAGTATCCATACTAGTTTTGGTTTAACTAATGTATACTATTTCATTGTTTATTAAGATAGGCTTTCATGAAAGCAATTTAAATAAGATCAAAGCAACAATGAAGGAAGAAGAGTAATAGGGCTGTGTTACATTGTTACAACTCTTATAATTTTTCATTTGATACATCCTCATTTACAAATTTGGGACACATTTTTAAATTCGTTATTTAGTGTTCGATTTGCATGAAATTTTGTAAAACCAGGTTGTTTAGCGTGCTAATTTCGAATTTGCCATAAGTTATTTAATAAAATGTCGGGGGGAAGCTCCTTCACCCTCACGCGCTAAATTACAATATGTTTTGAATAGTTTATTGACGTACCAGTTTTAACATTTTAGGTCAACTTCCATGAGGTTATGAAGCAGGACATTGGTATACATATAAAAATATTATAGAAATATCGATAAATCACATTTTTTATTGCTTTATTATACAGTTGAAAATGTTTTTAAATAAACAAAGCAGAATTGCTAATTTTTTGATAAAGTGACGAGCGAGTTCTACATTTCCGGGAGCTTACTAGTTAAATATTGCTTCCAACTGTGTTATAATAAAGCAGCAATTTCCAACTTGGGGGTCGCAGTGTGTTTTGGGTGGGGTCACTATATAGAGGTTTTAACTTTATATTTACTTTTTCAAGGATTTTAATGATTATAAGAATATGCGAAATTCTAATAGAAACATAAGTTTTTAAAGTGCTAAAATTGAACTAGTTACTGCTTAGGTTCCTTTGGGCTATTCCATTTTGATAGTTTCTTGCTGACTTTTACTGTGAAAGCCTTGTAGTGCTGCTAGCATAATATAAAATCATCCCCCACCCCGGGCGTGTTGGTTCTATTTTACTACATATTAGTCGCATATAATCATTATAAAGCAATTTATAATAATTAAAACAAGCATTAGTGGATATGTGGGTTTAATGTCATGCTCGTTTGGTTTGGTTTGTTGGCGAAGCAAGGATTTTAATTCTGACCCGGAGTAGTTTATCTTAATATCCCTCCAAGCAAAATATAAGAGTACATTTTCTATAAATTTTACCTGTCCCACTGGTGTAGCTAACTGTAGATACTCCGGGCAGGTAGTAATACACATTGAAAAAACTTAAAAACTAATATTTAAACGCTTTTAAGTTATCAAAAGGTAGTGATGGCTGCAGAGAGAAAAGTTGTCATAAACTACAAAATGTTGGTAATTGCTGTAGTAAAGTCAGTTAAATATTTTAATCTAAGATACATGATTCAAACAATATCTGCAAATCTAAATAAATATATTTAAGCTCAAATGGATATTTAGCTCGGATGCAGGTAAATTGAAATAAATAATAATTCAAGTTGCACTGAAAAAGCCTTGTAGCTTTAAAAATCTAGTATAAACAAATAAATAAGGCTGTCGCTGGGGGGCTCAAACCACCCCCAGAATTTTTATTAACAAAATACCTTAATTTATGGTTCAAAAATATAAAAATTACAAATTAGGGGACTGTGTTACTATAAAAAGTATTTCAGAGAGCTTCTAAAGGTGTTTAATATTTAGAATTTTTTTAGCCTTCGGCAGTTAGGGGGTAATGTTGCCATATAAAACACTTCAAATAACTTCTAGAACTGTTTATAGCCATTTCTAGCTTCCAGCAATTGGGGGATGT
>CABFVX010000019.1:582265-627197 GCA_902151425.1 Timema shepardi
CCACCACCACCACCACCACCACCACCACCACCACCACGTTCTCAACATTGCCCTTCTTGTACTCTCCTTTGCTACTTGGAAATTTTTCTAATTTCGAAATGCTTTCTAGAGTTGGGAAAAACACTGGTTCACCCCAAACATATTTCATGCAACGCCCCCGAGTGTGAGGACAAAATATGAGTTTTGATTTACCTAATGGAAAAGGGTTAGCACTCTGAGAGATTCTAGGGTTAAAATTGTGAATTATCTTTTAGTTTATAATAGGCCAAATAATATATTTGAATGATGACTTGATTAGAGGTCAATACAGACTGGAATCAAGCAATTTAAAAACAGTACTCTAGGTCTAATTTAACAAGTTACCTGAACATTTGGAATAAGAAATCATCTAAGCCTAACTATTTGAATAAAATGTTAAAAGTTGAGATTCTCTTTCGTTATGAAACCTAATTGATAAAAGTTTGTTTAGTTTCTAATAAAGTTTTAAAATAAATATTTTTTATTTAGCCTATAACAAATAATTAGGCCCGAGAAATTTTTTAAAAAATATGAAAGTTTATATGTCTAAGTGAATTAATTTCAATTAAAATTGTTGACAACTCACATTTGGTAAGACGATAAAACTGCAACACATGACAAAATAACATATGCAAAACTGATGAGTTGCGTTATCAACAAATAAAATAATATGTTAAATTTGATTATTTTAACATAACTCAAACTAACTTGAAACAAGTCTTTGAAACATGTCAATCAATAGCTTTGTTCATTTTGACTAATTGGAACAGTTCGGCCAATTTTATAAAAACTGTTTAGAGTGGGTTGGGTAAGCATACTGATGAAACAATCTGTACTTTTCAAGGTGAAACAAACCTATTTCTACTCATTTAAGTTCTGTTTTTTAAAATATGCTGACAGTATATTATGCCAGGCTTCTGTAGGAAGAAGTGAACACTATTTAAGCACGAGTACCAATAAACCAGCACTTCTAACCACAGAAGCTTATAAATTATTATTTTTACTTTAAAAGCCCGTAATCTAATTTATTTAACTGTAATGATCTTCAGCTCTGACAAGACATGTATTAATCACAACTTGTGAATGTGTGGAATACCAAACCTCCACCATGGTTCGGATCCCACGTTAAACTGTAGGTCCTTCATTTCATCTCACAATCACCCTACCATTACGCATTAGCGTAAGTGTGTACAACCCGAACTGGGAGTAAGACGTGATAAGCTGTGTAAATTTACCTAAAAATTCATATTTCCAAAAATAAATTATCTCTTTTGTGCTCAAAAGAAATCGAGTTTAAACTGTTTATTAATGCAAGTTGATATTTTGTGACATTATTTATTAGGGAGTGATACGCAAAAAAAATGTATAAAAATTACAAAGATTATTATATTTGGATATCGGTATTTCTAAAAATAAAAGATCAATACCTACCTTTTCAAATCTTCCCTTTAAAAATAAAAATTTGTGCCATATTCGAGACTTGTTTTCCCTCCAGTTCCAAACTGCCCCAAGCCACCCTCATGCAAGAGATCAACAAGCAAAGCAGTTATTTTCTGGACCGAGTAAAAAATACAGCCATGGAGTTAGCCTACTTCAGTGAAACGAAACCAAAAGAGCAAGAAAATACTGAAAGAACTGTTCCGAAAGTTGAAACGAACAAAGCTATCATTAAAGTCTGTTTAATCAGGGGTTTTAATTGTAAAAACATTAAAATTACTATTTTTATTTGATATGAGGCATAATTTAAATTGAAATATTTTCTTTCAATTTACCTTTAACTTACTGTATTGCATCCAAAAATAGTTTACCAAACACACTGTTTTCGACAAATAGGTTTAACTATATTTTGTCAAAAGGGGATGAACCTAGTTCTGTTCAATTAATATACCAAGACCTTAGATGATAATATGTGAACATATGTGGAATAGAATAGAGGTTTGCACATACCGGTATCAAGCTCACGCAGGTAATATGAGGGCACAAGTCTAGTCAGTTATGCAAGTTATAAACTGTTTTGAGAAAAATTAAAAACGTAACTTCTAGGTAAGCTTAAGTTATTTAGCATTACAGGTAAGCCCTACTACCCCTCTAGATGTTTATCTCACCTACTCACTGATGCAGGTTAAAAATAACGGAAACTGTTTTAGGTCTAAATATACTTTCTTACTAAATTTCTTTTCGTCATTTAAGGTAGGAGGAAATTTAATATTCATTATAAAAGAAGTCCTGTTTTGGCGACAAAAAAATTGAATGTTTGTTAGGTGGGGGGAATTCATGGGGGCCATCCCTTTAATATGACAATAAAGCTGCCAGGTCCAATGGTTTAAACTGGAGTGTATTTTATTTGGTCAGATGTAGTAGTGACTGTTTAGCGAATAATGGTATTTCAGCAAACAATGCTAACTCTCTTTCACAACAAAAACACAAACTACTGTAACTGAACATCTTAATGTGCATCAAATAACATAAATACATTAGCAATGTGTATCATGTTCTTAGATCAACGCGTGTCAAAAGTAACATTTTTTTATGCTATAGAAAGTTTACAAACAATCTAGGCTAGGTCTAGTTATAGAAATCAACGTATTCTTGCTAAGTGTGTCTCAATAGTAGGCCTATCCAATTCATTTTTAATACATTATGACAAAAATAATGTTTCTTAAATAACATATGCTACCATTCCTGCCAACTTTCCAAGTGGTTGTTGATGTGTGCAACGTTATGTTGAGTTATATAAAATATGTCTATAGTGCAAACCAATGGCAGGATTCATTCGTTTTTGTCTAAATATGATAAATTTAATTTTTTTTCTAGCACATAAACAAATTTCTAGCTGTAAAAAAAAATATGCGAAAAAATTCTAATCCGTTAAAAAAATTCTTAAAAAACTCATCTAATTAATACTTTGAATAATGGTCCTACAGAGTTCTGTTCTATTAGGCTGTCATGAACAGTAAATTCCTTCTAACAAAGGTATTCTAAAAACAATAGTTAGACTACATAGTCAAAACTTTAATCTATTCAAACATGAAAGGTTACCTTAACCACAAATTTTTTTGTTTAAGACATGAATTATTGTGCACCAAAAAAAGATCACCCGCTAAAATATTTTCTACACAGTCGAGATGATACTTCTGGTTGTTTCAAGTGTTTTTTAATCAAAAATAATAAAACAATGTGCCCAGTTACAAATCACCATTTGGCTATGATCTAAGGTGTTTAAGAACTTTTCTAGGTAAGTTTTACTAACACAAGTTGCCTTTTTTTAGTGTTTGTTTACCATTTCATACACGGTTATCATATATTATTATGGTTTTTTGTGTTGTGAATAGATTATTTAGTATAGGCTACCCAAAGCTTCGGTCATTCAATTTTATCAATCTTTCAATTATATTTCTTCCTGGATGTTGTTTGACCAATGTTATCAGGTGAATTAGGCGAGTTTTCTATTTTTTTATGATTCAGATTTTTTCACAATTTATTTGTTTTGCTATATATCAGAATTTTTTGTTGTTGTTGTTGTGTGTATAAGTTATAGAAAAAATTAGCTTTTTTGTAATTTGAAACAGAAAAAAAAGAGCATCTCACCCTTGGCTCGAACTATCCTCAAAAATATTATTTTGATTTATGACAAGTAGGCCCTGCTTTAGTGTTTTATTTTACATTGTGCTGTGCATCCTTTATCTCGTTTCTTAAACACCTTCCAGGTAGTATAAAGAAACAGTGACATGGCAACATGGTGATATATTATGTCCGCAAGTGACGATGTGTCATTAGGTACGTACAAGTTTTCAAATATATTATAACCTAACCTTTATAATATTAATCTGTATCAAACTTTATGTTTGTTTTAAGTGGATGTATGATGTTCAGTAGTTTTTATTGTTTAAAACAAAAGGTAAAAGTGATTAAATTCACTATCTGATAGATTTTTATTTTTAGCTTACGTTTTGGTTTCTGCTTCTCCATGAGCATCAATTGTTCGTACTTGTGCCAAGCATCAGGACGTTTGGCTTGCACCACCACAGAGCTGTCCATTGCCCGTGTGGCCACCGGTGACACCTCCGCATTCAAAAGCACCATCGAACCATGAGGAACGCCGCCACCAAACTGCAGGTTCGGCTCCAGAATTACAGTCACGCGATAGCAATTAAAAAATTAGAATAACAGACACTATGGCCTTAAATGAATTTGAATTTGTTTGAAAACTTAAGTGATTTTTATCTCAATGAAACTTGAGATAGTTGAATCACTGTATAAACACCACTATATAGGCCTGCGATACTATTGGAAATTAAAATCTATAGTAAGTGATAGGCCTTATGGATTGTTTATAAAATTATTTCTAAGGTCACTGACTATATTTTTATAAAAATATCCTTTAATTATGAGTAGAATTCACTTAACAACGAATGTAGACTTTTAAAATATTCCTAAAGTACCCATAAGACCACCCTGTTCATTATTTTGAACCTCACCAAAATGTAAACAAACCAGCATGAGTGCCATAAACTATGAACAAAAACTTTGTTCCACTTTTTGAATGTAGGCCAGTAAAATTTTGACTTTTTTCGTTTGTTTATTCACGATACATCGATTCTTATCCTTCAAAAGGACGGCGTCACTCTTGTCATAATAATTCTCACGCAGATTTGGCAGTTCTCTCTCTACCTACACCCAAAGGAAGAAATTACAGCCACTATTCACGTACACAATGAAAAATTCCACGAAAAACAAAACTTTTGAACTGTGTGTTTTCTACTAATTTTTCATACTAAAATAGCGTAGACGCAATAAAAATTGTGAATTCTAAGATAAAACAATTAAACTGTTTCGTCGGTGTGAATGCTCAACACCCCATCTGATATACTCACACCCCCGAGACAGTCTGACTAGAATGGACTCGCCCACTCGGGTCAAAAGCACGGGAAGCAAAATAATAACAGAACCGTCTCAGACATGTAAATACTGCACAAAATTATCTAAAATACTTCACTTGTTCTGGTGACATATATAAACATCCTCACATTAATAGTACTAATTAGTAAATATCTAATCAAAACAATGTTATCATCAAACTTCATAAAAGCTAAAGTAGATTGAAAGTACAATTCTTGAAATTTTTCTAAGCATGTGTATTATTATTTCTAACACACGGCAATTATAAGGACTGCGATAGGTATACACCATGATGCACCAACAGCAGACAATTTTCTATGACGCAATTTCATTTCACACATCATTCAATGAAACCACACGAATACAAACGAAGAAGCACGCCCGATAGAACAGATATCTTCAAACATGGCAGACACTGCTGTACTGTGTACTGGGCTGGCGTGGCCGCGCACCGTGGTAAGCCAGCTCCCGTGATTCCCTCGTTCGCTCGAACCGAAGCAAGCGCCAAGTTGTTGTGACGACGGGCCTCGGCGACCAAACACAAGGTCGACACCAGATTGTATGGTAAAATTTCACGCAATATTTTCTCTGGAAAAAACAAAAATATGTTTGAAAAAATGTATGTTTCACGAACACAACTAAATATTTTGAATTTATTGACTAAGCGAGGCGTGGCTTTTAGCAAAATACTGTCGTTGATTGATGTGTCTGATGTGTCTCCACGGTAACCGAACTTACTTGGTTCCAAGTTTACTATTGGCTTCTTTCGCCTTGTGACATCACGACTTGCACTGTTCAACCAATGAAAATCCAGTTTACATTTAAATTTCTAGCGAACTTTAGCTCAAGGGTAAGTGCGTCATGTTCTTCTATTGGGTGAATGAACGACCAAACTAACCGGTCACTATGTGAGAAAACGACTTCCATCATTGGTTAGAAAAGTCTCTTTAGAACCAATCATATTCAAGGCGCCATTTAAATTCCTTTCATGGGGGAAATGGATGCACATAACAAGCGTTCAAAGTAATGAGTGTTTAAACGCGATCCTATAATTTTAAAATAATTCTATTAAAAAAAAGAACTGTATGGTTAATAATATTCAAATATTAATATAATTTTGAATACTGCTTATTTGTAACTTAAATACTAGAACAAATTAAAATATTAGACTTATCCACACGTATAGAAGAGGATCGTTTCCATGCGCGTCAGAGAAATTGTTTAACTTCAATTCCCCTCCTGCGCGTGGGAACAGGAACAGCAAGCTATGACGTCATGGATTGGTGACTGGCGAGATTGAGCAAATACCTTCGACTTTTTTTCGTGAGAGAGTGCGTTGCAATGCATAGGATTGATTAAAAGTTGCGCATTATAATTTTATGTCAACTATATTAACGTCAGATATTTGCCTGAGGTCGTACTTTTTAGAAAGAAAGATGAATATTTATTTTCCACGTCTAAACTATTTTTTTCAAGAATGTTAAAGAAAGTACAGTATGAATTATGTTTTGAAAAAAAAAGTTTGTGCTTTATATAAAATTATGTAAACATGTAGAAAAAACCATGTCGTGTCAACAGATTCTTTTTTCTTGTCAGCTGGAGTGGATGTAAATATGACCTATTATTTGAATGTCCTTGAAATTAAAATATTAATCTAAAAATAAAATAAAAAACCATCCATATAATTTAATTTATGTTAGGCCTAATATTAATATTTTATTTAACAGCAATAAAAATAAAAAGCTTATATATATATATATATGTATATAAAATAATGTATGTATGTATTTATGTAGAGTAGGCCTATATAGGCCTATAGTAAGCTAAACATATAAATAATTATATAAAGTACCTAGAAATAAAAATATATACTGTATACAAATATATATTTATACATAGTATTGTATATAGTATATGTTTATATATATTTATGAAAATATATTTCTACTGTATATATTTAAAATTTGGTTAACTAATAGAACTGAATACTTTAGATAAAATATTAAATCTTCTACAACTTGGGGTACTCTGTTTTTGTTTTTCAAGAAAATAGTCCGGTCAAAATATATATTAAAAAAAAGTCTTTGGAAGCATATTTCTGTCTAGAAAAGTAAACAAGAAAAATATGTTTTTTAATTTCAAGTCAATACTTTCCAGGCGTAAATAATAAAGTGGGTGTCTATACTCGTCAGCGGAAGAGGGGAAGTGTCATCGGCCAATAAATAAAGAGTTTTACAAGCATAACTACTTATATTTTTTCTTATTGTTCTATTTATAGCACTGGTGTCTAAGGGGCGAGTCCCATAGTCAGATTAGGTACGCCTCAAGTGAGGTCTTATGCTAAATACAAGACGACACCTACCTAAACTTGAATGGAATGGGTCAAGTCAATCATAATCAGACTTAATGAGCCTCAAGTATCGCGCTACGAGTTTAGGTGTCGTCCTGTATTTAGTATAGCGCCGCACTTGAGACGTACTAAGCCTCACTATGAAACTGACCCATTGCATTCTGGTCTAGGTATGTGTCGTCCTGTATTTAGTATAGCACCGCACTTGAGGCGTACTAAGTCTGACTATGAAACTGAGCTTAAGTGTGTCAAGTCAAGATGCAACCCGCTTGGCAAAGTAGCTTTGTATTCACCAAGTAGGTAACGTCGTAAACATTGATTGCACTTTAATTTGTCTTTGGTGAAATGTGGGTTTTCACCTTTCACATTGATAAATTATCGTCCGGGGACAGGTTATTGTGTCTGTTCTAGATTTAAGTTTTTTTTTTATCAACGCGTCTTACTACCCTTTCAGGTTACACGCTTACATACTAATATTATACTTATGATTTTTAGGAATAAGTATATTTAGAGGAAGTAAACTAGCATTTGCGTGGAGGGAGAGTGTAAAACCAATTTGGGGATAAAAATTACCCTCAGTACTCCAGACCAAAATTTGAACCTCGCTCTTTCCTTCATCGGAGAGTGACGCCTTAGACCATGCGTCCACCGAAATGGGTTGGATTTATGTTGGTTTATAAGTCATGTGTTGATATAATCAATAGGTTCAGAAAGTCCACGTTAAAGACCTCAAATAAATGGAAATAAAATAAAATTTAGTAGCTTTTATAACGATCAACACAATTTCTTGCTACAGTAGCCCCATGGCTTCTTTGGTCCTGACTGACAGCTGAAAGCTTTGAAAAGTTACCAGACCAAATTATGTATCCTTACGCTGAACCATATGATCTGCAAAAACATGTGTTTAGCGTCTGTCACTTCTGACGGTCAAAATTTAGGTATTGTACCTAGATGTTGATTGTCAGAAGTCAGCTGTGAGCTGTCAGTCAGCACCAAAGAAGCCATGGGGTAACTGTATCTACCTAAATTGAACTATAGAGCAGCCTTTATAAAATCCGTTTCTAATTACGGCCTTGGTCTGTATACAGAGCGTACTTGTAATCACAACGTTAGACTTGTCGATAGTATGTTTGTGAAGGCTTAAGTCTTTGTTGATTGGAAATTGATAAGTGTTACAGGCGAGACGTCGGCTTCTAAAAAAAAATGCTACAGGTTTATCCTCCGTTATCTGTCGACAAACTGGCAACAAGAACTTTGCGCTATCTCCGAGATATCACGAGATCTGTCACAAGGACGGTTGTCATCAGCACCTGACCGTCCAAACCTTGTTTACATTTACCTCTCTCTATATATCTCTCCCTAGCTCTCTCTCTCTCTCTCTCTCACACACACACACACACACACACACAAACATACTTCATCGTATCATACATACAGTACACCCAATATTATTGCTAAGGGAATCTCAGGTCTAACGGAGAACAGCTTTATCTTCTTCTCTCTCAGTTAACTGTTGCCAAATCTCCTAGTTCTCAGCTATGTGTGAAGGTGGTGTGTTCGGTTAAGAAGAAGCTATTGGCAACCTCGACTAACCAGTGTTGCGAAATTTGTGTAATATTTGGAGGACGATTGACCGGACAAAACAATATAATGACGACCATGTTTCCCGTTAGTAGCCCTACAGTTCTCTTAAGTGATGATATCCTAGTGTAGCGAGACAAGCCGCCAATTTTGCGATCAAAAAAATTTAGTATAAATGTGGTAATAGCACATTAGTCTGACAACTTAGGGGTCATACATAAATCACGAAATGCTTTTGAGATGGACTGAGTTATAATGTCTAGCGTTTTTCAACCGGTGTGCCACGAAGGAGGACCTGCAGGTTTGTTCAGAGGAGTTTGGGAAGAAGATCAAAATGAAGCCGGAGGGGGTCCGGGGGGGATCTGAGGAATAGAAATATAATAATTTAAAATCCATAATCAACATATTTTTTTAACACAATCTTAATACTAGCTTTTTGTAGTGATAAAATGTCTCCTTAAGAAATTGATAGTGTTCTTTGATAATTTTAGCACCTTTTTGATGTGCCTTGAGTTGAAAAAGATTGAATAAAACTTATCGCTGGTCTACATGGTGTTTTGTTACATGGGGGGGAGGGAGGGTACAAAAAAATTGTAGGGAAAAAGCGTTAAGTGGTTTATGGATGAACCCTTGGTTCAGTTGATAGCATGTCTACCTACTGAGCTAAAGGCCCTGGGTACGATTCCCAGCATAGCTAAAACAAAAAATGTAGCATTGGTAAAAAAAAAAAAGTTTCCCCTTTCACAGTGGTGAATTAACGGCCGGGGGCTGGATGTTGTGTTTGTTCTAGATTAAAGTTAGTTTATAAGTCGTGTGCCGATATAATCAGTCAGTTGAGAAAGTAGGGCCTATACGTTAAATACCTCAAAGCTCAAATAATAATAATAAATGTATCACAGTGGCGCATTTTAGGGATTGGGTGTGAATCCTCGAGGGTCATATAGGCTAAATTTTAATATCTAATCTAATCTTAAAAAAGGATATGGCTATAAACACTGAAAAGTCAGCCTAAAAATTTTAATTGGATTTTTTTTCCAAAAGTAATAGCTTCGTTGCATTTTATTCCCAACCTATCCTCCCTAGGAAAATGTTTAGTTACACCACTGTAATTTAACAAGCCCTCCTGGGCTACTACCAAGACTAACTTCCTGGTTGGCAGCTGCTTGGTTAGACTTGGTTAGAACTTGAGACACATTACTCATCGGGGTGGATCAAAATTGGGTTTTTGGAGGTCCCCCTACTAGATAAGGAAAGGGGCTTTTCCTTACCGGAAATATTTTTAGCATCAGATGCTTTCAAAAGATGTTTCAAGTTTTGTCATTATTTTTTTTTTAGCAGGGACATTTGGCGGATTGTGGTCAAACCAAGCCGGACTTGATAAGACGGCCATAGGACCTTTGTCACACTCACCTCGAAAAGCAACCCGTTTGGCGCAGTATTAGTAAATAAATGGACGGTCTTTTGGACCAACCAAGATGGGAAGTATGAACTAAAGATATACATAATTCTTCCTTTAATTTACGGAGATCTAATATAGTCTGACCTAAACTAACCTAACCATAAAGCTTTTTTATTTAATATATTTGCGGTATTAAAAGTGTATTTTCTGAACTGATTGATTATATCCGCACACCACTTAATATAAACTAACTTAAATCTAAAACAGACAACCTTCCATTTAACCCCCCAACAGTTAATTCATCACTGTGAAGAGGTAAACCCACATTTCCCCCATGATACATTTTTCAACCATACCAGGAATCGAACGAGGGACACTTGACTCAGTAGGCAGACACGCTACCGACTGAGCTAGAGTGTTATATAGGACTATACTAGTCAACTGTTGCCTCCCCCTCATTACTCATTCGACCAACCACACACAATAAGGCAGTCAAGGTTACCTGGCGGTCTAGGGGTAAGGTGTCAGACTTCTGTGCTGGGGGCCAGAGTTCAATCCTCGGTCCCGACACAGATTTATCTGATTGCCAAACCCTTCCTTCCTTCACCTCTGACAAGACGTGTATTAATCACAACTTGTGAGTGTGGGGAATGCCAGGCCTCCACCGTGGTTCGGATCCCACGTTAAACTGTAGGTCCTCCATTTCATCTCACCACCACCCTACCATTACACATTAGCGTAAGTGCTTATAACTCGAACGGGTAGTAAGACGCGGTGCTACTACTACTACTACTAATAATAATAATAATAATAATAATAATAAGGCAGTTGGCGAATGTTCGTGCACTATTATGGAATGGAAGGAACTGACAGTAAGGCTCTTTTAGGCGGTTTTAGGCTCTAAGCTGAGATACAGACAGACAGACGGCATCGCGAAAACCACATTTGGTTTCAGGGGGTCATGAAACGTCGACATTTATCAAAATCTGGCGTTCTATTATTTTCGCCAATCACAATAATTCCTGTCTCTAAGATGGTCGAGAGAATGTAGAAAAAATATTAATTAACAACATAATCACTTTTAAGGATTTTATGACATTCGGGGTCGCTTTGTCGGTGAATCACATTGATATTTAATTAGAAAATTCCAAAACTATTAAGAGAAAGAGAAAGAATAAAGGTAGACTATAATTTTTTTTTCAGATATCGACTAAGGGGATTAAAGGGGTTTTGCCATTTTATTTATTTACCTCTTTTCTTCTATTTCCCCCCCGTATTCTGGTACCCAATTATTATAATGTTACATCACACGGAGGGTGTGGTTTATTTATATTATATAGAAAACAACTGGGGTGTAAAATTTGAGTCACGTCTAGGGCGAATGAATCCTCTTGCGCCGGCCGGCCTTTTGCAGACAATTAACGATAACTATAAATATCCCGACTGTACAGGCCAGCCTTTAAATACAAAAGACATTCCCTGTATTGAGCACTTTGCAGGAATGCCATCCAGTTCGCTAATTTGAGCCAAACCGAATTAGCGAGGTGACAGATGAATATAAAATGAAATCAATACTCCACGGTCTGAGCTAGTACGTCAGACTAACTACAGAGATAACTTTCTGCAACCTCTATACTCTGTAGTGCTGCATTGGGTGGAGAGGGAGACGAAAAATAACACAATAAATATTTTGTTTTAATGTCAATTGATTTTGGGTGGGGGTGTAATTGAAAAGAATTGACTCGCGTAGCAAGCGAATGATGGTATATCTCTTCCATAGTAAAGAGGGAAGTACTCGGGTATTTATTTTGAGTGAGGAAGGGGGTGTCATACATGCGTGTTTATATTAGTACGTTTTTTTTACGTTAAATAATACTTAAAGGCATAGCTCGAGGAAAAATACAAAACCACATTATTAATAATACCATTAAATATTATTTAACGATAGTACTTTCGGTATAGGGGGGTTTGAGCACCCAAAATAACTCCCCTTTGAAGTCTACCTGGGTGGTCTCGGGGTAAAGTGCTCGCCTCGGGCGGGACCCATCGTTCGTGGGTTCAAACTCAACCGGGGTTGACATATTTTTCTTGAGCGATAAATCCCTTAGCACAGCTTACTTCAGAGGGAGAAATGATGTCGCCGGTCCCCCATGTCGATTGTGGCATGTGAAAGAACCCCAGAAGGTATGGGGAAATACCTTTCCCGGTAAAAATTGGTAGGCCTTTTCACTCTCGCTCGTAGAAATTGTTCTGATATAATTAGTCTGTTAAGAGTGTGCACGTAAAATACCGTATATAAACATTATCTTGGTAGTCTGTGACATCCCTTCCCCATGCCTCCCCATACACACACATATACACACTACAACTTTATTTGATTTTGTGTATTTTTCTCATTAATTTCCGCTCCGCCATTGTGTCCGTGGAAAGGACGTGACATATTGTAAGTTCCAAGAGTTTGGAGTCATTTCGTTGTCTCGCTCCTGAAGATCGCTCGAGCAAGGCTCGGAGATAACACTCGTTGTAGGTCGATTCCGGCGATATCTGACCTCCTTGTCGAGCCCTATCGCCGACACAGGTGTGTTGCCGTGCGAGGGGAAACTAGACACACGATAGGACAGTTAGCAGAGGGTTCTTTATTGCAAACATTGTCTGTGAGTCACTAATGTCAGCCTATTTGAAAATAATAATTATTATTATTTGTTTAGTAATACTATATTATCAATAAAAAATAAAGTGTTATAACGTATTGAAAGAACAAAATATACTAATAAAACGTTTTTTTGTTTCGTAGTTGTGGCAACAAGAGATATTATAGTACATTAAATAATAAATAAAATGTGTTGTATTCACAATTGTATCTTGTTAAAAATCACCATCAAAACAAATAAAGGTTTTTTTTATAACTTAGAGAAAAAGCCATGCAAAATATAGTTCCAAAATAAAATGTTTTTACTTTGTAGACAGCGCATGAACACAACCGAAGACGGTTTGTACTGAGTCATCAACTGCTCTTGTTTCAGCTGATTCACCATCTTAATTTATGGAGAGAATGCAGCATTTTAGAAGCTTTCTAGATACTGAATCTGTAGTGCGCTTGTGACTGGGAGCGGACTCGCCAAATAAACCTTGTGGCGCGCCATTTGTGAGACACGGATTCTCTGGCGAGCGAAGGGAAGAGTAGAAACCACACAGAAGTCGTGGGGGTTTGCGAGAGACACTTTCTGTGACGAGCCTCGTGCGAGAGGTTACATTCATCACCAAGGTTTGTCTGTGTCGCCACTGTGGCTTGAAAGAGAACCGTGTGAAAAGGACCTGCCCGATATTTGCCGGCGCACACTTCTCCGTATCGCATAATATCGGCTCGTTTCTAAGAGAGACACTCGTATCGAGAACATTTTTTCGAACCGACACGGAGCGATACGATTCGCCGCTACGTGCTTATCTACTCATCGCTCTAGATCGGTGCTTTCCAAAGTTTTTACGTGGCGACACACAGCCGACCTTCAAAATGCTGTGCTACTCCCCAATCCCAGACATGAAACTATCTCACACATTACAATATTTTTTTGTATCTTTCATGTGAGGAGTAGTATTTTCTTCTTCTTAAGTCATCAACATGAAGGTTGGTTTGATGAGATTTTCATGCATCCGGAACGTAACTCAAGTTAGCCCACCACATTGCCAATCGTTCAATCGTTTATGTTTTATTTGTGCTCATATGTGCTCGGAAATGAACATGTGTGTTCTAAAACTAGGCAATCTAGAGAACAATTAATGTGGCGGGCTAACTTGGGTCTTCCCTATACAGTAACTTTTAGTAAACTTGAGTTCAAGCTGGCCTACCACATTTTGAAAAATTGTGATAAAATTCTGTTTCTACCATTCATTTGAGCTTCGTTTGTGCTCATATGTGCCCGAAAATGAGCAATTTGTGCTCTAAAATCAGGCGTTCTATATAAAATTTAATGGAGTGGGCTTGCTTGAGCTCAAGCTGGATCGCCTTCATTAAATGTTATCTAAAAGGCCTAGTTTCACAGTACAAAAGTTCATGTTCGGGCACTTATAAGAACAAATGAATATTTAAAACAGAATTTGATATTTAAAAATGTGGCGGGCCAGCTTGAACTCAATTTTTCTACATGGTATGGTATAGGGAAGGCTAAAAGTTGGCTCACCTCATTAAATGTTCTCTAGAATGCCTAATTTATAAGCACATATGTTCATGTTCGGACAAATAAAACACAAACTATTGAACAAAAAAAAATTCGGAAATGTGGCGGGCTAACTTGAGCTACGTGCATCTGGAGCTGGACATATATTCAGCCCTTCGTTTGGCTAGTGCTGCCCGCACCATCTGGTAGTACTCCCATGTACTAGGGGAGTTCAAGAAGTGTGGTAGTTCCCCAATTGCCTTCCACAGTGAATTTAAATTGGCGAGTACGAAAAAGTTTACCAATTTTATAAGGAAGGTAATTTCATACACCTACCAGGAATCTTTTACAGTCGACATGGTCCCGACGGCTGTACTTCCCCTCCGAAGCGAGTTTTGCTACGTATTTTTATTGTTCAAGGGCAAATCAGTCGACCTCGGCTGGGTTTGAACTCAAAACATCGGGTCCTGCGGCGAGAACTTTACCTCAAGACCACCAAGGAAAGCAGTACGATTTTATGAGGTAGAATAAACATATTTACAATTTTATAATTTTATACTATATTTTTTAAAGCAGAGAGAAAAACAAACACATATTTTCATCCTAAGTTTTAGTGGTTCACGTGTGCTTGGTGAGTCAGACAAATTTATTTTGTTTTGGGACATGTGTACGAAAGTTCACTCGCATTTCTTGATCCAACATTTTTAAACTGTCCACGTTTCACTGTTTTAATATTGATCACTACAAACAATCTAGTTTAGCAACAATAAGTGGTTGAAAACTGCGACAAAACCATGAGAGTCTGTTTAGCCAAATGCGAAAAATCATCTTGAATTGAAATCCAGAATTTGTCCGGTTGATTTTGTTGTTGTTTTAACTTTGAGCTTCTTATCAGTTTTCAACTCTGCGAATCCCTCTTCTTCTGCCAGGGAAATTCCACCAACGTCAGTTGAAACAAATGGATTTCTTATCCAGACATATGCATGCAATTGTGTTAAGATCTGTAAAACAGCTTTCAAGTTTATCTCTGAGTAATGTAAGATATAAATCATATCTTTCTTGCAATAAAATTATCCATGACTAACACGATACAAAGAAGAAAGAGTCACGGTTCATAAATATAAAACTTCTACAGAAAATCAATTTAAAAACCGTGAAAATGTAAGTGTGTTTCACAATTATACACAATATTACATGTAATTACGAAATCAGACGCTGTTACATTGTTCAGGGCGACCATAAAGTCCCATTCCATAGAGGACTAAACCACTATAGTGGCATACGCGTCGAAGTAGAACAAAAAAAACATTTAGGGGAAAAAACAACCTAAGTACACCCGACCAGGATTTGAACACTGATATCCCTGTCATTGTTAGTCCAGTTTATTTCAGGAGTGATGACTAGATTAGACCACTGGTCTGTTGACCAGCCACCAGCTTCGGTGACTGCATTGTCTAGAGCGCTACTCTCGCAATAGACTAGACTGCCGATAACGGGGAGCTCGAGGTTCGAATCACGGTCGAATGTAGTGAAGGTGATTTTTTGCAAAATGATTTTCCACTTTCCTTCCAAAGTAAATGCGGGTGCAATTCCTATAAATATAACCTTACTCATCCCTAAAACTATTGACGTTATAAGCGTATAATCCGAGCGGGTCGTAAGGCGGGGTGCTAAAAAAACAACCAATATAGCCCTATTGAGGGGATTTATGGTCATCCTGTACTTTAGCGCGACTCGGTAACTACTGAGGTTATGTTTACGAAATTGTTGGCGAGAAGAGTCTAGGCGCGCGCACCAGCTGATTTACTACGAGGTGAAGACACCCAGTCGGTTTGAAAAACACTGCTCTAGACTCGCTTATCGGTGATGGCCCAGTTCTTTAGAACCCAAACAAAATGCTTACGTAAGTTTGTAGATAGTTAACTTGATCTGAGTGTTTGATAAGCAACTTTTATTATTACTTGCGACATGAATCTCACCGCTGTGTCGTGTTGTCTTCAACTTACACTTGCTACCGTCTAATTTTCTTTGGAAGGAACTTTAAGACAATACAAACTTATTTTTTTTACGATCAACATTGAAAACATTTTACTATATTACTGATATAATTTTATTGTTATTAATAATACAGGAAAATCAAACCATGTAGCTGTGATGAAATAAGAAAGAGGAGCTATTGGCAACATCGATAAATCCGTAGTTGCAAAATTGGTCGCATATTGGGTGGAATACTGACCACTCAAAAACGAGAGAAAGATTGCGTTGTTTCTAATTAGTAGCCATCTGTTCCCACAGAGATGATATTACTTGTCTGGTGACCTGGCGGTCTAGGGGTAAGGTGTCAGACTGCTGTGCTGGCGGCCGGGGTTCAATCCTCGGTCCCGGCACAGATTTATCTGATTACCAAACCCTTCCTTCACCTCTGACAAGACATCTTGTGAATGTGTGGAATGCCAGGCCTCCACCGTGGTTCGGATTCCACGTTAAACTGTAGGTCCTCCATTTCATCTCACAATCACCCTACCATTACACATTAGCGTAAGTGCGTATAACCCGAACGGGTAGTAAGACGTGGTGCTAATAATAATAATAATAATAATAATATTACTTGTGGTGTCAGGTTGGTTGCTTGTCCTGGTTCCGTTGTCGGTTCTCGGTCACAACTACCACGAGTCACAGATAAAACGTTCAGGTAGGAGGATTCCCACCGGCGTGTCTTGCCGTTGTATGGCTAGTTCTTTCGAGGCGACTGCGACTGGCGACTAGAGCGCGTGACCAGCGTCTCTACATTGCGTCTGCGACCCGCAACGCTCCGAGAGCAAACGTTGTGTTTTAGTAGAGTTGTGTTTAGTTTTGTGTTTGATTGGGCTGGTTTCGAAATTGGTCCAAGATTTATACATAGAAGAGGATGAAAATTTAAACGAAGAGGCGGAAAAGCACCCCAAAATTTTGTATACATCTTTGCCAGTGTACCAGGACAAGGACAACACATGGAAAGAGATCTCAGGAATAGTTGGTCGATCAAGTTAGTACTTTTTATCCACACTATTCTAAAATAACAAAATAACACAGAACATTAAATGAAACACAATTGAAGAACTATGATAACTGAGGAAGGAACTGTACTTCAAATAAAATTACCCACAATTGGCGACCACGAGACGAATCTAGAGAAACACTGTATGCCACGTCTGCGACTCACAACCCCACGTCTGCGGTCGCAGACGCAAGACGCGAGTCGAGCCGAGGGAATCCGACCTTAACTTAGGTAAAATCGATTCATCACTGGAGTGGTGGTAACTGACAGCTAGTAAGAGCTACCAGATCTAATTTCATGTATCCATTCGCCAAACCATATGATCTGTAAGGTCATATGTTGATTTGTTGTGGTAGTCAAAACTTTCAAAACAAACACATTTTTTTTTTTTACTTATGTTTATCTTTTGACCGTGTTTGCATTATTAAAATACGAGCTTTTTGAAAGTAAACGTTTGTATGTTTCTATTCTGAGGTTCACTTAAAAACTCTTTTCAAACTAGAGCCCCTAAAAGGATGCGTTCTCTTAAAATAAATTAATTTGGTGAACCAGATGAAACTAGAACCATTGCTGACGTCATACAAACCTTGTTTGGTTGTTTTTATGCGCATGTGTTTAAAAATAAATTGTTTTGAAACTAATATTTTGTATGGCTCTTTTATCCATGTTATTAAAAACATTTATTTACTTTAGGTGACCAGTTATAAGAAGACACAAGTGTGAATATAATAATGTTTAATCTTTTATTTCATACACTATAATATATCGTGTTACCACAACCGCGAAACAAAAAAATAAACATAATAGTTTTATTAATTAATACATTTTGTTTCAATAGTTTCACAAAAGCCAATTATACTGTAATCCTAATAGGGCCCCTACAAGATCGGTCTGACTGTCAGTCCTATGACTGACCATCTGACTGTCAGTATGCATCAGTATTTACAACGAGACAGTACACGGTCAGTCTTCGTGTCATTATTTGTATCAGTCTCAGCTCCTGCTTGTAAGTGCAACAACATGGATGATAAGAAAAATACGAGGCTAGTATATGTTTGGTACTGAGACTGAAGGAAATACTGACCACACGGTCAGTACTACTGTCAGTACCACTCGCAAGACTGATGGACTGAGACTGATGTGATCAGAAAATTCGGATCACATCATTATTTTAGTCAGGCCATCCAGCAGTCCATCAGTACTGCCCCTACATGATCATTCGAACTCTCAGTATTATTATTATTATTATTATTATTATTATTATTATTATTATTAGCACCGCATCTTACTACCCGTTCGGGTTATACTCACTTAAGCTAATGTGTAACGGTAGGATGATTGTGAGATGAAATGGAGGACCTACAGTTTAACGTGGAATCCGAACCACGGTGGAGGCCTGGCACAGATAAATCTGTGCCGGGACCGAGGATTGAACCCCGGCCGCCAGCACAGAAGTCTGACACCTTACCCCTAGAACGCCAGGTCACCCCTCTCAGTATTAATTATTACTTTATTAATACTGACAGTCTGACTGATCGTGTATGGACCCTATTAGGGGAATATTATCAGAAGCGTTTTGATCGATAATATAGTATTACTCAGAAAATATTTATTCCCACGTACGTTGACATTAGTGACTTGCAACTAGTGTTTGTAATCAAAATCTTCTGCTAGCTGTCAGTTACCAACACTCCAGTCGCGAATCAGCTGTAGAACCAGGCGTTGGGGTCGTCTGTAATCTTCATTATAAAACATAAAATTGAAACGAGAAAATTATTTTAGCATATTTTTTTCTTTTAGCGGTTTTTTATGTACAATATTTAAGATTGGTTTTAACTAAGGACCGATAAAGTACTTCCTAGGAACCGAACTGGTTCCGTGAATAGGCTGTGGAACCACGATACCGGAGGATCTAGCCGAAATGGCAAGTACTGCGCTGAAGGCCCTTGGCCCTGTCGAGTGCAAGTCTAAAACTTATTTTGTGGGATGGTGGGTGGGAGGGTGAAAGGCGTGGCGTGGTTTCTCGACCGGCAAAAATATCCTTTCGCGCCAACCAGAACAGATGAATCACGGAAACCGTAGATGGCGCTGGCTATCGTACAGGTCTTGCGGAAAAATCATACGTTTGGAAATATCAGTTTTCTCGAGAACGAGTGAATTTTTTTATGTTGATATTTTCAACACCCCTTCTAAGATAATGTATTGATGTTTATTAATTGTTACATTTTCCTATTTTTTGCTGTGCAACCGGCAGTTTTCTATTGAAAAATATCAATTTTATCGATATTTGATCACTGTTAAAATTATAGAGGAGGTGTGTATAAAAAAAAGTATTACTTATTAAACATGCTCCTATTATTGAACAAACCGTTTCCGAAAAGGAAATTGCAAAACAATAAAAATAATTCTTGAAGATAACCTTTTGTTCCCACGGCTCTGCATTTCCCACGCCAAATGAAAAGTGCCAATCACCTGAAGTGCACACATTTATCAGAACACAAAGATGTTCTCATTCAAGAAAAAGTTCAACGAGAAATGGTTAGTTGTTTAGTCAGGTTTTCCTAATTAATGTGGAGGGTGAGTTTGATATCGTGTTGTCAATTGCAGATAATGTAATCTGGTGTACCAGGAAATGCAATGACCACAAATCAACTTTATCTATTCAATGTCAGCTTGTTACTTTCACAAGGGTTTTGCTAATATCGTCGATTTACTACTAGTGAAGTAACTGATTTTTGTGGGTTTTTTTTAGCATCGCGTCTCGTTACTCGTTAGGGTTATACGCTTACGTCATAAATACGCTAATGTGTTAGGGTTTTGGAAGGTTATATTTATATGAAGTGTTCACACATTTTCATGGAGGGTGAATGTTTAACTGTTTTGGAAAAACCACCCTCAGTTCACCCGACCGAGATTCGAAACTCGATCTCCTCGTCATCGGCAGTCTAGTTTACTGTGAAAGTAGCGCGTTAGACCACTCGGCCACTGAAGCGGGTGTTGACAACAGTGAAATAAATGGTACAACACAACTGTATATACTTTTTCATATACGCTATTAAGTTTTTAAACGAAAATTTTCAAAAATAAGTTATCACTCAGTAAACTACCCCTTCGTAAGCATTTATTAGAAAAACATATTATTTTGATAATCACTCTTTGAATAAAAACTTTAAACACTTTTTTTAAAAAATAATTCATAGTTTCACAAATTTGTCTTTAGTTAAACACAATCAAATATGTTTATTTTTAGAAAAACAAACATGCATTATTATTAATTACCATGTAAACTACTCCCCCAGATACCCGTTTTGAACAAAATCATTTTAGCCATTTTCGAAAAATTTCAAATTTTCAAATATTGTTTTATTAACACCGCGTTTTACTACTCATACGAGTTATACGCCTATGTACTAATTACGACACCGGGTTAAGGATGAGTAAATCTTAATTTTAGTGGAAGTGTGCCCGAATTTTCGTGGAGAGAGTTTAGAAAAACACTTTTGAAACATTTCTTGCGAGGGGATCAGGAGGGTGTGTGAAGGCGGGGAGTGGGTGGATGGAGAGGGGGTGTAGAGGAGGTATGATTTGATGAACAAGCAGAGGGATGGATGCTAAACCTAGCGAGTCAATACTCCCAACACCGGTTCATATAAACGACTCTCAGTAATTTAACCTAAAGCAACACACTTACTACATATAACATTAAACTTATTTTATCACTCGTCAAAGATCAAACTAGGGTTCTTTCAGACCTGTAGTCACTGTTCCAAACCTAGGCCCCGTATTTTGTCACGCAGACAGGATACACACATTTCTTTTATTTTTTTAAAGATTAATATATATACTTTATTTCTCGTGAAAATACTGTAAACATTCAGAAGAAAGTATTTTAAATTAACTCTAGTAGCGTAAACATTTACATTTTATCCCTTAATCATTTCCTAGTTAAAATAAAACTGTACCAGTGAATGATGGTTTTAGGATTGCTAAATATTAAAAAAAAAAAATTATGATTATGAAGATGATCATAACAAACAATCTTCCTTTTCCTCTAATTACAAAAACAGTACTTAAAAGAAAGTTTACGACAAAGTAGCCATGATGGAGAATCACAAAAAAACAAAACAAAAAAACATTCACGAGGGTACCCCCTTTGACACAGAGTCATTTTAAATTCAAAGATTTAGCTTATGTTTTTGTTTTTCTATCCCCCCAAAGATTGAACTCATTTTGTTATTATTTTTATTATTTTTCAGGACGATGCGACGTCTCAGTGAAATATAAGCACCGCATTTAAAACTCAAGGATTTAGACTGTACCTCTTGAAATCTCTAGAATGCAGCGTCTTTTCTCTGATAATGGAAATCTTTACCTTTTTATTCTCTTACTCTTTAATTTTTTTTTCCTTGGTTTTACTTTCACTCTTCACGGCTTTCTCTCTCTTTTATAGCACATCTCTAAAGGGCATCTCTTCTTCAAACTATGGAGAAAGGCAAAAAAAAAACCTTCCTAGTCAAAACAAAGTTGTTACGAAGTGTGAAGATCGATAAATGTTCGAATTTTATGTAAAGAATAATAATTTTAGAGGGATCTAGAAAATAATAAGTGACCGGATGACACCGTCTTGATTTCTGTTCTTTCTCTTTTCGCGAATTCCTACACCTCGAACATTTCTCTCCGTTGGTTGAGTTTCGCGGTGACGTTGAATTAACTCGCTCCGGTGATTGGATGGTCTAAAGCAGGGATGGCGAGACTTTTCCGACCAGTGTGCCATTTATGAATAGTTGAATTTTGAACTAGCCCAGTGTGCCATCTCTTATTAACGTTTTTTTTTAAAATTAGTATTTAAAAATCAAAACTTGTTTTAGTATCATGACATCACAGACTCTGCCTTAAAATATGAGTGAAGAATGACCCTGAGCATGGAACGATTCCTGAGTAGCTCAGTGCTTACAGAGTTGGCGTACTAAGCCAAAGGTCCCGGGTTTGATTCACGTATCCACGTGTCATTTTTAATTTTAAGGCATATGTTATTTATATGTGGCTGTAGCCGTAATATCAAATATAATGGCTTTGATATTTTAATACATCACTTTGCAATACCTGTATACCCTTGCGAAACTTTCGCACATTAAACCTTACCCTTTCAGCACCCCACCCCTCCTCCCCATAATTGTTTAGTCTTTTGTTGTGTTGTTGAAATTAAATACTCAGCGAAGTGTATACACAAAATAGCAAAGAGAATTTATTTTCAGTAATTGATACAAAAATATTGTTAGATATTTCTTTTAACTTAAATTTTAAACAAACAATGTGTTTTAACGTAAGCTGAGTATGTTATGTTAGAAGTCGGTAAAAAATCCTCTCCACTGATACCTTATTCGTCGCTGTAGGTTTTATATTAGTTTAGAAAAAGGGATGTTGACAACATAGATAGTAGGCTATATAGGTTAATGAACAACTATAAGAAATTGTAAATATTGTTTATAAAACTTAATTATAAAGAAGTAAAACTTATTAAATTGTCAAAGTGAGTGTCTTAGACAATACTAATGTAATTAACTTAAGGCGGCCGCCTTGGTCAGCGAGAAAGTATCAATCGCTGTCAGGCCACAAGGCTTAAAATACAGTAGGTCTGTTTAGTTTTATGGAACTACTCTATTATCTCTGAGTTTATACTCCCTCTTCACTCTTCACCTATAACCACCCTTTGTCAAGTCAATCAGAAAAGGGGAAAGAAAACTACGAGACTTCCTATTTCAAAGGTGATAGCTCTCAAATATCTTAAAATTTTATGTTTTGAGCTCATAAACAATTAACGTATTTATTAAAGGAAGGTTTAATATAGAACCACTTTTTCATAAAAGCTAGTATCATAGCTCCGAAAAATGCTTAAACAGTCGTTGAAAATGAGCTAATGTGTATTTTCACATAATTTTTTACCTAAATAAAACTTAAAATTTAGGGTTGTTAGGGAAAAAAGAGCCTTGTTGAAATTTTTCGACTTTATTTTGGCGTGAACTATTTTGAAATAACGTATCGTAGAATTAAATATTGCGTTATAACTGAACGTCTGCGTGGCAATTTATTTCTTAACGAGGCGTCCCCTTTAAAGTAAAAACATTGAAATAAAAATATTAAATAATCTTTTCCATTAACATAATATTTTTAAGCATAGGCCTGAAATAATCCAAACTTAAACTCCGTGGCTTTCGGTGCTGTATTTTTCTAGTCGGTGACCTGGCGGTCTAGGGGTAAGGTGTTGGACTTCGGTGCTGGGGGTCCCGGGTTCAATCCTCGGTACCGGCACAGATTTATCTGATTACCAAACCCTTCCTTCACCTTTGACAAGACATCTTGTGAATGTAAGGAATGCCAGGCCTCCACCGTGGTTCGGATTCCACGTTAAGCTGTAGGTCCTACATTTCATCTCACGATCACCCTACCATTACACATTAGCGTAAGTGCGTATAACCCGAACGGGTAGTAAGACGCGGTGTTAATAATAATAATAATAATAATAATAACAATAATATTTTTCTAGCCAAGATATTATGTTCGGTTCATAGCTTGATCACTAACAGCACACAAAACGCTTTTTATCCTTTGAATTATGACTTCACAAAGTTTGTTGTGACATGATAATGACATGGCTATCAAAATAGTATTGATTTAAAAAAATAATACCACGTTGGGAAAAGTTTTATTTAGTGATTTATCTTTTTTTCATGTTGGCGTGCCACCCAATTCTTACCAACCCAGTGGTACGCGAACCATAGATTTTCTATCCCTGGTCTAAGGCGTCACTCACTCGGTATATTTGCTTTTTAATTTGTTGGGAGATATTTGCTTCAAATACTTGATCAAATTGAAACATTTCTCTAAAATTGTGCTCTAAATTGTTTCTTATCCAGCAGGGGCATAGCGTCAGGGTAGACTACGAGACTTCTCCCCAAACCTTTTATTGGACAGTTAAGAAAAATAAATACCAACAGTTTATGAACTATTGAAAGCTTATAAACAACTTCCAAAGCGATAAAACCTACATAAGTGCTTCTTCCATGGACAACATATTATTTATTTATTTCACTTCCCTTAATGATAGACTGGATTGCCGATGGCGGATAGATCAAGGTTCGAATCCCGGTTGGGTGTACTGGGGGTGGTTTTTTCCAAAATTGTTTGCCACTTTCTCTTGACGCAAAGGCGGATACAGTCCCTATAAATATAACCTTCCTAATACCTAAAAAACATGAGTGTAATTAGTACATAACCGTATACATCTAACGGGTAGTAAGACGTGGTGCTAAAAAAAAAAAAATGAAGGCTCATACTAGAGGATTCATCGGGGGGAAATGAGTTTAAATAAAAGATATGTCAGAAACAAAGTTGGTAGCTTATGTAGGTTTATTACCATCGCCAAACTCTCTTTCAATACAACTACTTGCCCAACCTTGAAAAAAAAATTGAAATATTGGGAAACATTACTAAAGTTTGCAAGGTTGTAACCCCCTCACCCCATCCCCTCTCCCTCACTCCACCACACGCATAGTAATGCAAAAAAAAAATGTATCTACATATTAGATAAACTTTCTAATTAAACCTTCTTAGAAAAATGATCACCCAATGCCCCTGAATATGGTAGGAAGAACTTTATAGTATGACAATTTTTAAAAAAAGTGTATATTTTGTAAATGGTTCTTCGTATGAAAACCTGACTGTACAAATTCAGGCACGACTTTAATCGGAACAAAGTATAAGTTACAGAATACAGCGGAGAGAGAGAGAAGGTAATATTTGATTACATTTCCGTTGCCCACTTTCCTTGTACTATCTCAACCTAACACAACATTTTCCTCCCTCCCACCAACAACATGATACATGATGGATTACAAAACTGCCGGCATGTGTTTGTCTACTTAGGGTTTACAAGGAACTATTTGCTACTCTTTTAATGGTTGTTTTTGTAACGGTCTGATGAACAGTCAGTGGTTTTCCAGATCGGAGAGGTGTGTTAGTTTAAGAGGGGGAGGTAAGACTATATCAGTTCACTGACTGCGGATTTTTATAGAGATACTACTGGTCAGGATAGTCTACTACAGGGTGGCCCACGGAAAAGTAGCCCGCCTTCTATATCCAGCAGACGCCTCACTCTTAATTGGAGGAGGTCAATCCCTTTCCACCCATATTGTGACATGAAGAATGAGCAAGTGAACTGCTTGTCTAAAGCTTTATTGACTCATTCTTCATGTCACAATATGGGTGGATGGGGATTGAGCAAGTGAACTGCTTGTCTGAAGCTTTATTGACTCATTCTTCATGTCACAATATGAGTGGAGGGGATTGAGCAAGTGAACTGCTTGTCTGAAGCTTTATTGACTCATTCTTCATGTCACAATATGAGTGGAGGGGATTGAGCAAGTGAACTGCTTGTCTGAAGCTTTATTGACTCATTCTTCACGTCACAATATGGGTGGAGGGGGATTGACCTCCTCCAATTCAGAGTGAGACGCCTGCTAGATATAGGAGGCGGGCTACTTTTTCGTGGGCCATCCTGTATTTTTGTTCAAAGAAACTAGCTAAAGGGCATCTATAATCTACAGTAGGGGAGGTTATATGTTACGTCTAGCAGAAGTAGGGTGAACAAACGTCCCGGATTTTTCACAGGTATTCCCGGCGTCCCCAAAAAAATAGTTTCGGGATGCTCAATTGTCCCCTACAAGTCCTGTACAGTTATAAAATGGATTGTACATAGTACAACTAGGTCACTATAAAAACAAAGACATGATAAAGAAGGCTGAAAGAAGTGAAAAATATCCCTTCACCCCAGGGAACACATCTTCTACCCCAGAACCAGTATCCATATCCACACAGTAATGTTAAGTGTGTTTATTATTCTTGATCTGTATGCCATTTTTAACTATTAATAAACCAATTTTGTATCGAATTGTTAAGAATTTTTGGTCCTGAATATATTATAATGCTGTATTTAGGCCTAGGCTAGGACTAGTACATTTTTGATGAACCAAAACTATTTTTTTTTAAATGTTAAACACAAAATATGTTTACATATTCACTTTGAAAGGGTCAATAAAAACCCTTTAAAAAAGCCAATTTTTAGGTCGAAATATTTTTAAAAAATCCCGGTTTCCCTGAATTATTCAATCACGATTTGGTCACCCTAGCAGAAGTTGCTTTACTGAAAAAATTAGCTGAACGTGACTAATTTAAACCTATTTGGAGATTATTATTTGCTTAGTACTACTATACCACGAATAAAATGATTATAACAATACTTTCCTAAGGATTTCTGTATAATTGGCATTAGTTACTAATTCAAAGAAAAAAGTAAATTAATTTTTTTTCAGTTGTGGCAAAAAGAGATATTATAGTACATGAAATAATAAATAAATATTTTATATAAATTAGAAAGTCATACAAAATAATAGTTCCAAAATAAAGTTTTATTTCAATAATGTAAGAATCGTTAAAAGAAAAAAAAGAAAATTGTTTGTTGTGTAAGGTTTAACAATTAAAAGTAGCAACAATTCAACATATCATGGTCTTGCAGATAATATGGTTTGGCGGATGGATACAATACTTGCCACTTACCATTTGTCCTACCGTAGATAGTCTGTAGCTGCCACGAACTTATTTGTTATAAATTTCTCAAGTTGACCTGGGTGGTCTTGTGTGTAACGTTCTCACCTCAGGACCCAATGTTCGTGGGTTCAAACCCAACTGGGGACGATAGATATTTCTTGAACGATAAAAATACGTTGCACAACTTCTTTTGAAGGGGAAGTAAAGCCGTTGGCACCATATCGTTTGTGGAATATATACGAATATTATAAAGAGGAAAGATTTTATTTTTTGTTTTTGTTTGTAATGGATAAACTCAAAAACTACTGGACCGATTTAAAAAATTCTTTTAACAATATAAATCTACATTATTAGCGAGTAACATAGGCTATATTTTATTTTGAAATTTTATTTTGAAATTTTAATTTATTCCTCATAAAAATGTCGATAGTCACTCATATTTTATGGTAGAGTCTATGATGATTCTTCAATATGTGTGTTGAAAATAATAATGCAGGGGTGGGTGTGTGTGTGAAGGGTCTAGTGTAAAATAACCCTGTAAGTTATGTGTAAATACCTTTCCCAGCAAAATTGGAAGGCCTTTTCGCCCTCACTCATAGAAATTTTTGTGTGCAGATATAACCAGTCGGCTCAGAAAATGCACTTGAAATACCTCAAAATAATGGCAGGGGGGAAATGCATAGATCTAACAACAAATATAATTTTAGTTTAAAATTTTCTTATACAAATAATGTAACTATTATAAACGTGTAAATGTTTAGCTTCGGGATTAAGATGGAACTTTATGTTTTATATGTCCCCTAGCCCAAAAAAAGTTGATCTTATAATTAGGTCTGTCCAAATTATTATTATTATTATTATTATTATTATTAGTACCGCGTCTTACTACCCGTTCGGGTTGTACGCACTTACGTTAATGTGTAATGGTAGGGTGATTGTGAGATGAAATGGAGGACCTACAGCTTAACGCGGGATCCGAACCACGGTGGAGGCCTGGCATTCCCCACATTCACAAGATGTATTGTCAGAGGTGAAGGAAGGGTTTGATAATCAGATAAATCTGTGCCGGACCCGGGGATTGAAACCCGGCCGCCAGCATAGACGTCTGACACCTTACCCCTAGACCACCATATCACCCTGTCTGTCTAAACGTTTGTTTGTCTACCTGTACCTTGGACTACAGACAAAACAGTTTGACATGTTTAATATTGATTAAATTTAAATATTCTTATTTTTTTTATATCACTACATTACTACTTGTTCAGGCATACACAAGATAATTACTCCAATGAGGCGGGGATGAGGAAGGTAACATTTTAGAGGTGAACTACCCACATTTGCATGGAAGGAGAGTGGTAGACCATTTAGGAAAAAAACCGTCTCAGTACACCTAATCGGGATTCGACCCCCGATCCCCCCGTCATCACCAGGCCAGTATAACACTATAGTGATGCCTTAAACCGTTCTGCCACTGAAGCGGGTGGTATTTAAATGTTGGACGGGCAGGACTCGAGGCCAAATCGTGATTTAATTCCCTCTCTAAATTTAAGTCTAGTTTACTGATGAATGTTATTTAAAATGTAAACTATTTTCAAAAATTGTTCTAAAAATATTGTTCAAAATGTGTATCTGGGGAGTGTTTTGTATAATTAATAACCATGTATGTGACCTGGTGGTTTAGGGGTAAGGTGTCGGACTTATATGTTGGCGGCCGGGGTTCAATCCTCGGTCCCGGCACAGATTTATCTGATTACCAAACCCTTCCTTCACCTCTGACAATACATCTTGTGAATGTGGGGAATGCCAGGCCTCCACCGTGGTTCGGATTCCACGTTAAACTGTAGGTCCTCCATTTCATCTCACAATCACCCTACCATTACACATTAGCGTAAGTGCGTGCAACCCGAACGGGTAGTAAGACGCGGTGCTAATAATAAGCTTAATTTTCTAAATACATATATATATTAATCTGAGCATAAATAACTGATGGCGATATTTATTAAAATTGTAAGTTTTTTGAAAATGATACTAATGATTTTGTTAAAAATGTACGACTAGGGATTATTTTGAATTATATACATTGTAATATTGTATAGGCCTTCGTAAGTTGTATTTTCATCTTTTTCTAAACTATAGCCTAATAGATTATACGAAAATATCTGTACAATTTTGTAGTAAACATACCATTAATTTATAGTGATTATATTCACGACTTACGAACTAACATAACTTTATAACAGACACAACAACCAATTCATCATCGAGAAAGGGAAAGCCCAGATTTTCTATATTATAATAATATTTATTACCGCGTCTTACTACCCGTTCGGGTTATACGCTTTAAGTACTAATTACTCTAATGGATTGGGATTTGGGAAGGTTGAATTAGAGGAAAGTGAACCCACATTTGCGTGGAAGGAGAGTGGAAAACCGTTTAGGAAAAACCACCCCCAGTTCACCCGACCGAGATTCGAATCTCGATCTTCCCGTCCTCAGCAGTCGGGCTCAACACGACTCGCGCGTTAGCCAACTACGCCACCGAGGCGGGTCTTCTATATTATACATTTTTAGGCTGCACAGGTAATCGATGCCGGCGCCCTTAGCTCACTAGGCAGACGTGCTACTTGCTGAACGGTATCGAAAAGGAGAATATGTTTAGGAAAAGTATCCGCATTATTAAAAGTTGTATTTATTTGTTGCTAGTTAAATGTACAAATTCGAAAGATATAGAAAACAATCATCAATATTTTCATACACAACAAACATTAAAAAACATATTCGGGTAAAACTGCCTGTTTATTCTTTGGAAACTATTTTCTTTCTTTATCTAGTTGTGAAACACGCACAAAATGAGTCTTCGATATTAAATGTTGTCGCCGTAAACGTCATCGGCCCCGTTTGATTACGTAAGTCCTGACGCTCGAGAACAGTAGTTATCAAGGGGTGTGCCGCGGAACACAGGTATCCCGCAAAATTCCGGACTTTATTTTCATATCCATTACTGTTTCCAACCTGTGTAAGTTTTTTATTCAAGCCGTTATATTTTTACACTACCGGCTTGCTAGGCCTGTCGTAGCTTCATATGCCTTATCATCTAACTCAAAACTAGGATACGCACAACATCCTGTCCCCGTCCGTTAATTCATCACCGTGAAAGGATAAACCCACATTTCACCAATTATTTTTTTTGTTCGAACCGGGAATCAAACCCGGGACCCTTAGATCAGTAGACAGACACGTAGCCGACTGAGAAAAGGTATCGGATTCCATTCAATGTTATATTTTTAAAAGAAACAAGGGGGGGGGGNGGGGAGTTATAAAGCTTTACAATATTTATTTTCCTGGGAATGTAATGGTTTAAAAACAAATATTTGAATAATTAATGAGAATGTTATCGTTTCTTACACAAAAAGCTCAATTCGTGGTCGAATGTAGGACACAAAAACTGAGAGAAGTTTCTCTGCGCATGCGTACTATGGATTATCCGGTAGTGTGCGCCACGAGGGGTTTAGACAAATAATAGTGTGCCTTGAGCAAACAAAGTTTGCGAATCACTGCTCTAGAAATACCCTTGGTATCAGACTATGTTCGCCCTTAACTGTCGCCAGGGTGGTTATTAATTAACACACAAGTTCACCTCTTCTCTCTACGTTATTTACGTAACAACACACAAGTATCACCGACACAAACTGTTGATATATCTAGGAGATAAAATTAATTGAAGAACATTTTCCTAGAAACTAGGCGTCATGGTAATTGCGCAACCTGTCGTTTTATTGATTTATCTGGTCTAATGAACGGCACGCACTATTTACCGAGAATTGACTTCACCACGTTTACCAATTTATCAAAACACGATTATATATATATTTTTAAATTGAATTAACAGTAAAAGCAAGTTGAGATATAAAGTATTGTCTTGCTTTGTTTATTCGTGCTCGATGGAGATTAGTTTCTTGAAACGGTGTGACTCAGTTTTGTGACGCGAAACTTGAAAATTTGGGAATTTTACGGTTATAATCTCGTTGAGGTGAAGATTTTTTTTTTACATTACTTAAAAAGTGATTTAAAGTTAACCCATAAATTATCAAAGTTTTTTCCCCCCCTTAAATATACCGACAGATAAATTACGCGTATTTCGTTCGTGAAACTTCTGAAGAGTACAAATTTCAAACCCGTTACACAGATGTGAGTCAACATATAAACGGATGGAAAAACAAGACAAAATCAGGCTAGCCGTTCTGTAATACATTTTAAGAATTTCTCCGCCATTAGAGCAATATCCTAGCGATATTTACTTTCTTCACAGTCGAAACTGTTCTAAATAATTATGATTTATTTTGTGTAGAGTGTCTGCTGTCGTAGGTATTTTTTAATCCAATCATGTTCGAGTATGTTTTTATTAAAGTAAAACTGCAAATACGAAAACCTTAACCAACAAAATATTATGGCAACCTTTTAAGGCTATCACCTACACCTAACCCTGCAGTATTTCTGATGAAAACGGTAATTATCAAGCTTCAAAACCAATAAAACTATCGTAAACTATCTTAGAATGAGTTTTTATTGTGGCCATATTAATAGTTGATTAATATTGGTTTGAGTAAGCGCTGGAACGATATTTTTAACCATCAACTTTGATTTCAGAACTATGGTATTTCCCGTGAAACGACATTAAAAAATAAGCTAATTTCACATTTACAAGCTTTTTTTTCTTGTCAAATTATATAAATTAAATTGGAAGGCTTCTAATTTCATGACCATCTTTTGGTTTGAGCTATAGTTTAATAATTTTGAACTTCTGACCATCTGCAACGTTTTTTTTCCCCTTTCACTAAGTTATATCTACAACCTTGGGAACCTCTTAGTCCAGGGGGCATTCCGTTTCCTGCATACCTTAATGTAACTTGGCTGCGGACGACTCTGGTAATAATATCACATACAGTAGCCCCATGGCTTCTTTGGTGCTGACTGACAGCTCACAGCTGACTTCTGACAGTCAACATTTAGGTGTATACCTAAATTTTGACTGTCAGAAGTGACAGCTGCTAAACACGTGTTTTTGCAGATCATATGGTTCGGCGTAGGGATATATAATTTGGTCTGGTAACTTTTCAAAGCCGTGAGCTGTCAGTCAGCACCAAAGAAGCCATGGGGCTACTGTAGGTGGGCCACCTCGGTAAGCTAGAAAGTGCCGCGCAGATGTTCAGCTATAATACAATATTTAATTATAGGATGCATTATTTTAAAATAGGGTTCACGCCAAAATGAAGTAAAAATATTCCAAAAGGGCTTTTTTTACTTAACAAACCATCTTGAGTTTTGATAATATAAAAAAAATGTGTGAAAATGTGACTTTAGCTTATTTTAAACGACTTTTTAAGCATATATGTGGAGCTATGAAACAAGGCTGTTTGAAATAGGTCTCTGGATTTAGCCTTCCTCTTTCAAATGAGGTATTATTTTGATAAACCAACAATATAAAATTTAAAAATATATTAAAACTAGCAATTAGCTTACCTCTTTGCCTTGAGATAATAGGTTTGTTTGTTTACTTTCCCTTATTTCTTATTGGTATGAAAAGGGATGGTTGTAGTTGAAGGGTGAAATAAAGTATAATTATAGACAATAGTTCCAAATAGAGCTATGCCAAGCCATGGCCTGATAGCGATTGATACGTCCTCTCTGATTGAAGCGTCCACCTTAAAATGGGGATGTAGTGGACGCGATAAAAAGATCCCTGGTTTTTTTTTTGCAGTTTTTATAGTAAAACATGTTTTTGGTTAAAATAAATCAAATATGTCTTCAGTACAAACATACAGTTTAATTTTCTTCACTTTGTGATATCAAAAGTTGATGAATATCTGTCGAGGGTGTCCTGGAATTTAATGACAACTTTTTATCTTCATTTAAAAAGTTTCTCATCTAATGCCGCTATGCTCATTACAGATATTCAAGAATTGAATATTTCATCATGTGAAGAAAATTAAGCTTTAAGTTCTTACTGAAGCTATATTTTATTTATTTTAGCCAAAAAAAAGTTTGTTTTAAAAACTACAAAAAAAAAACTGGCCTTTTCTCGCGTTACCTGCAACCCCACCATAATATTTGTCACGGCTAAAAACTCTTCTTCCTATAAGTTTATCCGCAACACTCTTTCCTTCCGATATGCTTGTGTGTCGCATGATAGGAACCGAATTATCCGCCCTTCTATTTGAAGGCTTTTATTTGTCTTTAGTTTTGTTTGCGTGTGTGTGTGTGTGTCTCAGTTCTAAAGGTTTCGTCTTCCCCTCCGGCGACGATGTCATCTGCAAGTTTTTGGGAGTAAAAAGGGAAGAGAGATGCATAAGTTGTGCGACGTTAGTAGAGGCAACTCCCAAGGAGAAGTATGGTATGGTTTTGAAAGCGGCGGAGTAAGAATGAAAAGGACCGATAAGAAAGTATACTATCGCGCTAGTCACAAAGAGAATGCGGTAACTACCAGACAACAGTGCTTGCATCCACCACGGGAAGCTTGGGAATTGTTTCTATTACATTCAAATAGAAAATAATTGAAAGAAATCTTTAGATTTTCTCTTACGACTTTGTGGACATTTCTTCAGTGGCATTCGCGTTGCGCACTGAAAGGTGTTTGGTTCCTAGATATAGCAGAGGGTCGCCCTTAAATTACTAAAGGGTTCTTGGGGGAAGGAGGGGGGAGCTCAGTGTTTTCTTGCGTTTTATTACGAGATGGGAAGGAAAGGGGTTAGAATCCAACTTACGTAAGTTCATTGTTTATGGGGAGAGACAAAAAAATTTCTCAAAAAATAAATAAACTATAAAATGTAACATAATTGAAAAATGACACCTGGACACGGGAATCGAACCCGAGACCTTCGGCTTGGTACGCCAATGCTCTTACCACTGAGATATCCAGGATTCGTCCCGTTCCCATGGTCATTCTTCACTCATAGTTTAAGGCAGAGTCTAAGATGGACGTGCGGAAGTCGTCAGCTAATCTTAGACTCTGCCTTAAACTATGAGTGAAGAATGACCATGGGCAAGGGACGAATCCTGGATAGCTCAGTGGTAAGAGCATTGGCGTACTAAGCTGGAGGTCCCGGGTTCAATTCCCGTGTCCAGGTGTCAATTTTCAGACTAAAATTTCCTGACTAAAATGCATTAACAATAGTTTCGGCTATTTGTTTCATTAATATTTAATTTACTTACTGCAACTCTAAAAATTTCTTATCGTTCGCTTTATTTACGATCCTTGTGTCTAAAAATAATTAACTAAACGATTAAAATACGTACGTACCCATACGTAAGGTAGAGGAGGGATGGAAAATCTTATGATCCCTTACGTGAGGGATGGGGGAGGGGGTAGAAAATCATGAAAAGCCTTACGTACAGTATATTCTGAAAATATAAAAATGACACCTGGACACGGGAATTGAACCTGGGACCTTTCTTTGGCCTAGTACGCCAATGCTCTTACCAATGCGCTATCCAGGATTCGTCCCATGCTCATGGTCATTCTTCGCTCATATTTTAAGACAGAGTCTATGATGGACGTGCGTAAATCGTCGGCCACAAATATGATTTATCAAGATCACGAGCTATCAGATAACGCAGCCACCTTCAACTCGGTAGTTGGCTTATTGCTTATTACGTACAGTAGGCCTACTTTAAATACGACCCCTTATGGTAAATATTAAACAAACTATACTCCCAGATCCCAACAATGATTTAATTTTCAATCTGAACACCACCATTTAAGAAAATAATATAAATTGTCCATATTATTTTTTCAATCCCCTGTATGTATTTGAATCAAACTTCGCAATCCATAATAGTAACAAAGTAATCTCAATAAACGAATCACGAAGTATTACTGGTTGTTCGAGATCGGGATATGAATCCCGATTAGGTTATGGGAACCGGGGGGATTGTTTTATACACGTGACTTTCACTGAGATTTGTCATCCCCTAACCTCGGTAATACTTGACCGGGATTTGAGCCCCAGTCTCCTTGTCAACAGGGAAACCTGAGTAAATGAGCCTGACGTCATGAACTCGCCGACGTAGGTATCCCTTACTGTAAATTATTGATAACCCTAAAATCTAAAATAAAATCATGAATCCAAAAGACCCCACCCATCTAACTCTAACCTCTAAAGTTATCCAATCTCCAAAATTGGCCAACCTATCTCTGTCTTCTCTCCGCCTTCCACCAGCTGGGAAGATTCGGTTCTTTCCCCCTTCCCCTTCTTCCCAACAAATAGCGCCCCAAGAGATCTTGTAAAAACTTCGATATTGCCTCCTGTGTGAGGTAATTGAGAACCACTTACATTGGCGATCAGAACTTAGATTGTAGCATCGGCTACATTCTAAAGGTTATTTACAAGACTTGCGTTTATTTTCGTCATATTCACACAAGTTATAATCGTGATTAAAATATTTTATAATATTTACTTAAAATTGTATCTTATAAAAAAAATTAGCATCGCGTCTTACTACCCGTTCGAACTATACGGTTAAATTATCACGTTAATGGTTTTATGGATTAGGAAGTTTATATTTATAAGGAAAGAAGTATACACGCATTAGCGTAGAGGGAGAGTGGAAAACCATTTTGGAAAAAAACCACCTTCAGTACACCCGCGCGAGATTCGAACTAAATCTCACCGTCATCGGCAGTCTAGTCTACTGCAGGAGTAGCGCGTTAGACCACGCAGCCACCGAAGCGAGTCTATAAAACTTACCAAGCCGTTGATAAAAGCTCATCCAAAACATGGATTGTAGTTAAAGCTTGATTTTATTTCTAATGGACATTTGATGTGCCTTTTAATTAGTATTTTTTTGCAGTCAACATTGATAACATTTTACTTTATTATTAGTATTACTTTACAAGTATTGATAATATATATCGAAAGTAATAACAGCAAGATCACATGACCTTAAGTTTGAACACGTAAAATTAGACCTAGTAACGTTTTATAGCTATCAGATATGTTCATTCCTAATAAAATTAGGGCATAGCTTTGTTTATTAGACACGTTGGAAAAAAAACTTAGTATAGACCTTGGTGTAAATTTGAAAAGGGTTTTGAGGTACCCCATCCTGGTGATGACGTAAGCCAGAGATGTACGCTTTGATTACTCCAAAAGGGTTCCTTTCTGACTGCTGAGACGAATTACTGTTACCTCCGAGAGTAATCTTAACATACCTCCAACCCTCCCTGCTTTCCCCCTACTATCTCGGACGTACAAATTAGCCTCCCTCCCTCCCACGCCCCACTCCACACACCAACTGATATCTCAAGAAATTAATTTCAGTATTTCAGCTTCAGAGAAACTTTGAAGAGTACCAAATAGTATGAGGTCCATTCAAGTTTTGAGATGAATATTTCTAAGATTAAACACGATTTTTGAAATATTATGGTAGATATTTATAAACATCCTCATTTTTTTTAAATTTATACTATATATGTATATATATGATATTTATGTATTAAATATTGCAGAGAGAAAATTTATAGAATTTTTCTTGGGTTTGACACAGAATTAGGCATTAAAAAAATACTTATTTTATTTTCCAATTTTTTTTTACTGTAGATTAATTGTTTTATGTCTATTGTGAACATTCAAAAATCATATGTTAGAGCTGCCATAAAGTACAGCCCAATTTTTATATTAATAGCCTTGTATGACAGCTAGAAACATTTATATATATATACGTCAAGTAAAGATATTTCTTTTAATAGATCTTTACTTTCTCTCAACACCTTGAAGAGAAAATATTGTTATCGTCAAAATAATCAAACTCGAGTTTTGATCAAATAATATTTCAAGTATTATTATTTTTATTATTTAGCACCTCGTCTTACTACCCTTTCGGGTTATACGCTCTAAGTACTAATTACGCTAATGAATTAGGAATTGGGAAGTTTGAATTAGATGAAGTGAACCCGCATTTGCGTGGATGGAGAGTGGAAAACCATTTAGGAAAACCACCCTCAGTTCACCCGACCGAGATACGAACCTCGATCTCCCCGTCCTCAGCAGTCGAGCTCAACACGACAAGCGCGTTAGCCAACTACGCCACCGAGGCGGGTTATTTCAAATAAAATATGTTCAATAGTAAGCCTACTAAAACTTTAACAAAATGTTTATTATCTCAAATAGTTGCTGAAAAATGTTGAAAGTTGTAAAGTTTTATTTATGTAAAGCAACATCAACATCATTTTCATGAGAAAATGAGAATTTCCATCTTGTTTATAACAATAAATAATGTCTAGATACAAAATTTAATCAAAATCGTTAGAAAATTTTTCGAGCAAAATAGATTTTTTTTCTCTCTCTGATTGCCCTTCAGTAAACTACCCTTAAAGTTAGGGTTGGATATATAATTCGAAAAACTCCTTGGGGGTGTGAACACCCCGGACACCACGTTATAGCCCAATCTGTTTCTTATTCTAGATAGACATAAGCTTCCACGGACCTTTTTTCAACCCTATTCGGTTGGAATTCATCAATTAGGCCACGTAGTTATTCTAAGCCGTTAATAACTATGGTGCTCAACATGGTTTCAACTATGTTTTTTTTAAGGTGACCCGGCGGTCTAGGGGTAAGGTGTCAGACTTCTGTGCTGGTGGCCGGGGTTCAATCCTCGGTCCCGGCACAGATTTATCTGATTACCAAACCCTTCCTTCACCTCTAACAATACATCTTGTGAATGTGGGGAATGCCAGGCCTCCACTGTGGTTCGGATTCCACGTTAAACTGTAGGTCCTCCATTTCATCTCACAATCACCCTACCATTACACATTAGCGTAAGTGCGTATAACCCGAACGGGTAGTAAGACGCGGTGCTAATAATAATAATAATAATAACTATGGTTTTAAATATCCGTGCACCCACTAGTTAAGGTATTTATAAATTATAGCTTTCATCGGAAACTATCAAAATGTCAGTTCAACTAAGATAACATATATTTTAGATAAATTATTTGAGGGTTATAGCACTGACTTAAAATAAAAATAAAATTGTCATTCAACATTGTACGTGTGCTTTTCATTTAGAAAAGGTGAATGGGAGGGGGGGGGGCCGTGTAAAACCTTTTTTATAAACTTTGTGTGTGTGTTTTTTAGAAAAGTTTTGCAATCCTTCAGTAATTACTTTACGTTTTTCATTTGTTTTGATGCTATTCAAATTTGTAGCTGGCCAAAACGTCCGGGAGGAGGTGGAAGGAGGGGGGGGGGGGGAATGAATAATGTAAAAGTGATTCCTCTCCCCCAACCTAAACCCACTTGGTCTGTCACCAAGATTTACCGCCACGCTTGTACATGTTCAAAGATTTACCCTTTCTAATGGTAAAATGCGGTCAAATGTTAACATGCACTTTACAAAACAAGATTAGTGTTATTTATTTTAATTTTATGTATTGCTTCGTTCGTGTATATTATGTTACAAGATTATAGACGGATTAAGGTGAAGTTATTAAGGAATTAAAAATGTAACAGTAGTAATTGTGAACTCTAGATATATTGTATTGATTATGAAAACAAAGTTAAGACGTGACAAAGAAACAAAGCAAAAAAAAAGTGCAGACGTAGTATATAAGAAATTGTGAGTACTGTCAGTTGAAACTTATAATAATTTGGTCTTAAGCTTACAGCTTATCTTGATATATTTATTTCATAAGAATCAGAATTACTTACTTACTATATGGAATTAGAAACTAGGAAAACTGTTACCGAAAAATTGATAAGAGCGAAATATCTTTTTCCACCAAAGAACATAAGAATAAAATTCATTTTCAAAGACCTGAATTAAAAAGTGTATGTATGTATATATAAATATATATTTGCTTATAACTCAGAATTATTAGTTTTATAAAAATATATTTCAAGCAAAAGATTTGTATCATTATTAGTACTACAACTTTACAATTATAAGTTATTTCGCATCTCAAATAGTTGCGGAGAAATAGAGAAAATTGGAAAATCTGCTTTTTGTAAAATGCCCTCAAATTCATTTTCATGAGAAAATTAGAGCTGCAATTTTGTTAATAATGATAAACAGTGTCTAATTATAAAATTTAATCAAAATTGTTACAATTAATTTCGAAAAAATCAATTTTTCTCTTTCTGTCCTTCAATAAAATACCCTTAAATTTAAGTTTGAATATCTATCTATTTAAAAAAAAACTCGGGGAAACCCTAGGAAAACCCCGGATATTGCCTAATCGATAAAATAGTTTCGGCTCTAGCCCGAGGTACAGGCATTGCGAAAACTACCATTTTGGTTTTAGGGGGTCATGAAACTTCAACATTTATCGAAATCTCTCGTTCAATTTTTTGACGACCTCAATACTTTTTCTCCGGGGTATTGAGAAAAAGTAAAAATAACTTATACATATTTATATGTAATTATTGGTCCAGTTAACTTGAGCTCAAAATTTCTATTTGGAGGTTCCTGTATATTTTTCTCGAAATACCGGGTATAGCAGTAGATGAAGATGGATTCCATCTCAACAATGCAATAGATTTCGTAGTATCCAGTCTCTACTACGTGTGAGGAAAATCATTTTAACCTCCTTTTATTCCATTTCTTTGAATTTTTTATATGTATTTTTTTTTTGTGTATGAGAAAGCTCATTAGCTCCAGACTCGCACCCCTCTCCCCCCCAAACCCCAACCCCATTACCCCCTCATCTCTTTGTATGAAGGGGGTTCGCAACCCCTCATTTACCCATTTCTTGTGTCCCTATGAATTGAACCCCCATTACACACTTTCTTTTGATGAACCCAACCAGCGCTCGGGAAATTCTTTTTTTCTCTCTCTCAACCCACCCACCCATCCTCCTCTAACGCCGTTGTCTGTGAATCGGGTGAGAGAAAAGCTAAGGGAGTTTTCCCTCTGAAGGATGTATGATGATCAGAGAGGCAAGAAGCCAAAATATACTCAAAGGGAGTCCTTTTTCCCTTTTCTGTCCTTAGCCCTCCCTTCTTCCCGCATTTCGTTTAACACTTTCCTCCAGACCATGATAAGATCTCTTGCATTGTTTGATAGACGAGCAAGGACATCTCAGTGGGATTTCTTTTTACTGACGCGCAACTCGTGGGGCGCGAAACCAGAAAGGGTTTGCCGAGCGGTGGTCGTGCCAACACACACACACACATGTAGACCAAGGCTCGAGTAGAGATGACAACCTATTTTACTTTAAGTGTTAGTAGGAAATTTTATAACTATGATTTAATATTTTTTAGCACCACATTTTACTACCCTTTCAGGTTATATACGCTTATGTACTAATTACACTGAAAGTCTTAGGGATTAGGAAGGCTATATAGTATTTGGAGGAAGTGTAGCCACATTTTCGTGAAGGGAGAGTGGAAAACCGTTTTGTAAAAAAAAAACTCAGTACACCCGATCGAAATTCAAACTTTGATCCCCCTGACATCGGCAATTTAGTCTACTGCACTGCGAGATTAGCATGTTAGACCAATTTTACATAACTTAATCCTAAGAGAAATGGGGTGCATTAATAAGAGCTTGGATTACAATATTAAAGTGCTCGCCTCAGGAACCGATTTTTGTGGGTTCAAACCCAGTTGGGGTCGGTGGATTTTTCTCTAGCGTTAAAAATCCGTAGCACAACCTCCTTCGGAGTGGAAGTAAAGCTTTCGGTCCCATGTCGATTGTAATATGTATAATAATCCTGGAAGGTATGTGACAATACATTTCCCAGCAAAATAGGTAGTCCCTTTCACTCTTGCTCATAGAAATCCTTGTGTGTCGATATAATCAGTCGGTTCAGAAAGTCCTCGTTAAATACCTCAAATAAATAAATAAAATAATTACAATATTGAAGCACTTCTATATCTTGTATACAGCAGACCCGACGTTAGTGACACAACCAACCATCTCATTTGTTTTATTTTTTAATTTATTTGAAGTGTGTTTAACGTATACTTTCTAAACCGACTGTTTATATTAGACAACGACTTATAAACTAACTTAAATCTAAAACAGACACAACATCCAGCCCCTTGCCGTTTATACATCACTGTGAAAGGGGAAATTCACATTCCACCAATAATATTTTTTTTCGGTCATGTCTGTAATAAAACTCGAGACTCTTAAGCTAAGTAGACAGACAGGCTACCGACTGAACTAAGATGTCGGACCACACAGTCAACCACGAAGGGCTGAAGTTGATAAGCAAATATGAGAAGAGAACCGGAGTAATTTTCATTGTTTTATTGTGACTCGTTTAATAATGTTTCTGCGGTTGACTGCCTCAGGAGAAATTAAACTAAAAGGGAGGGGGAGGGGGGAACTTGGAAACCTGGAATATCTCGATTGTACTCGTTCCGTTTAGAATAAGAAGAGGTGTATCCAACTTAAAAGTGCCCAAGGGTGAAACTCGACTCATCCACTGTTATTGTTCCGCGGAAGAAAGTAAACACATCAACTGGTCCACCCTCCGACACATCAACTCGTGCACCCAAGCTTGGATTGCTCAGTGCAAAAGTTTACTAGGTGCATATTGTATGCCGTAACCCCCCCCCCCCTNGTATCGCGTCTTACCACCCGTTCGGGCTACACGCACCATTTCACATGCATTGTATTAAAATCAAGTAGTAAAATTTCACAGTACTAGTATCACAGAGGGTCGTCAAAATGTATGTGTGTAAGTTAAATAGTGTATGTGTGGGGAGGGGGGGGGGGGAGGAAGGTATATTCTTACATCCTACTTTGGTAATAAAATCGACGGCTGTGCTGTCTCCCCGCAACATGTTCTGATATGCATGTTGAATATAATCAATCCTCTCTATCTCGTGGGCTGTTTTCTTCCTGTATGGAAGCTCGCTTTCATGGAAGGATGCATTCACCTTGCACCTTTGTCTCAACCTGGATTTCTTTTAGAACCTCTACAATTTTCCATATGTTTGGGTGAGGAGTGTAGAATTGGGCGTTGTAGTGCCAATGGAATGCTTCTGGTCTATTGGTCGTCTTTGGTGTGTCTGAAAAGGGTACGGCTCATATGGATGAAGGGAACGGGGCGTTATCATCGATGTATTTGTCGACCACGTAGTTGGAAAACTGACAAACGTTGTCGGAAGGAGGGGTTTCCATTTAACTGATGAACGCATCACAAACGTTTGTGGAAGAAAGATATGATAGCCCAAAAAAAGCTTTGAGCCACTTACCAGTTTCCGAATTGGCTTTGTACTCCCGCAAGAGCGTGCTGGAGGTCTGTATTTTTCGGAACTAACATTGTCCTAAGTGAAATTTACACCCAAATATGAGCATTCGGGAAAAAAATGTCTGTACAGCTGAATGTGCCACATTTTTGAAGTCCTGTCGGATTACTTTCGGACTGAAATAAGGTCCGCAAGCCAAGAGCAAACAGCACATGAAAGATCACATTCGCACATATATTTCCTTACTTTTATCAGTTAGAAAAAAATTAACCAGAGTACAGTAGAGTCCGTAAATGTAACCGTGCTTGGTATACAGTTGGTAAAAGTGTTTTGGGGCGTAAGTGAAAGTCCCATCAGTGAAAAACATTAATGAAGGGTCGCACAGCGTAGTCATATTGTCATCAGTAGGAAATAATGCAACATCATCGTGCACAAAACAAAACCTTTCGCCTTGAGGTGTAAGAATGTCATGTTGTTCACTCACCATCAACTCAAGGGCGTGCTCATTCAATAAGGGATTTATGGGTAAAAGTGATTCCCGTTGTCTGTACACTGATCGACGTAGATTCTTTACATCTTTTAGCGTAACGTTTTCACTTCCGCATATATCATCCTTCGAATAATTTTGTTTGGGTGAATGGTGCTCAGTGGCTTTAGCTTTGATCAGTGACCGAATCTGTAACAGTGAAAAAACGTGATGTCAACCATTCTAACCCCGAAAAATTTGAAAATAAAATTCTAAGCTTAGTTACTATTTTATCAATATTATTTGGACCCTTCCTTCACCTCTGACAATACATGTATTAATCACAACTTGTGAACGTGAGGAATGCCAGGCCTCCACCGTGGTTCGGATCTCACGTTGAACTGTAGGTCCTCCATTTCATCTCACAATCACTCTACCATTGCACATTAGCGTAAGTGCGTGTAACGCACCAGGACGCGGTGCTAATAATAATAATAATAATAATAATAATAATAATAATTTACTTACTCTGTCTTTCTCAATATCTTAGTATGTCATTGGATCGTGGCTATGTGTATTAGCCGCACGTACAATAGCCGTAAGTTCTTTGTTCGTCGATAAAGTGGTATTGAACTTCCTATTAACACGATGCTACAAAAACCATTGACTTCGTATCCTTGTATTTCAAATACTTGAAACGCTCCACTAATTTCCGTTCACCTTTGCGACGTGACCTTGAGTTATCAAAGGCATCTTAAACACTGACTGTCCTCACAGTTTAGTTAGCGGCGTGAGAATAGCATTGCTCAAATAGCATAGCAAGCATCACTATAGCGTGATGTTTTTAAGATGAGTGATAGATCGAGCGGCCTTTAAGAATCGGTTAAACGCCGCCTGCTAGAGACTAGAAAGTCTCCAGTACTAACAGCAACCCACATCTTCTCCAAACACTGAGTTCACAGTCTAGCTGTCAGCGAGTGTCGGCAACAAAAAAAACAAACTATATCCACTTTCAAATAGGTTAATTAGAGTCGTAATTACTAAGTATGCTTTTGCACTGAGCAAACCAAGTTTGGGTGGACGTGTTGATGTGTCGGAGGGTGGACCAGTTGACGTGTTTACTTTCTTCGGCAGAAAAATAACAGGGGGCGAGTTGAGTTACAGCCGCGCCCAAGGGCCTCAAATGAATCCACTAGTCTAGAGCCTGGGCCCGCCTCATAATATGCTAAATTGTGTCAAGTTACTCACAAACGAGAACAGGTATTTAATTTTAAATGAAATAAGAAGTTGTTATTTAAAATACATACTAAACGAATTTTCGGTCTAACATATACTATTTTCACAAACCTGAGCTAGATTGGGATTTGTATATTTTGAGGACGGGGATATCGAGGTTCGAATCTCGGTCGGGTGAACTGGGAGTGGTTTTTCCTAAATGGTTTTCCACTCGCCCTCCACGCAAATGTGGGCTCACTTCCTCTAATTCAACCTTCCCAAATCCTAATCCATTAGAGTAATTAGTACTTAAAGCGTATAACCCGAACGGGTAGTAAAGACGCGGTGCTAAATATTATAATAATTATTATTATTATTAGCACCGCGTCTTACTACCCGTTCGGGTTATACACACTTACGCTAATGTGTAATGGTAGGGTGAGTGTGAGATGAAATGGACGACCTACAGTTTAACGTGGAATCCGAACCACGGTGGAGGCCTGGCATTCCCCACATTCACAAGAATGTCTTGTCAGAGGGGAAGGAAGGGTTTGGGACTATGGCTAAAAGTTCTGTTTAACGAACTTGGTGTAAGAAATTACAAAACATTAAAGAGGAATGCTGACTACTCACAACAAATTTGTACTAGTTGTGGAGTTACGAGGCCAGATTGGGATATAAAACTCTTTGTTTTACTGACATCAGGGCTGACATATTATCATCTATTTCAGAGGCTCTAACGCTGCCCGACGCCGGACCATAGCGGACTAGAACTTCGGGTCATCAGTGGTACTTGTGCTAGAGGGCAACCATCGTGACCAGGGTACCGAGTTCGAGTCTGTAGGGGGTCACAAGCCGTGTCAGTCGTTCCAACAGTTTTAAGTTTTCACGACTAAGCCAGTTCTTTCACGAGAGCAAACGTACAAGTTCATGTATTTATTTTATATCACCTTTAACACCATATTAACCCGCCCCGGTGGCGTAGTTAGCTAGCACACTAGTCGTGTTGAGCTCGA
>CABFVX010000019.1:635019-646893 GCA_902151425.1 Timema shepardi
GGGGGGGGGGGGGGAAACGTCCACTCGAATATGAGCGGAGGAAAAGTGACAGAGAAAAAAACAACTTAACAACTTTAGTACATCCAGCCGAGATGCGAAAGTGGCGTCTTAGATTAGACCATTCAACAACCAAATCCTTTTGTAAATATGCCACGACGTATCTTAGGGGTAGATACATATTTAATTAATATAGTTATTGTTTCAAATAAATGTATACATATTATTATTTAACTGAATTATATAAATTTATTTAAACTTGAAAATACAACACAGTATTCCAACTATACACCTTAGTTCAGTTGGTAGCGTGTCCACCTACTAAGTAAAATGCCCTTGGTTCGATTCCCGACATGGCTGAAAGATTTATCAATGGTGAGATGTGGGTTTCCTATTTCACAATGATTATTTAACGGCCGGAGGTTGGATGTTGTGTCTGTTCTAGATTTAATTTGGTTTATAAGTCGTGTGATAATATAATCAATTTTATTCATAAGGTTCACGTTAAATACCTAAGATTAAAAAGAATGTATATTTAAAAAAAACGGTATACCCATCTCACATAATTTCATTGGAGTAACAGCCTCGTAGCTAAGACAGGATAACTCAACGATTATCAAGTTATTTCCCACCATCGCGTGCTCTTCATTTCCAGGCAAGACTAACTTAATTAATAGTAATTAGTATTAGTAACTATCCATACATCCACCCTAAGTAAAATATATCCCTCCCCCTTAGGTCAACCCCCCATCTCGCCACCCCTTGTACTGCTATCCAGATTTAGAGCATTTCGTTTGATTTAGAAAGCAACCGTCTATGTTCGTCAAATGGTTAGAACGACAGTAATTTTTAGCACACTTGACTCTAAACTGAGAGGTTGAGGTTCGTTACTGAACGGATGCGCTGTGGTAGTTTCCTTCTTTCTAAAACAAAAAAAAAAGTGTTACTGTTAATGTGCTGAATATGACGAGTTTGTACAGTCGCCGGTGATTCTACAAAGTCACTGGTCCAGTTGGGGAATATAAAGAAATGTCTTTATTATTTCACATATTCGCCGAAAATTTTACAAAAAAAAAACTGTGATTTTTACTAAATTACCATCATCCACTGGTGAATGTTAATAAGTCACGTCACTATTAGGTTTGATTAGCTTAGTTTAGGAACGTTTATGTTAAGTTAGTTTGGATTTGTGTTCAATACTTTCATTAACCTTCATTAGGTATTTTATCAAATCTCCCGTAAATATAGATAATACAGTTCATGGAACATACTTTCACCATATCGCCTTGGTTAATCTATAAAATCATTGGTAAACATAGATAAATCCTATTATTTGTTAAATAGACCAATAATGTTGGTAAATCTAAACATTCGCCGGTAATTTTTACAAAATAACTAATTCAACACATTTACAGTAACATATACCTGTATAGTGTGTGGTCCTACACCCAATATCATTGTTGAGGTAACTGCAGGTACAATGGAGAAAACCTGTAACTTCGCTCTTTCTCAGTTAACTGTTGCCAAATCTCCTATATCTCAGTCATGTCTGAAGGTGATGTGCTGTGTGGTAAGAAGAAGTAGCTACTGGCAACCTCGACTATCCAGCGTTGCGAAACTTTCCTTATATTTAAAGGGAAATTGGCCACACGAAAACGAGAAAATGACAACGCTGTTTCCCAATAGTAACCATGAAGTTCCTTCAGCGATGATGAGCACGGATGGTTGTAGTACCACACTTCAGTGGCCGCATGGTCTAGGGTGCTACTCTTGAAGTAGACTAGACTGCCGATGACGTGGAGATCGAGATTCGAATCTCGGTCGGGTGCACTGAGGGTGGTTTTTACAAAATGGTGCTACACGCAAATGCGGATACACTTATTATAACTTTACTAATCCTTGAAACCATTAACGTAATTAGTACATAAGCGTACAAAACTTGGACGTGTATTAAAACGCGGTGATGGATAAATTACTAAAGAAATAAGGACTAGTCAATTGTTGAAGCGATGTTTGCGGATTAACACGTTAAAATGCATTCACAACTTGTAATTAGTTAATGTTAGAGCAATAACATACTATTTCAATTTGTTTTTATTATATTTAAATATTTAAATATATTTTTTTATTTCAGGTGTTTAACGTGCACTTTCTGAACCGACTGATTAAATCAGAACACGACTTATAAACCAAATTGACATAAATCATGAACATAAACTACATCCAGTCCCGATCGTTAATTCAACACCGAAAAAGGAGGAGCCCACATTTCACAAATGATTAATTTTTCACCCATGCTACGGCTCGAATCTGGTACCTTTAGGTCAGTAGGAAGATACACTACCGATTGAAATAAGGTGTCGGATATTATTTTGTTTAAGGCGACATAGGAACAAAAGTAACAGTTTCAAATTATGATTCATAAGCCAAATATATTTTTAAATGTTAAAATTTCTATTAATGTGTATACATTTTTTTAGCACCATGTCTTACTACCCCTTGGAGTTATACACTTATATACTAATTATTCAAATAGTTTTATAGATTAGGGAGGTTAAATTTATAGGAAGTTTACCCACATTCCCCGCATTTGCGTGGAGGGAGAATGGAAAACTATTTTAGAAAAAACCCTCTCGATACACTCGACCAAGATTCTAACCTTGATCTCCCCATCATTGGCGGTATAATCTACTGCGAGAGTAGCGCGTTAGACCATGCGGCCACCGATTTCTTATTGATATAAAATAGAATGCGTCATTAATAGATGGTCTTCCAAATTTTCCAAGAAGACATTTCTTGATTTTAAAAAAAAAATTATTCTCTGATAAAAAGTTATTTATAAAAAAGAAAGAAAACAACTTATTTACTTTACGTTTAGTGTTTAAATAAATGACCGATAATATTCAATGGCGTTCCATGGAAATCGATTTCTTTTCTTCATAGAATATAAAGTAAAATATCATTAAGAAAGTTGTGTCGTGCCGTAAGCCTGTTTTGCTTTAAAGATTGCTTAAAAGTCTAAGGGGTATTCCATTAAAAGATTTGAAATATATATGGCCAAAGGCGTTATCTTGGGGTTTCCACACAATTGACCCACCTTATTTTGCATCATAGAAAGACAAAAATATAGAGGCTAACTGAAGTAAAGCAAGAAAAGTAAAAAGTGTACGAGGTTGTTGATTAGTGTGAACACTAAAAGTTGGGGGGAGGAGCGGGGGTTTCCCCTTAAAAGAATTTTCAAACAAATTGAAATTAAAATAATTAAAATGGCATTTAGTTGAAAATTATGTTTTCAAATATGTCATAAAATCTATGTTGGTGATTTATAAAACTAACATATATAAAGTAGTAGCAAAATATTGCCTCATAAAAAAAAATCATAGAATAAATTACATCACTTGAGACTATCTTAAGAGTTTAAGAAATATATTGTTTTTATTGTTAGTTAAACGTTCTCGAATTTGAAGTTTGAATTATGTTGATATTTGGAGAATAGTCTAGAAGCCAATTTATGTTTAGCAAAATAAGATTATAAAAACAAATGAATGCGTTTGAAAAAAGTAGACCTGTAGGTTGTATCAGTATCTCTTTATCCATATTTTTTTTATCACCGTGTCTCACTACCTGTTCAGGTTGTACGTGTATGTGCTGACTACCCTAATGGGGTAAGGGTGAGGAAGGAAGAATTTTAGAGGTAATCCACCCGCATTTTCGTGGAAGAAGTGTGGGAAACATTTAGTAAAAAACACTCCCAGTAGACCCGACCGGGATTCTAACCCCGATCTTCCTGTCATTATCGGTCCACTCCAACACGAGTATGACGTCTTAAAATCATTCAGCCACTAAAGCGGGCCCATTTTTAATTAGTTCATATTTAAATATTAATATCAACGTTCCATATTTTATATTTTCTAGTCTGCAAAATTTTATTGAATTTTAAAACATTACACTGTTCTTGTTCTTGTTTGAGTGCTTGCCCCTATTAGATGGGAAGCTCGGGATTTTAATTTTGGGGTGGGTATACTAAGGTTTTTGTTACTAAATGGTCTACCACTCTTTCTACCAATGAAAATGTGGGTACACTTCCTCTAAATTATACCTTCTTCATCCCTAATCCATTCAACAATACAAGTATGTGAATTGCTTGGACGGGTAGTAAGGCTTGATTAATACTTTCACTGAAAATTAATAACATGATCTACTTGGGTGGTGCAGAATTTCCTACGCTAGCAGAAATTTATATTTTACCCATGATGCTTTGGAATACAAACTATAAACAGCGACAATCTACATTTTCTTCGTGTGGATGGACAGATATTTAATATTAAAGCAATGAGATAGTTTTTTCTTTAAATTATTGTATTGTTTAATTGAACAAATAAAAACCAGACGAAAGTCCAATACCTTAGCTCAGTCGGTAATGTGTCTGTCTATTGAGCTAAGGGTCTCAAGCTCAATTCTTGGCAAGGTCGAAAGATTTATCTTTGGTGAAATGTGGGTTTTCTCTTTCACAGTGATGAATTAACGGCCGGGGGTTGGATGTTGTGACTGTCCTTGATCTAATTAGTCTACAAGTTGCGTGATGACATGACCAGTAGATTCAGAAAGTGCACGTTAAATACCTAAAAAAAAAGAAGGGAAAAACATGAGACTGACACACGCACTTTGCATTTAACGAGCTATTTCAAATAATCTCAAAACAGTAGATGCAGCTGTAGGTTTGTATCTCTCTTTGTAAGTGCATGAGAACTCTTTTGAGTCGGTTGGTTTTGAAACTTTGTTAACTCTCCTGAGGAGTTGTTGCCGCGCGGGACCGAGAAAGCTGAAACCATTTAAAGTCGCGGCCAGAATATCACTCGGATCGCGCTGATATCCTATGATTGGTTCATACCTCCTCACGCGACCACTTCCTGCTCTTCGGCGAGCGTGTGAACCCACAGTTAGATGCAGAGGATTGCCCCCAACTTGAAACATGCTCACACATGTAGTGCATAACGCAGCGGGCCCTTCCCACCTATAAACATTTTATGGGTCAAGCTAATTAACCCCAGGACTAAGATAAAGTGTTTAAGAGGATATTGGATCTGTGCCGCCATTGCTCCCAGATCTGACAAAGTACACCGTGCGTACTATTTAGGAAATCATGTTTTCGGAACCATAAAAACTTGAATATACTATTATTTAGCGTTTTTGAGTAGGGTAAGAACTTGTAGACCGCCCTATCATTTAATTTATTTCATTACGTGCTTACCAAGTTCATCCAAATTTAATCTTGATTCAGAAGGAAACAATAAAAAATGGGTGACCTGGTAGTCTAGGGGTAAGGTGTCGGACTTCTGTGCTTGGGGTCCGTGATTCAATCCTCGGTCCCGGCACAGATTTATCTGATTATCAAACCCTTCCTTCACCTCTGACAAGACATCTTGTGAATGTGAGGAATGCCAGGCCTTCATCGTGGTTCGGATCCCACGTTAAACTGTAGGTCCTCCATTTCATCTCACAATCACCCTACCATTACACATTAGCGTAAGTGCTTATAACCCGAACGGGTAGTAAGACGCGGTGCTAATAATAATAATAATAATAATAATAATAATAATAATAATAATAATGATGATGATGAAAAATGAGATTAGGCCGGCAACCGATCAGACCACTTCTTATTTCCTCTCTATACACTGAAGATGTCTGACACTTCTTGTTTTGTTTTTGTCTTGGCACCGCATCTTACTACCCGTTAAAGTTATACGCTTTTATTCTAATTACGCTAATGGACTAAGGGACTAGGATGGTTATATTTATACAAAGTGTATCCGAATTAGCGTGAAAAGAGAACATGGAAAACTATTTTGAGAAAAAAACTTCAGTACACCTGACCGAAACCCGAACCTCGATCTCTCCGTCATTGTTAGTCTAGTCTACTGCGAGAGTAGCGCGTTAGAGCATGTAGCCACCGAAGTGGGTCTCTGACATGTTCATATATGAGCCCTTCCCATCCTCGTTCTTGTATCTCTCATACATGACCTTGCAGCTCCATACACTGTCCTCTTAATATCCCTTTCCTGGCGGAGAGTGAGCAACACTTGTTTAAAAAAAAAAGTCTTCCATTTTGCCGAGATATGTTTAAAGACACCGAGAAAACGAGAGAGGAAAGGGGGGGGGGGACCATGGCTATAAAACATTTTATTGTTTTTCACACTTCATCTATGTGATCGTAACTATTAGCAGGCGCACACATTCATACGGAGAGACGGGGAGGAAAAAAAAAAAGAGAAGCGAATATAAAATGTATGTGTGATGTTCGTAAAGATATGGCCATGGGGGACGACAAATAGGACAAAGAGGAGAAAGGGTGAGCATTTATTTTACGACATGTTATTATACGTATCTATTACGAAGAACAGAAGAACAAGAGGGGAAAAAAAAGTTTCCGTCAACCTAGAGCTTATGTCAAAATGTTTGTTACATCGGAAAGGGAGGAGTGTAGGTTTGAGGGGTTAGGAGGGGGTGTAGTTTAAAAGTGATTTACGTTCACTTCATAACACTATTTTAAAAGGAAACGCTACGTGAGCAAGCCTAAAACTGTTTAAAGCTATATTTATCTTAGATATATTTCTAACTTTCAAGGCACAGTAGCCCCGTGGCTTCTTTGCTGCTGACTGACAGTTCACAGCTGACTTCTGACAATTAACATTTAGGTGTTTACCTACATTTTGACTGTCAGAAGTGACAGCTGCTAAACACATGTTTTTGCAGATCATATGGTTCGGCGTAGGGATACATAATTTGGTCTGGTAGCTTTTCAAAGCCGTCAGCTGTCAGTCAGCACCAAAGAAGCCATAGGGCTACTGTATCTGTCAAAAACAGTGCCAGATAAGGTTAGTTGGGCTAGCTCAAGATCTTAATAGACTTGGGTTTGATCCTCAATCAGTAGAGATGTGGGTTTTTTAATCTTAATTCTGAGGGAATGTGGCTAGGGTGTCTTAAAAACAGTTCGTTTCACTCTGTTCTAATAGGGCTTAAATCATTAACTGTTTGCGCACCGCGCCTTTCTACCTTACTTTTGCGGGCTATCCTCATATTTGTTTTTGGTGAGTAGAGAGAAAGAAGGTAGAATTTAGAGGAAATTCGCCTGATTTGCTTGAAGGTAGGTTGAGAAAAAGTTTAGTAAAAATACTAAAACTTATTAAACTCAGCTGGGATTATAACCCCGACATACCCATCACTGATTATTATTATTATTATTATTATTATTATTATTATTATTATTATTATTAGCACAGCGTCTTACTACCCGTTTGGGTTGTACGCACTTACGCTAATGTGAAATGGTAGGGTGATTGTGAGATGAAATGGAGGACCTACAGTTTAACATGGAATCCGAACCAAGGTGGAGGCCTGGCATTCCCCACATTCACAAGATGTCTTGTCAGAGGTGAAGGAAGGGTTTGGCAATTAGATAAATCTGTGCCGGGACCTAGGATTGAACCCCGGACCCCAGCACAGAAGTCCGATACCTTACCCCTGGACCACCAGGTCACCTCCCATAACTGAAAAACCAGACACCCGCTTCGGTCTAAATCGTCACTCTCGCAATAGATTGGACTTCCAATAATGTGGAGATCGGGGTTCGATCCCAGTCGGGTGTAATGAAGGTGGTTTTATCTAAACTATTCCTTCACGCAAATATGGGTACACTTACTATAAATTGAACCTTTCTCATCCCTAACACATTATAGTAATTAGTACACCAGCGTAAGTACAATCTGAACGGGTAGTAAGACGTGGTGCTAAAAAATTAAGAGATCGGTCGAGGTTGATGCCTTAGCCTGCGTGCTCACCGATATGGGCTGTGACATGTTTTTATGTGGTCTTTAGGGTCACAATTTTTCTCTTCCTCTCCCTTCATATTCTGTGTTCTACCACCGTCCAATCTATACATATATATTTTACATTAATGAGGAGGGGGGGGGGGAAGGTAGAGTGTTAATGAACTGTACCTTCATTCGCATGAAATTATATTATTATTTAGCACCGCGTCTTACTGCCCGTTCGGGTTATACAATTTAAGTACTAATTACGCCAATGGATTAGAGGAAGTGAACCCGCATTTGCGTGGAGGGAGAGTGGAAAACCATTTAGGAAAAACCACCCCCAGTTCACCCGAACGAGATTCGAACCTCGATCTCCCCGTCCTCAGCAGTCGAGCTCAACACGACTAGCGCGTTAGCCAACTACGCCACCGTGGCGGGTGCATGAAAGTAAACTCGGGAGAAAATATAGGAGAGACCATCTCAGCTCATCAGACAGGGATTCGAACTTTTACCTTCACCATCACCGTAAACACCAGACCCTGACGAGACTGACGTCTTCACCAGAATGTGTGACGGTAAAGCTCCTTTCACGTACCGGGGTGAGAAGTAAAACGTGGCCATCTCTCCTGTAAGTATTACTTTTCAAAATTACGACCAGACATTGAATGTAAACTGCTTGATCAACCTCAAGGTCACGTCCTTGTTTACTTCGACGAGACGAAGGGCTGACATCGAACACGAGGTAGTAAACATTTAATTTTGAGGCTAAGAGAATTCAAAGTTGAGCATTTACTATGTTTTTTTATTTCTTCTTTGTGTCTTTATAGCAAAAATGGTGTGAATTTATAGAACATAAATAACATATACTTTGCTATGTTCTTTTTAAAATATTATTTAAAAAAAAGCCACGTAATTTGAATAATCGGTTAGAATACGTCAAATATAAATGAAAGGGTAGAATGAAATAGATACCAGACACGATATAACTATCGGAAAAGCCTTGACTTATTTTTTTAAATGCCTGGTTTTGTTAAACTTCTGTAAAAAACATACTTTAAAAAAACTAAAACAATGTTCATTTACCGCATCTCACACCTTGGTATTTTCTTGTGTGGATGGCAGTTCTGAAGCTTCGAAACCACTAAAACAATTTTCCTTTACGGCATTAATGGTGGAACCTTATTTGTGTAGGTGGGGGGTCGTGGGGGGGTTGTATCACACACAAAAAAAGCATCTTTGATGAGTTTTTTCGTCCCCAGGGCAAAAGGGATCCAGGAGACCCTCCCTGACAAATGTTATAAATTTGGATGCCCTTATAAGATATTTAGAATGCCTTTCGACTGGAAATATTTTAAAAATTAAACTCCTTTGTAAGGTAATTAAAGGGGTCCTTTGTTGGAAATTTTTAAAAATTTGGATGTCCCTAGGAGCTATTTGAGGTGGTCCTCACCTAAAAAATTTTTGAAAATTATATACCTCTAGAACTATCTAGAGTAGTCCTCTGAGTAATTTTTTGAAAATGTGATGCCTCTATAAGTTATTTAGAGTAGTATTCACTTACAACCTTATTGGAAAATGGAATGCCTCTCATAACTAATTGGAATTGGTCTTTCCCTGGTATTTTTTTCAAAAATACCAGGTGTTTGGAATATTCAGGAATAAACCATAAAGCATACCTTGTCAACAGGTGGAGAAATATGGAGCATGATGTACAAACAAATTATTGGAATCACTTGGCTGTAGATCGGAAACAAGGCCAAGTGGGGACACCTGTTTATTTGAAATTCTTTAATTGTTTTAGTATCTTCTGTCCACCGCAAAAGTGGATCCCACATCTTACGGTACATCCTGTATATTTTGACTTTGATACAAGGCCATATTTACCCTATTCGGTGGCCGCATGATCTAACGCACTACTCTCACAGTAGACTAGACTGCCGATGACGGGGGAGATCGTGTTTCGAATCTCGGTTGGGTGTACTGAGGAGGGTTTTTCCCCAAAATGGTTTTCCACTCTCCCTCCACACAAATGTTGGTACACTTTCTATAAATATAACTTTCCTAAGCCCTAAACCATTAGCGTGATTAATACTCAATCATATAACCCAAACAGGTAGTAAAACACGGTGCTAAAAAATAAGAAACCCTATTTCAGTTTCATATTTGAGAATATAAGATAGTCTCGAGTTTATTCAAGAGGGAAGCAAATCATTTCTCATGGGCGGGCAATGTTACCTGTACTGAACCTCAAACTACATCACCAAAAAACAATCATCTATTATCTTGGGATGTTCTGTTATGATCCTATTAAAAATAATATAACTTGGTTCACCATATACAGTATTTGCTTCCACCTTGATTTCAGAATTTCAACATTTAACGTAAAATGTCGTTGAAAATAAGCTTATTTCACTTTTTAAGATTTTATTTTAATAAAACACTTAAAATACAAGATTTTTAGTTAAATCCCTTAACTTTTATTGTGAACCATTTTATAAAACAACAAAGCCTTCCCCTTTCAGATAACTAACATAATTTTAGAGTGATGTGGAAAATCGATTCATCATATGTGACGTAGGAGTAGGAAAACTCCTAATAACTATATTGGCAACTTTTTGGAATCATTTTATAAAATATATTGGTCCAAAGATTTTTAGTACTAGTTTTGAGACGTGTAGAATAAACTTTAGTAATCCAAAATGGAGGTGAAAATTTTCAATCGATTGTATAAATAAAACTTCAACGTCTTTTTTTTATAAAGTCAATCTTTGTGTAAAACTATAAATTACTTTCAAATAATATTTGAGTGACCAAAATAATCCTGATCGGTAGTTATTGATGATGTTATAAAGAAAATTAAATAGTTTAATATAAAGATGTACATTTCGTTCACCTTGAAAGGTCTTAGCTTGACATTTTACATTATGACACTATTTTATAGGCTCCGCGATAGTAGAATCATTCAAGGTAAGCGTGCCACCCTTCAGCTTAAGCTAAGGGGTACATTTTATGCATTCAATTTTTTTTTGTATTTTTTTTCTAGTAAAACATTTGAAGAAAGGTTGAATTTAAGTAATAAATAAATAGGTAAAGATAAAAAATAAAAGTTACAGTAGAGAAACGATGGATGATCGCAGGACCTTTGGTAAATGTATAAGTCGATTGGAGTACAAAAAGGTGCCGACTACGGCCTTACAGGATTAAACTTCCATATTTAAGGAGCTATGTATAGGCCATGTTTTTTTCTTCTTCAGCTCGTCTTAGTTTTCGTTTGAGCTATACGCAAACATTAATAACCACGCGACCTACCTACCTGTTTCGGTGGTCGCATGGTTTAAAGCGTCACTCTCTGGTTAGACAAGACTGACGATGACGGAGAGGCCGGGGTTTGAATCTCGGTCGGATGTACTAAGAGTGGTTCTTCCAAAATTGTTTTCCACTCTCCCTGCACATAAATGAGGGTACACTTCCTCTAAATTCAACATTACTCATCACTAACTCATTAAGGTTATTAGTACATAATGCGTATATCCTGAACACTTAGTATGAGACCCAATCGGGATTCAAACCCTGATATCCTCATCACCGCAAAGCACTTCATCATGAGAATGACGCCTTTTACCATTCGATCACCAAAGCGGTTTATTAGCCATTGTTGATTATTTTTGTATTCAACACATAGCGTAGTATTTTTTCCATACGAGTACTCATAACATCTCATTACTTTAATTACTGCTCAGTTATTCTTACAGGTAAAAAAAAAATATCATTACATTACTTTCTAATAAAGTTATTTTTAACCAATCTATTTATATTTTGAAGGCGAATGCAAAACTTTAATTTTGCCTCTTGATTTTTATTTAATTTGATGTTTAAAAAAAATAAAATTGTTTGACAGCTCTATGACCTACCTTAAGTTGTCACTTCTTTACTCGTCACTCAAAACAACACAAGAAAGAAAAGCCCCCCCTCCCTTCCACCCTGTTTCTCCACCCTAGACTCCCGCAAATGGGATGGGGAAAGGAGGTATAAAAATAGGGTGTTATTATCAACAAAAGTGGGT
>CABFVX010000019.1:647133-664707 GCA_902151425.1 Timema shepardi
AAAAAAAAAAAAAGAGGACAGAGCCAAGAAGTGGATGTAAGAAAAGACAAAAAAAAAAGGAGAGGTAAAGACGAAAATGTTTAACGTCCTTGTGAGATAGAAGGGTCGTGATTATGTTGTTTAAAAGGACGTTTTACAAGAGTAATATTGAGACACTTTTAAGTTATGTATACACTTATAATTTGAATGACAGCTATAGGGCTGCGGTCGAGAACCACATATACACCACATTTAAATATCCATACCTTTTGTACACTGGGAATTTCAAGTCAAAATAAATATTATTTAGATTTATTGTCAACATAAAAATTATGTTGGTTTTTATTTTTCCATTAATTTTTCAACATCAACGATTGGAACCTATATGTAGGACTACTATTCTTTCTCGGTGTTCTCATAAAGTTTATTTTTGGTTTGAGAAAAATAAAATCATCATAAACAAAATTCATAAAATCTATCTGAAACATTTATTTAACATAAAAGAGTTTTTTTTTGCTCTGGAATGGTGGGAAGATTGGATCAACACATATTACTTAACTGGGGTTTCACATTCTTCTTTACACGCAAATGCGGGTACTTTTTCTGGTGGATACTCTATTTATCCTTACCCCTAAGATGAAGTAGTTAATAATTCTTCTTCGCATGATCAAACAATACAATTTTTATTTATTTTTCACCATAAAGGTATCATCCTAAGGATTAGCCTTGAGTAAAATACTATCGAGAAAGTGCACCTACATTAGTGAAGTAGGAGGAAGGGGGACCACAGGGATAAATCACATGTGGAAAACCATCCCTAGTGCCTTCGTCCGAGCTTCGAACCTCAATATCCTTGTCCCAGGTTATCCATTCTATTAAAAGCTTGACACCTTATACCACGTGAACCCCTGTATGGGTGGTTTATTAATACAAACGTATTTTGTTTGTGATCAAAACTGATAAACATCTACGTTATTATTCGTATTATTTTATAGGTATTGATAATATCCATCAAAAGTGACAGTCGCATATCAAAATTTGATTTAATTACTTGAAGTTATGGGAGTATGGAATTCCTGAATTTCACGATTCCCGCGGGGGAAAATATTTCCCGTTCCCCCCGACCCGATTGTCGGGAAACATATTCTGTAATCCCGAAAATTTAGGTAAAAGTTCGGGAATTGCTTTTTTTCCATATTTAATTTACTTCTAAGCTTGCTTTTCATGTTTTCTTTATTATTTATATATATATATATATATATATGTCTGTCAACATATTCTAGATGTAAATTTATATTTAATATGTGTTTAATAAATGTTTATAATTTAAGTAGCCTAAGCTATAGCAAAAGTACTAAAAAATTGTATAAATGTTGTTTAAATTTCCTCGATTAGAGCCTATATATTCATTTAACCAATTAAATATTGTCAGTGTTTTAAGGTACGTAATATTAGCAAATTTAGAACTAGTTAGTTTTACATTTTTAATTTTCGTTCTCGTCTCGAAGTAAAGGATTCTAAAATTATCGTTCCCAGTATCACACACCCCTACTTGACGTATTAATTATTGAAAGGAGTTTTAGGAACTTGAACTTGTAGATTTAATATCTGTCCCACCCATCAAAATCTTACCATGTATACATACTGTATATATATATATATATATATATTTTGCTCCTTCACTTACAACCCAGACGGACTCTGCGCATTGAACTAAACTAATTGAGTATGAATGGGAAGGAAGAATTTAAAGGAAATGTACCCACATTTTCAGGATGAAAAAGGCGAGAAACCACACAGGGTAAAACCATCCTCGATGAACCCACCCGGTATTCGAACTCCGATCTCCTCGTGTTCAGCATGCCAGTCCATCACGATAGACCCGTCCTGCCACTGAAGCAGGTACAATAGATATCCACGTACGATTCCATAAACCTATGGCTACACGGAGCCGACTCGCGCCGCATTTTATAGCAAGAGAACCGAATGGAATGTTGAATATAATATTGTTTATCTTGTACGTAATGTTGTAAACAATGACTACATAGTCACACGTGACACGGCTGTGAAAGAAATGCCTAGTTTTACAAGTGCTGACACAGTGACTGTCAATAACTGGTATAAATCACTGCTCTTTTAAAATAAAGGTCACTGTGATCACCGATATCGTAAAATCAGTGTTTCTCCCATCCTTACAGTGCTTAGTGGTTACCATGAACACAAAGTTCGGAAGCTCCCGAACATTTATTTCCGGTGGTAGGTGGATACACGGTCCTCGCCGAGCAATGCTTTTTCGACGATTCGTCCACGCCGGTGCGGTCGTGTAGCCACTTGCATTAAAATATTAATATTTAGCACCGTGTCTTACTACCCGTTCGGGTTATACGCTTTAAGTACTAATTACGCTAATGGATTAGAAATTGGGAAGGTTGAATTAGAGGAAGTGAACCCGCATTTGCGTGGAGGGAGAGTGGAAAACCATCTTGGAAAAACCACCCCCAGTTTATCCGACAGAGATTTGAACCCTCGATCTCCCCATCCTCACTTGCATTTAAAAACATGGATAGCATTCCACCGGAGAAATGCGGTACGGTGCGGTGCGGTTCCGTGTAGCCGGTCCTTTAAGAAGAGTCCTATTGTGTCTGAACGAACCTGCATGAGGATAGAAACACCCTCACCATTCTCACCCCTATTTCCCCCCCGACAGATCGAGCAAGTGGTCGACATGCGTGCAAGTCTTGATGCCCGGTGCAACAGGCGATCTCGCCCTTGTTAAGAAGTGCATGTGCATTAACGAGGTGGAGAGCATTGTTGTGGATGTTTTCATGACGAGATTTATTAAGAAACAGCACAATGTTACTTGGGGCAGGGCTGTTGATTAGTCTCGACTGGGTCTAGGAAGGGGGGGTGGCGAGGGAGGGGAAGTTCCTCGCGTGTTAAGCTAAGCTGTCGGCGAGCAACAAAGGTACATGTACGTCCATCAGCCAAGTGCGATCACTCTTCTTGTGTGGTTCACACGTACGATACAAACTTTTATTCCCTAATTTTATTTATTTATTGGGTGTTTATAGTCAGATACTTTAGCTCTGTGTCAGGAAAACTGCGCCCTCCTAGAAAAAGAGGAAAACTTCGCCCTCTCATGAATCATCACACTAATAGGTGAGAAAAGTGCACCCACACGACCTTGTCTGTCTCACCTAAATAATTTTTACAAGGTCGTGTGGGCGTACTTTTTTCACTTTTCTCACGACCCTACCATTTTCACCGGCGTAGATCGGTTCATCCCACCCTTTTGTTTAGTAGGGTGGATATTTCAAATCGACTCATCGCACATCACAAGGTCTTGAGGAGATCAAAGTACATCGATTCATCGCACCTGTCTCTTTGCCTGTTGTTTAGGTTAGGTTAGGTTAGTTTAGGTTAGGTTTGTCAATGAAATACATATTAGTGTGTATCTGTAAACATTTGATGTGAACGCATAAGTTGAAGTTACCAAACTAATTATTGACGACACTTTATTCCATTTTTTAAAATCTAGGCTAAACTCTTCAAACACTTTGTTAGGTCCTTGGGCGTACTTGTTTTGTAAGTGTGTAAAAAATGTGTGGGGCGCAGCTTTCCCACCTAATGGTGTGGTGATTGATAGGAGGGCGCAGTTTTCCCTTTTTTTCTGGTAAGGTGCAATTTTCCCGGGCGCCATTTTTCCTTTAGCTCAGTCAGTAGAGATTCTGTATATTTAAGTAATAGTCCCTAGTTAAGCTACCATAATATTTTTTTTGCGTATGCCAACAGGGTTTGTCGGCTCGACACTCCTGATCTTCTACTTAAAATGGCGAAATTTTATCTTCTGACGTTGGAACAACATGCGGGTGCAGACAGTTTACCAGCCTTTTGTGTGCACACCAAAGTTTGGACTACCAATTTAATGTTTTCATTTCATAGACACGGATAATCTTAAGTTGTACGACGTTTATAAAATGTTGGAGTTTGATTTAGAAAGCTATTTTGTTCTATTAATGTATATGGGCTCGGACTAGCCAAACGAGCTATGGCTAAACAACGCTGTAATTTTTGCTGGGCATACAGAACGTGGCAGCATCATGTTTCTTAGGCTCCTAAAACTGTGTTTGATTTCAATAATTCTTGAGTTACTAATTTTGAATGTCTGGCTCATGAGGCTGTACTTATTATTTGTTTCTTAAAGATGTAGGCTACACATTATTTCTGTATTACTTACTTTAGTCTTAATATATGACGTGATGATGATGATGATGATGATGATGAATAAGTGGGGCCGGTACAAGTCTTAAAACCTAACTCGAGCCTGATTTACTAGATTATGGTTACCATTGGAACAAATCCTCTTTGGTAAAAAAATACCTAGGCTTATTATTATTATTATTATTAGCACCGCGTCTTACTACCCGTTCAGGTTATACGCACTTACACTAATGTGTAATGATAGGGTGATTGTGAGATGAAATGGAGGACCTACAGTTTAACGTGGAATCCGAACCACGGTGGAGGCCTGGTATTCCCCACATTCCCAAGATGTCTTGTCAGAGGTGAAGGAAGGGTTTGGTAATCAGATAAATCTGTGCCGGGACCGAGGATTGAACCCCGGCTGCCAGCATAGAAGTCTGACACCTTACCCCTAGACCGCAAGGTCACCAATACCTATGCTGCCACTGAGAATCGAACCTGGGACCTACGGATTAGTGGTCAGGAATGCTGACCAAGGGGCTGACCCAGGTTATGGTTGAAAAATGTATCATTTGTGAAAATGGGACTTCACACTTTTATAGCCATGAAATTAACGGTCAGAGGACTGATTGTTGTATCAGTTCTGGAATTAAGATAGAGTGCATCCCATGTGCTGGTACAATCGTTCGATTAAGAATACCCATGACCCGCTTCGGTGGCCGCATGGTCTAACGCGCTACTCTAGTGTTGGGCTAGACCGCCGATGACGGGGAGATCGAGGTTTGAATCTCGGTCGGGTGTAGTGAGGGTGTTTTTTTTTACAAAATTATTTTTCACCTTCCCTCCACGCAAATACGGGCACACTTCTAACAAATACTGTGTAAGCTTCCTAATACCTAAGTCCATTAGCGTAATTAGTAGATAAGCGTGTAATACGAATGGGTTGTAAGACTTGGTGGCCAAAAAAATAAAGGATACCCACGTCCACCACTTTATATCAGTGGGTAGAGTGTCCCAACAAGGAAGAGGTCCACCAAACCCACGTACCCCTTCTGTGGTCCATCCTAGATACGAGCTGTTGAATTAAAAAAGAATAAAATATTTGTCTAGTGTCGGTGGGCCAAATCAAATACGGCTCTAAACAAACAATACTAGCGTATTCCCCCCCGTACCGGTGGTCACGTGGTCTAAAAGCGTGAGAACCAAAATATTCTGGTGTATTGGTGACAGGAAGCTCGAGGTTCGAGCCTCGGCAGGATGTACTCGGGGTAGTTTTCCAAACGTGATCTATCAATGTGGCTTTCTCGTCCCCTATTCACGATAGTGCGGTTGCATTTCTACTAAGTTATCCTACCTTTTTTTTTTCAATATGTTGGATGAGGGGAAATATTGCTACCCGCATCATTGGGGGCATCGTTAAAAGGTTTTACAGAGACGAGGTGGTCAGGGTTCGAATCCTGGTCGGGTTTACTGAGAATAGCTTTTCCTAAATTGTTTGCTTTTCTCCCTTTACACAGATCCGGGAACACTTCCTCTAAATTCTACGTTACTCATCCCTAGCCCACCAGAATATTTTCTTAGCACCGTTTTAATATTTGCCTGGTGTTATATGCCTGTGTAGGCCCTACTAATTAAGCTAGTGTGTTAGGGAGGTTTAATTTAGAGGAGGTGACCTGGTGGTCTAGAGGTAAGGTGACATACTTCTATGCTGGCGGCCGGGGTTCAATCCCCGGTCCCGGCACAGATTTATCTGATTACCAAACCCTTCCTTCACCTCTGACAAGACATCTTGTGAATGTGTGGAATGCCAGGCCTCCACCGTGGTTCGGATTCCACGTTAAGCTGTAGGTCCTCCATTTCATCTCACAATCACCCTACCATTACACATTAGCGTAAGTGCGTATAACCCGAACGGGTAGTAAGACGCGGTGCTAATAATAATAATAATAATAATAATTTAGAGGAAGTGTACCCACATTTGTGAGAAGGGAGAGTGGGAAACCATTTATCTTAAAACCATTTTCAGTACATCCGACCGGGATCTGAACCTTAATCTACCCATCCTTGGTAGTCCGGTCTGCTGTGAGAGTGACGCCTTCAGACCGTGTGAACACCGGAGTGGATACCGAAAGGATACTAAGGCGTGGCGGGAAATAAAACGGATGAAACATTACTAGAAAAACATATTTCTCCGAAGAAGTATTTACGATGTAAAAAGGGGCAAGCGACCATTCATTCCGTCCGGATCGAAGTAGTAAAATCCAGAACACTTGACAATCAACGACAAACCAAATCAATCAACCCCCATTCCCTCTTCCTCTACACAATTATCGCCATTTCGCCTTGTGATTCCCTCCTTCCTTCCCTGACGGGGATCTAAACGCTCACAACCTTTGACCTTTCCGCCGTGACTCGGACATTTATATTTAAAATCTAGCTTGAACGTCGACAAGTAGACCTAAAATAGAAGAATAAAAGGGTGTTGGGGTAAAAGAGGGGATCGGGGAAGGAGGGTGGAAAATGCAAAAACACGAAATGGACGAGAGAGGAGGGAAAATTTATAATTCAAAATAAAGAGTGGCAGCCATTAATGAATAATGATTGGAGTGCATTAATGGAAATGGGTCAAGTACTATATTTATCCCATATATGTATACATATATCTCCAAGAAAACTGTGTCACTGCATTTATAAAACTGTGAAACTTCTATAAAGGTCAATCTCCTGCTGCTACCGCTAGAAGCGCATGTTCGTAGCTTTGTAAATATAACTGAATAGATTGTTCGCCGTGTCAAGATAATTTGCAAACTTTATTCTTTACCATTTTTATTATACCCATCCCCTTGTCTTACTACCCGTTTGGACTAGCTGCAAGTTTCCACTTATGGGATAGGGACTATGAAGATGGAATGTATAGATGTACCCCCCATTTTCGTGTAAGGTGAGTGGCGAAACGTTTTGGGTAAATTGCAGTTTGTATACCCATCTGGGATTCGAACTCTGACCTTGGAAAACTAGAATAAATGAGGTTGACGTTATACAAAAATGATGGGATACGTACCCTGTACTCATCACAAGTTGTTTAGATAATCAAGACTCGCATGATTACGGTGGGCAGGACACGCAGCCCGAATGGGAGAATCTAGAACCGTGATCAGGGTACTGACTGACTGGCGAACCCAATGGGAAGAGAACATTGGGAAGACCTATACACGGATGGGAGGATAACATTGGAATGGACCTAAAGGAGATAGGTTATAATGAAGTGGACCTGATAGAACTTGCTCAAGATAGGGATAGGGTGTAATGAGGTGGACTGGATAGAACAAGCTCTAAATAGGGATAGGTAGTGTACTCTTGTAGGTGCGGCAATGAACTTTTGAGTTTATAATGCCATATAATAAGTAAGTAATATTTGATGCCGAAAAATATTTTCAAACGGATGAGTGTATTCATGAGAGTAAAATAAGTCAAATAATTATAAGTTTCGATTCAATTTATTTCTTAAAGCCCTTCCGACCACGATGTTACAAAGACTTGGCAAAAGAAAAACACCTAAATATCTAGAACAGGGCTCAAATAAATAGCCCCGTAACCGGACACTAAAAATAGTTCAGGCAGATCACTGGTGGTTTGACTCCACTTATGATTAATCAGTAGTCCGACATATTAGCTCAGTTGATAGCGTGTTTGTCTAGTGAGCCAAGGGTCTCGGTTTTGATTCCTGGCATAGCCAACAAATTTATTATTGGTGAAATGAGGCTTTCCTCTTTCACAGTGATCAATTAACGGCTGGGAGATTGGGTGTTGTGTTTGTTCTAGAATTAAGTTAGTTTATAAGTCGTGTGATGATATAAGCAGTCGGTTCAGAAAATGCACGTTAAATACCTCAATAAAATGAAAAATTAATCACTAGGTCACATACACTCATAACCCAAGTAGGGGCATACACACACACACACACACACACACATAATCAAGCCGTTCCCCTATGGGGTAGGCAAGAAACTATGCAAATAGCTCAAAAAACAACTTTGTACTTAATCCATCTTCACTAACTTTCTCCACACTTTCTTACCCTTGCACACTTTCTTCGCTTCATCCATACACCAAGTCATACAAACTCTTTTATTCTTAAAACTCTTAATGTTCATCTTTTTCACACATTCGTCTACAACATTTAACCACGTTTTACATGGCCTATACCTCACCTCCCCCTTTTGATCCACACACTCTTCCTTCATATATTTGCTTCATCAGTCGATCCACACTCGTCCTTTCAACAAGCCCAAACCAACGTAAGACGTTTCTTTCACACTGACCTATTGCATTCCCTCTCAAACCACGCTCGTTCTGCACCCAATCATTACTGACCTCTGTCCATACGAGTTTTTCCACTTAGTAGTAATAATATAAACCTACCTATAAAACAATGACTATAACATTTTTTTATCTACGAGACCGGAGATTTATGTCTGTAGGCACTTATACGCGTTCTTCCACCAATTTCTGTATCAGTAAAGGATGAGTGTGTGACCCGCCCAAATGCGATCTACCTTTTCCCAGTTGACACTATGGTACGCCCCTCCCCCTCCGCCTTTACCAACCCACCCACTACTACCCTTTCAGTGACGTGCTCACTGTACGCGCACTTTACGTGTCCACGTAACTCATCGTTAACAAATACAGTTTATTTTCATTTGCCGCGTCAACGTTACAAGTTTGCTATTTATAGATTACTCCAGGCCTGCCTCTCGTATTCACTACGTAACGAAATAAGCAAATAAAAAAAACTGTCGTAAAAAAAAGGGAGCGTAATGTAGGGTCCATGTGTGCGTGGGTGGAAAGGGTGGGTCGATGCTCAAAATAGAAGAGGGTTGTTTTCGTCACTCGAGCTACATATGAGAACAGGGGGGGGGGAGGGGGGGACATGTAGAATACACGTCTATACTCGATTTGTGCACGACCACATTACGATATAAAGTACAGTAAATATAACTGTGTGACACCTTCATATGACGTCACAGCTTGATGCGCGTGTACGTCGGGGGTAATTTAGTGTCGTCTCAAGTGCGAGTATAATTGTTGAATGGAATGACCTTCTCCAAGGATTTGGAAGTTAACCTCAGTTCAACTAGACAAGACCAGTGGAAATACTTCTGATACATTTACTATCTGAGCTACTTCATGATAGCAAATAGCAAAATTACTTCAAAATAGTAAATAGCGACCTGCTGCGGTGGCCGAAAGGCGTCACTCTCGAAAAAACCTAGAGTAGGGCTCCGCAAACTTTTTAAGTTCACGGTTCACTTGACAAGCCTAAATATTTTGCGTCACACGGGTTTGTTTGGTGTGCGCGCCATGGCAGCATAAGATGGATTGTACGGGAAATCAGAATTTGGAAAGTATAAACTAATTTTTTCCTCAAGTAACTTCAAATTGTTCAAGATTAAAGATTGAAGTTCTTTTTCTGTGCCCGGTTCTTCAACATTTGGAAAAAATTTCGTTCAAACCGTTAGTAATTTGGTTAAATCATAACCATAGCTTCACGTGACATTTTTTTGATGTTGTCAGATGTATTTAAAATATTAGTAGGTACGATTGAGGCAAAAGGTGGATGTAGAGAGGATCTAATTAGACGTGGTTAGCAGGGAGAGTTGTACTATAGATGTGTAAGAGACCTGCTATGGAGAGGAGAAGTGCCCTTGAAGTGTAAGGATGTGCTGTATAGGGTGTACTTTGTACCCATTGTCACACATGCCGCAGAAACATGGACATTGAATGTGAGAGAGACTAGGAAAATGGAGGCCATGGGAATGAGGTTTGTGAGGAGCATGTAGGCCGTCACGAGGAGAAAAAAGATTAGGAATGAATTTATCTGGGGGAAAATAGGGGTACAGAGAGCACATGAGATAGTCGAGGAAGCAAGATTGAGATGGTATGGATATGTAGTAAGGATGGAGAAGGAGAGGGTACCAAAGAGAATGATGGAGATGAAGCATGTAGGAAAAAGATATCAGGGGAGGGAAGAATGAGATGGGAGGATCAGATAACAGAAAGTGTGCAAGTGAGAGGAGAGTAATGGAAGCAATTAAAGCAGGAAGGATGGTGAAAGGATAGAGGAAACTGGAGGCATTTTATTAAACTGACCCGGTCACAGGATGTAAACAGATGATGATGATGATGATGATGATGATGATGATGAGTAAGTAAGAAATACTATCGAGGCACGGCTGTCGGTCGTACCAACTTCGTTGAGCAGCAATACGCGTGCCGCTCTGGACCGTGGTCGCACTGAACACGGAACATTGGCCTAGAACGTAGCTCATAATTCTCTATTTAGTATTTATTTGTACAAAGAAAATATTTATGAAATACTGGATTCATTTATTTGGAAAGGTATATTTATTTGCTATTCAAAAAAACATCCCACATAATGTTTTATTTTCATTTTGTTCTGTCTCTTTTTTTTTAGGCTACTTTGTAGTAACTTGTTGCCTCATAAACAATCTTGTCGAGTATTTTCACGGAAAGCAGATATTGAATAAATAAAAAATATTTTGTTTCTAAATGTGCCCTCTCATAGCTGGAAAATGGCACCATGTACAGTTATATGCATAATAACTGTTAATAGTCCAGTTTAGTGTATCAATATATATATATATATACAGAAAATAGGCATACAATTAAAAAATACATACCAAATTTTAACTAAATATACTTACAGTCCAGCACCTTAACTCAGTTGGTAGCATGTCTGCTTCCTGAGTTAAAGGTCCCGGGTTTGATTCCCTGCATGAGTGAACTATTTAACATGGGTGAAATATGGGTTTCCCGTTTCACCTCGATGAAGTAGTTGGGTGCTGTGTCTGTTCCAGATTTAAGTTAGCTTATTAGTCATATTCTGATATAATCAGTCGGCTTAAAAAGTGCGCATTGAATACATTAACATTATTTTTACGGCACAATGTAGATAAGTCGGCCTAATTGGAAAGCGATCCGGTCTGGCTTATCGATTTGTTCTGATTTTCGAGAATACAATACCTATAACAAAAATTAAAAAATAAGTATATACGGTATACTTACGAAAACTCAGTGATAAGATAGAAACATTTTCTCTTTATTTAAACAACGAACTTACACATTGTTTTTTGTTACTAAATATCACAAATTCTGAAGAAATATAATAAGGCCAAAAAATCTAACAACGAAAAAAGTATCTTTTTTTTAACAAAGGTTGAGTTGCATTTTTTAGCGGCCATGACGTTGATATTGATACCATTGTGGTTATTTTTATAAACTAATTTTTTTTTTTGCTTGGTGATTCGGATTATTGACGATCCAGATTTTTGACGTCCGAATTATCGACGCTCTCTACTGTATATTCTTATGCACCTGACCATACATCACAGTAGCAGCGTACTAGCACTCGGTTGCGTTTGTACGAGCAGCTATAACCCCCCTCACCTCCAACACCCCCCAACCCTTTGTTGGTAGTGGGGTTTAAAAGGGGGGGGGGTGACTAGGAACGCTAAAGGTCACATTTTAATTGATAATGTGCCGGTCACTAGCTCTAGCTGTCCCGTTCTTGTCCAATCTGTGATCCGCCGCTATTTATAGTTCTAACCCCATCCAACACCCCCTCCGTTTCGACACGGGGGCCAGCCAAATTTACCTGGACAAAGCTCAGGTGAGCCAACATTACGTCGATACAATACCTAGCCTACCTTCCCACTGGTTGCATCTGTGGCGCCATTGACGTCGTGCTTTCCGATCGGCGCACAGTTTTCTGCTGTATTATTTAAGTTAATTAGCCTACTCACCCCTTCCCCTCCATCCCTCCACAACCAGCAGATACCAATGTATTATTACATTATATACCTTCCAGTCTTAGTGAGCATACCGTGGTTCAATCCCAGGTGCTACTTAAAATCAATTCTCATCTACAGTCCAATTTTCTTAGAAAGTGACCCACCTCAGTGGCGTAGTTGGAACGCGCTAGTCGTGTTGAGCTCGACTGCTGAGGACGGGGAGATCGAGGTTAGAATCTCGGTCGGGTGAGCTGGGGTGGTTTTTCCTAAATGGTTTTCCCCTCTCCCTCCACGCAAATGCGGGTTCACGTCCTCTAATTCACCCTTCCCAATTTCTAATTCGTTAGTTTAATTAGTACTTAAAGCGTATATCCCGAACGGGTAGTAAGACGCGGTGCTAAATAGTATTATTATTATCTTAGAAAGTGCCTTTTAGAAACTACAAATACATTATTTTGTGAGCAAATTTGATACCATTTTAATATATTGTCAGTATTATTCGTAGCTATTGATAATATCTATCAAAAGATACAGCTGCAGATTACATGACTTGACGTATGAATACGTGATAGTAAATATAGTGACCTGTATACATGTCAGATAAGGCAAGTCCTAGTAAAGTTGGACTTTACGTAGAGTTTGATAGACATAGAGGTAATTTATGATTGCTAGTTATAGGAAAATACAAGTGTGAATATAATATTATTCAATTATTGTTACCACAACTGCGAAACAAAAACATAATTGTTTTATTAATGTTTTACTCTCCTTCAAGTGGTTACGAAATAGTCTAAATTATTATTTCCACATTAGTGACTTCTAACCAATGTTTATCATTAAAAAAATCTTCTGCTAGCTGTCAGTTACCCCCCGCTCCTACGTTGGATACACTTTGCGTTCTCCTTTCCTAAAATCCCTCTTAGAAACTGTCATTCCTTTCCCCCTCAACAATCCCAATCCCTTTCCCCTCAAAACATCATCTCGATACAACCTCTTTCCCCTCCTCGTTCGATGGCGCTGCTTGAACAACGCTGATGTAGCCTGGCACTGTATGTTATATGTTATACACAACAGTCGTATATATTGCATACACAGTAATTTTGTAGGCGCACAGTGTTAAAAGATTCATTCGAAATCATCATCAATTAATGTGTCCATACTGTGACCGGGTCAATTTAGTAAAATGCCTCCATCTTCCTCTATCTTATCATAATTCTTCTTCTCTCCCTTATTTATACTTGCTGTTATCTTTTCTTCCTATCTCTTTCTTGGTCGGCCTTGCAGTCTTTTACCTACACACTTTTTTTTTCAGCATTACGTCTTTGCTACGCACAGCTATGTACTAATTACTCAAATGGGTTAAGGATAATGAAGGTGGGATTTATAGGTAGTGTACCCACATTTGCATGGAAGGATAGTGATAAACCATTTAGGAAAAAAACCACCCTCAGTACACCCAGCTGGGGTAGAACCACGTTTTCCCTGTCATAAGCATTTCAGTCTATCGTGAGAGGGACGTCAAAAACCATGCGGCCACCGAAGCTGGTTCCTACATATTTCATCTCCATCATTCTCTTTGGTATTCTCTTTTTTTTCAACCTCGGCATTGGATACTTCTGCTAGCGGGGAAAAGTTGTTTTTTTATAACTGTACCTGCACGTAAACATAAAAAAAAATCAAACTATATTAAAACACAACTTACAAAATAACTTAAACCAGGATAATACGACTAAAATTTAAGGTTTAAGGTGGGGGTATAAGAGAACGCGAGTTAATACCAATATTTTCCCAGTTTTTGTGGAAAAAATATATTTTTTTGGATATAATAAATAAAATAGTGTTTCCGTAGATGCAATAATATTTGTAATCTCAACCATTCTTGAATGTTTATCATAAACAGAACATAGTGGAATCCGAACACAAAAAATGTATCATCAAATTAGATTAGATTTAATTCAATATCAATCAAACATTATCATACATATTTACTACCAGACCCGTAGTGTAGTAGTCAATGCACCTGGCTACGAACCTAGAGGTCCCGAGTACGATTCATGGATGGTACGTTAGATTTTTTTTTTCCGAAAGGGTAACTACCCCAACTGTCACCAGAGCTTTGTTAATTAGGTTAAGCTTGTCCACTGGTTTCACACCCCCATACTCACTATCACCATCACCTAATTTCATCGGGACATGGACAGTCTCTCCACGGAAAAGGATGCACGATTAGTATATTCGGGCGTCCCCTGATCAACGGTACATTTTTACTGGCTAGTCTTTCCATGTCTGAGCTACGAATGATGTTGGCCAGACGCACAACATTCTATTATTATTATTATTATTATTATTATTATTATTATTATTATGTCCTATAGAACTACTACGTGTATTTCAGCACGTAGTTGTTCTTCAGTACAGTAACAGCATAGTGGTAATAATAAAAATAATAGTAATAATAATCTAATTTTTGTAAGTGGCGTATATTAAATAGGGCAGGGCTGTCTATCTACAATTTTGAAAAAAAAAATTACTGACCATAAACGGTAACAAATTACCGAGGCTCCACTTATAAAGATTGCCAATTAAAAAAAAAAAGTTCACTGAGCATACCTTCCCGCCCCCTTTAACCTAAAAATGAAAACATATACTTAAAACTCATAAGATATGTGAAACGAAATAATAGTCGTCGTTGCAGAAACATAATGGAGAAAATAAAATCAAATCAAATTCCACCAAAAAGCACAAATGAAATAATATACACTTTTTATATTGAAGAAAAATAAAATTGACATCCCGGGTCACCAAAGAGAATAATAATAATCATTAGACTATCTATTAACTTCTCATTTTTCAGGCTGCCATTTTAAAAATATATTTGTTTATACCTCAGAAAATATTGGTTTTGTAGAGATATATTTTTTATAAAAGTTTTTTTTATATCCAATGGTTCTACAACTTTACAGACATAAGTTATTTCGTATCTCAAAATGTTGCGGAGATAGATCGAAATTGTATATAATATATCCTCTTATGCAAAGTACTCTCTAAGTCAATTTAGTAAAAAAAAAGAGATGCACCATTTGATTTGTAATAACAAATAGTTTACAGATTCGAATTTTAATCAAAATAATTACTAAAACAAATATCGAGAAAATTTTTTTTTAAAATTCTTTCTCACGTAAGTAAACTTCCATTATTTTTAGGGTTAGATAAATTATTTAAAAAATCCTTTTAGGTAACCTTATGGAAATCCTATCGACCAAGGTTAAGTTCTATTAAAACAATTGGTTTAGGCTTTAGGCTGAGATACAGAAACACAGAAACACAGACAAACAGACTGCATTTAGAAAATCACACAGTGGGCCCTTCTTTCTATCTCCGAGGACGTGAGAAAATAAAAAATACATATGATAATATAAAAATAAAATATTGAAATTGAAATTACATTTTAAAACTGGATTTTAAGTATGGGAATATCTAAAAAATAAATTAATTATTGTCAGTCGACTTCGCTGGTCTTTGGGTAAAGTGCTCGCCTCAGGAACCGATGGTCGAGTGTTCAAACCCAGCCTAGGTTGACGGAGTTTTCTCTCGAGTGATAAAAATCCGTAGCACAACTTCCTTCGGAGGAGAAGTAAATCCGTCAGTTCCATGTCGATTGTGTCATGTAAAATAACCCCGGAAGGTATGGGGGAAATAACTTTCCAACAAAATTGATAGGCGTTTTCACGCTCGCTCATAGAAAATTCTCGTTTTTTCAATATTATCAGTCGGTTCGAAAAATGCACGTTAAATACCTCAATTAAATAAACGGAATATTTAAACCCAACCGTTTTCAGATATAAAAAAATAGATAAATTTATTTCAAATCCGAACAATTTTTTTCCCTCTCTTTCAACCTAGTTTGTTTTTCTTTTATTGTATTTGGGTCGTAAGTAATACATTTTTGGTGTAATATAATATGTTATTATGTTTTTTGTAGGAGAACATTACTTGATACATTTTGAAAAATAAGCTGTAGCGACAACAGTTCATTATCTATGTCGGTACAAGCCAAGGTCCGGTCCAATAAGGGGGCTGCGCTACCCCCTCCATACTCTGGAAATGGCTCCACACATGAGACTGCGAATGAGGTCACTAGGGGTCGATAAAACCTCCCCCCAACCGCCACACCCCCTTGCAACAGCTTTGCACCCCTTTTTTCCCCCCTGAGCTACAACAATGAATAAATGGGGTGCTTACGAACACAGAATAAAGATGTCTAGACGGATGAAGGACCTTTCATTCCGATATCGTGGGCAAGTGCGATAAGACTCTAGTCCCAAGCGCGACTGACACCATCAGGTGGGGGAGAGGGATCGCCACGGGCACCAAATTCATCATCAATGTTAATAACAATATAAGTTTGATTTTGTACCAATAAAAACCAGTTTAGAAGAGATTATGGTCTAAGGCGTCACCCTTGCAATAGAATAGACTGTAGATGACGGGGATATTGGGGTTCGAATCATGGTCAGGTGCGCTGAGTGTGGTTTTTACTAAGTGGTTTTCCACTATATCTCCACGTAAATTCTGGTGCACATCCTCTAAATACAATCTACTTTATCTCTAACACATTAGAGTAGTTAATACATAGGCATATAACTCAAATGGGTAGTAAGACGCGGAACTAGAAAACCAATAAAGGTATATTTTGTTTTTATTATTTTCCAACCAGTATTATAAACAAGTAACCAGTTTGAGAGCCAATATAAAAAATGCAGTCACATTTTCAAAGAACAACTTCAAAGGGGCGTGTAAAAAAAAAATGCTCCAGCTGCCCTCAACCAACGTCAACCCCAATTACGCTTCTGGAATCTGATCAGTTCTGGGATCGAATACCTCCGGCCGTCTTTAAGTGAAGAGTCTCTTATGGAAGCCTCACTGTAATTGTATACCGTTCGTCTTTTACGTGGCATCCGCATTGATGGTTACACGGTATTAGGCGTCACTTTACAATAGATTCAACTGCCGATGACGGCAAAATAGTGGTACGAATCTTGGTCGATAGTAAAAAAGAGTGTGGTTGTCCACGAGCGCTCTACTATAGTGGTTTTAATATCCGCCAAACGCTAGTGTTTTTCTTCCATAATATCCTACTCATCGTTATTGTTTTTATTATTATTATTATTTAGCACCACGTCTTACTACCCGTTCGGGTTATACGCTTTAAGTACTAATTAGGCTAATGGATTGGGATTTGGGAAGGTTGAATTAGAGGAAGTGAACCCGCATTTGCGTGGAGGAAGAGTGGAAAACCATTTAGGAAAAACCATCCTCAGTTCATCCGACCGAGATTCGAACCTCGATCTCCCCGTCCTCGGCGGTCGAGCTCGACACATCCTTACTGTTAAAATTAAGCCATTAATAACCAAGATGTTGAACGTAATTTTTTTTTTTAATCCAAACCTCATTCATTTCGTTTTGAATGTCAGTTGTGTGAAAAGATTATTCGCCGAATCGATAGAGTTATGATTCCGACATAAACAAAAGCTATTCATGATTGCTTCTTCACAGCGTTAATCAGTGGAATGAGCTCACC
>CABFVX010000019.1:665066-676309 GCA_902151425.1 Timema shepardi
CCCCCCCCCCCACCCTCTGTCAACGATCTCCAACAATAGACAAGCGGTGAACAATGTGTTGCGAGGGCGAACAGAGTGGCACGCTGGTTGTAAACAACCTTTCACCGGGCTAAGATTAGCCAGAGAGTATACAAACCCGCCGAACAGGGAAATCACGTGGCCGGATTGTTGTTTTATTTAGCACAGCTTCTTACTACCCGTCCAGGCTATACGCTTATGTTATAATTACGCTAATGGTTTTAAGGATGATTAAGTTTATGTATATAGGATGTGTATCCACATTTGCATGGAGGGAGAGTGAAAAACAATTTAGGAAAAAAATCTCCCTCAATACCCCCAAGTACCAAGATTCGAACCAATATCTTCCCGTCATCAGTAGTCTAGTCTACTGTGAGATTAGCGCCTTGAACCATTCGGCCACCACCGAAGCGGGTACCAGTTTATTAAGGAGGTCGTCTCTGTAAGCGAGAAATTGCCGCGCAGGCGTTCAGCTCTAACGCAATATTTAATTCTACGATAAGTTATTTCAAAATAGTTCACGCCAAAAGAAGGGGAAAAGATTCAAACGTGGTGCATTTTTCCTTAATACCCTTATAGTTTGAGTTTTATTACTATAACAAAATGTGGAAAAGTAATAATAGCTCATTTTAAACGACTTTTTAAGCATATTAGAGGAGCTATGATACTAGGCTTGATGAAAAAGAGCTCTTGAATTAACTTTTCTCTAATAAATATAGTAATTTTGTGTGTGTGTAAATCTCACCACAGAAAATTAAGATATCGGAGAACTAGCAGCGATCTTTCATCTATACCTTGACATAAGAAGTTTCGTAGTTTCTTTATTATTGACATGATAAAGGATTGTTTGTTGTGGGTGAAGAGCGAAAGGGAGTATGGACTTAGATGTAATAGAGACAGAAAACGACACATTTTAAGCCGTTTGACCTGACAACGATTGATATTTTCTCGCGTACCTGGGCGGTAGTCTTAGCACGGAGGGAAGACGTAAAATAAAGAAGTAAAACAACACTCAAAATATTGGAACCCGCCAGTGGTCACACGGTCCAAGGCATCAAAGCTTGACATAGACATGATGTCCTGTGACAGAGAGGTCAAAGTTCTAACCTCAAATGGGTGCACTAAGGGGTGATTTTTCCCTGTGTTTTTCCCATCAACCTTTCAAAATCTGATGCGAATGTATTTATTCTGACCAACCTTTCTCATCACAATCTCGCATACACAATTCAGCACCACGTCTTATTACCCATTCATGTTTTACGCTTATCCATTTAGAGGAAGTGTTCCTGCATTTGTGTGGAGGAAGATTGATAAAATATTTAGGAAAGACCGTCCTCAAGACACCCAATTTGGATTCGAACTCCGATATCCCCCGTCATGGGCCGGCCAGTCTATTGTTAGTGTGACGCCTTAGAGCATAGGTGTACAACATATTTTCCAATGTAGCCACAGATGTGGCGAATGAAAAGTTAAATTCGCCACACAATGTAAAAAATTGAGAAAATTTGTTGCTCAATCGAACATTCAAAACAACGTTTTTTTAACAATTTTGTTAAAAACTTGTACACTTTTATTACTCAGTTACAACTACCTCAGATACAAATGATGAAACTGTTCAGATTGAAAATGTGAGACTTTCGTCTGAAAAACTGCAGAAACCTTAGTAGGGTATCTGAACTCAATGCATATCTCAGCTTCACCTCCAAATTGACATCCACAATTTGAGGTCTGTATTTGACTTAATGAATACCATTTTAGAAAACGTCGATTCGCACCCCACGCTGATCGAAACACAGGCAAAAGTTTATAGATTCCCTATTTCAAAGCTGTGAGCTCTTTGTCAGTCAGAAAAGTTTTCTAAAAATCCGTGTCTAAAGAGTTATTGTAGATTTTCAAGTGTTTCAGTTTGTGAAAAGAAAGCAAATCATCTTTAAACCCACAATTGTCTAAAGACAGAAAGGTGGACATTTATTTGCTTTAGTTTGTAATATCAAAGTGGAATGTTATCACGCAATAATTTAAATACTGATTTGAATCAGAAAAAAACGTAGGATGGTAGTGTCGTGTCAATGACTCATTCAGAAAGCGGAATTCTTCCAATGATATCCAGGGAATATCAAGTTACAAACATCACAAGCCGCCAGGAAAAAGTTGATTCTACAGTGAGAGCTGACGAACTTGAATTCGCCACACTTTTGTGGACAATTCTCCACTTGAAGGGATTGGCGACACGGTTGCTTACCCCGGGATTAGACCATTCAGCCACTGAAGTGGGCGGCTCCAAATATTTACTATCCATACAATCACAATATCAAAAATTATTAACTAATAAAAAATTGCGTAGATTTTCCGGAAGCATCTTTCTATTTCGATGAGCCTCACCCCATTTCACTTCTCCTGGTATGGGGTACCTAGTGACACGGTCACCCTCTATCGTCGGTGAGGGGCGGGGGTGTTTACGGGCATTCACTCGACGTGACACACGTTTACACACCACTCCAATACGCTCTAGTCTCAAATCGTATTGAAACGAACTTCTACAATCTGAAAAATCAGACTTTGACTCAACAGACTGTAACTCACCCACATTGAAGGGCACGCGGATTAAATGTCAGGTGCATATGGTATAGTTTTTTTGGAAATAGAATGGTCAGGATTTGAATCCCGACCGGGTTAATTGAGAATTTTTTTAAAAAAATTCTTAACCTTCGCTTCACCTCCTCAGATATGGCTATATTTCCCGTAGATTCAACTTTCACCCCTATCCCATGATCATAAGGGTAGTAAGAGATGGTGTCAGAAAAAAAATTCCTTGGAGACTGTTATAATTCTGAGCTCAACTTGAGATGAGTATACAGGATGTCCATAAATCATTTAAAAATTCGTTATTTTAAGAGAAATTTAGTTTACAATAGTATATAGACTGAAGTGTGGTATATTTTAATAAAAGTAAAATATCTTGAGTTGTGTTATTAATTACGCAAACCGTTATAAGAGAGCTCCTAAAATAACGAGTTTATGAAGGCTTATAATAAATAAGGGAAATAATTTATGAGCGCCCTGTATATTCAGGGTAACGTAGGAAAACTGCAAGTTACTAGACATAGTTACAGGGTGTTAATATGCCAAAATATGTTTTATGCTGATGTAATTTTTGATAAATACTATCCATATTGGCAGCGCAATCTTTTGTCAATGTTGGTTTGTCCACATTTATTTAATATTTTTTCTGTGAGGTTATTTTTTATTGCGATACAGCTATAGTCTTTACGAGATACCAAAATGGGAACAATAGGCCTATAGTGATTCGGATTTCCCTAAAAAGACGGTGCCCGGGGCCAATCACTAACTTTATAGTTAAGTGCCTTTAAAAATAATAGCAATAACCAGTGCCCGGAATTATATGACTTAAGAATGGTCAAAAAATGACTAATAGAATGATACTAAAAATTATTTAAAAATTTTTTATAATGGATTTACAAAAATCACCCAAAACTGTGAACAAATAAACAACATTAATACACAGGGCTAAATTAAATACACACTTTATGTATGGCTTTACAAATCAATGATAATATTTTATTTATAACTTATATATATACTAGATATCTTGTGTATATATACATATATTATATATCTTGTGTATTGCATATATATAAAATAAAGTCCCAGACACAGATCCACCCCCTTAGAGGTTGAATTTTGTTTGCAAAACCCTTTCTTATCGGATACCTACAACCTGAAAGGAACCTTCCTACCAAAATTTAAGATTACAGATCAGGGGGTTTGGGCGATTTGGTAATTAAAGTCAGTGAGTGAGTGAGTCAGGGCTTTCATCTTTATAAGCGTATATAGGGATATAAATAAAATTTATCATGAGGATAATAGTTGCAAATGTGACCTGTACCTCAAAAAACAAACAAAAAATCATTCCCACCCGGCGAGACATTCCTGTTTTCAATTCCAGAGGAAGGAGTAAGGCAACAGCCTAACGGCACGTAGACCTAAGAGATTGTGTTGAATCCGCTATACAAAGTTAAAACTGGATTATAGATTACTTGTAAACGTAGGTATACGCGCAAGCAGACGGGAGGGTTTGAGGTTAGTCCGGTTGATAGGGTTGAGTCTGTTTGGACTTCAAGGGAGGGGGGGGNAGGGGATGAATTTGTTGGTAAACATTTGAAGTTGCTATGGTATACACACAGAAATCAATTATTGACAAACCATTTGCGGGTATTGGGTATGGCCCACGTGGATAAATTGTACTCAAACATGGTCAGAAAAAGAACGTTTGAAATATAAAATAATCATTGTTTAGTAAAAAAATAAATAATCGACAAATCCTTAAAGTAACGACTAAAGCACTTGTTTGCGAGGAAATCATTGGGTAAATTTTGAAAACTAGACGTAAAACCAATTCGTGAGCATTTTTCAAACCTAAATCACTAGCCCATGGGACCTACTGACTATAGTGGACTTGGAATACTTCACCTCCTCCCAACTACCCTTTGATTTGAAGTCATCAGACACCCGAAACTGTGGTCACACGGTCTTACGTGTCATTCTCGCAATAGACTGGAATGACGGTGACCAGGGGAGATAAAGGTTTGAATATCAACTAAATGCATTGAGGGGTTTTTCCATTAGATACTTATTACCAGAGCCCTGCTTTTATGGTGAATAAAAAAGCCCAATTTCGTTTTTAAATTTCCCAAAAGTGGTGAATAAGCGGTGAATTACAAAAATCCTATTTTTGCGACGAAATTATCGAATTAAGACAAAAGCGTTAAAAAAGTGGTTTTTACCAAACTTTCATGATTAAGGTGACTTTGTTGGGTTAAAACTAGACTTCCAGGACAATGTTTGAAACAGGTAAACTAAACATATTGAAGTGAAAACCAAAAATTACATTTTGTTTGGACAAAACGGTAAAAAACACTAGTCCGCAAAAAAATGTGCTGTCAACTTATTAAAAAAGTAAGATTTAGCGGCAGCTGGTCCGGGAAAAGTATGTACAAGTCACAAAGACAAAATATTACACAAAAATCATCTTGTTACTTCACAAAAATTGTGACTATATTTTTAAATCTCAATTTAGGCTAGAAAAATACAAAATAACTACTCAACATCACCAAACTGCAACATGCAGCTGGTAACAATGTTATCCACTTTCATTGTGGTTCTGCGGTCTGTTACTACTAAACTATACCTAGAAAAATATCGTTCTGAATCTGCATTTGAAATCGGCAGCCACAACGCTTGCAAACACTTTGTTGCGAAGTCACTGAACATACTGTCTGTCTTCAGCCCTAGCAGCACATTCTCAATTTTTAAACTTTCGATGCCATCACTCTCTTCCATCAAAACTTTCAATTTTTATTTTTCAATATCCCAAAATATTAGCGCGAATGCCGAAAATCGCGACTAAATCGCGATTATCGCGGACATCATTTAAAATCGCGAATATCGCGCTAAAACGCCGATTTCGCGAATTATCGCGACAATTCTGAGCATATATTTGCAATCAGGGTAACCTGAAATGTGAACATCTGAAAGAAAAAAATGCCATATCTAACATTCGCGAATTATCGCGAACTCCACAAACTCAGGGCTCTGCTTATTACTGAGGTTTTCCATCCTCTCTCCAAGCGGGTTCTGTTTTGTTAGATTAGAAAGTTGACACAGCTGTAAGATACATCATTGGGAGAAATAAGAACTCCCCTTTCATTTGGACGCATTAAGGTGGGACTGAAGTGTCCTTGTAGCTTAATAGCTAAATATTTTGTCAAAATAAATCAAATATTGCTTCAGTACAAACATAAAGTTTAATTTTCTTCACATGGTAACATAAACAATTCTTGAATATCTTTCATGAGCTTGTAGGCATTAGATGAAAAAGTGTTTAAATGATGAGAAGAAATTGTCATTACATTCCAGGACACCCTTAACAGATATCCAATAAATGTTGAAGTCACTATATGAAGAAAAGTTAAACTCTTCGTTTCTACTGGAACAATATTCGATTTATTTTGACCAAAAACATGTTGTACTATAAAAACTAAAAATAAAAAAAACTGGCTTTTTCCCGCGTTGACTACATACCCACCTTAACGTTAGAGTTTACTTTGATTCATCCATAGATCAAAGAAATCTATTTTATTCGTCTCAATTACGTGTTTGTGACATTTATTTATTTATTTGTTCGTTAGGTTGGACTATAGTCTGTTTTGGTAGCACTTTTTGCTGTGGGGAAAATAACTGTATTACTTCAAAGAAAAATAACAATGTAGGTTCCCACAGAATTTGATGCAATCATAATAACAAATCAATATTATTTAATAATGTATATCAGTCAATATTATTAAATAATAGACCCATATATATCTATTTGAATTAAATTCTTTAAACAATAAAAAAAATGTAGTGAAGCGTGTACATAAACATTGAGGGTCTTTGTAAATTTTCCTGTCTACCAGTTATTTTTTAACGCCAACATAAATTTGCCATATCTCTGTGTGTAATGAACATTTGAAATAAGTAAAAAAAAATATTAAAAAATCGCTGAAACAATTTGTAACACGCCGGGGTGGGCGTGAAATAATAACATATTTTATGACTGTGTAGAAAACATTAATGAAATCGAAAATTTGCATATTACAAGATAAAGTCACACGTGCGTTTTAATTTAATTTCGTGTCGTTCATTTGATTCCGATCTTTGCGCGGCGGAATAATAATTAGTGTTGCTTATTAACCTTCAAGTGACTTAATTTTAACAAATGTTGGAGACGTAAAAAAAATGTTCGACCCTAACCATCACCAAAATGACTAATGTGGATAGTATAATTAATATATTTACTGTACTATATGAGTATAATTTGGTTCAAACAATATATTATTTACTAGGGTCTATTTTATTCGAGCCGCTTCGCTGGTCTGGTGATCCAAGCCAGCGTTATTTTTACCGGTGTGCCGCAGCACATTGGTGTGCTGAGAAAACTCAGCAGGTGTACTGCAGGTGTTTGGGGTAGGACCAAACAGAATCGAGAAAAAATAAATATTTTTATATCCATGGCCATAATTATTATTTTTTTTAATTACACAATTATTAGTATTTATGCTTGCTTTTTTTTAAGCAACGTGTTTTACCACCTGTTCAAGATATACGAATATGTACTTTATTTACACTAATGAATGAGCTATGGATGAGAAAGGTTGAAATCAGAAGAATTGTACCCGCATTTACGGGGAGGGAGAGTAGAAAACTATCTTGGAGAAAACCTCCGTACACCCGACTGGAATTCGAACCCAATCTCCGTGTCTTTGGCAGTCTATTTTATCACGAGAGCGATGGCTTAGACCATGCAGCCATCGAACCAGGTAATTCTTTTTAGTTATTGAGCTTTTTAAACAAAATATCAATTGATAAAATCTCTCCTTAAGAAAAAGTTATGGTGTGCCTTGACAATTTTAGTGCCAGTGTGCCGTGATTTGAGAAAGATTTAAAATCACTAATCTAAGGCACCAATCTTTCAATAAACTGCCTTGGCGATGACTGGGAGGTTGAGGTTCGAATCCCGATCGGGTGTACTGAGGGAGGTCTTCCCCTAAATGGTTTTCCACTCTCCCTCCATGTAAATGTGGGTACACTTATTTAAAATATAGTTTTTTTAATCTCTAAAACCATTAGAGTAATTAGTACATGAGCGTATAAACTGAACGGGTAGTAGGATGTGGTGCTAAAAAGAATACATAACGTAGAGTTACAGCCCACCCCACCTTAACCCCCTCTCCGATACAGAGTTGCGCCGAGCAGTCTGACATGGCATCTCTGAGTCAACTTTACTGAGTGAGATATTATTAATTAAATTAATCGTCGAGGAAAAAAAGTTCCCCCCTTAGTCCTTCTGTTCGATAAAACAAAGCAAGGTTCAAGTTGAACTTATGCTCCCCCCCCCCTTCTCCCCAACCCTTTCCCGCGTTCCACCCAAACCAACCCATCTTTCAACCCAGTTGCTTGGCGACCTGCCTGAAACTTGTGTACCGTAACAACTAGAAGCAACGAATTCCGGGAAGTTATGACTTCTCGTAATTAACAAAACTGTTGGTTAATTAACTTGCACCAATTAAAAAGTATAACGTATGGGCTTGGTCGGGCCCTAGTGTTAGACAAACTAATACATACGTGAAACTGGGTGTTGAGAAGGTCTGCCCTAACACTACGTACGGTCTGTGTTAGTCGAACGACTACAAGTGGCGTCATATGAAGTGTTAGATAAAGGAGCGCTTACCGCGATGAGCCAATTGGCTTAGTGGGAATTGTTTCTTTTAGTAAACGATCTTATTTTTCAACGGGAAGCCAGCTCACACATACCCCAATATCTTGTTTTTTCCTAAGCTCTATCTTATTATCCATCCGGGTTGCACGCAGGTCGTACAAGTACCACTTACTCTAATGTTTCAAGGATGAATAAGGTTGGATTTAAAGGAAATTTACCCACATTTGCGTAGAGGAACGGTGAAAAACTCTTTAGTAACAACCACCCTCAGTACACCCGACCGGGATTCGAAAGCTGATCTCCCCATCATTGGGAGTCTATTTAGAAAGTGACGCCTTAAACCATGCAACCACCAAAGCGGGTCATCCACGATTAGTAGGGAAAAGGAAGGTATAATTTAGAGGAAATGTATCTACATTTACATGGAGTAAGATTGGGAAACAATTGTTCTAAACTACTCTTGGTACAACCAACCATGATTTGAACCTTGACCTATCCATAATCGACAAACCATAATTCACGAGACTGACGTTCTGTCCGCATTCCCATTGAGGATGCATGCAGCATATGTTGTTGAACAAATGAATAACGAATAAGCCCGCACCGGTAAACACGTAGTTGTAACAGTCCAGATTGCAAACGGGGCGAGATTAATCCAAATTGAGAACACATCCAAAATGTTATGGCCACCTAAATAATCCAATGTCCAGATTGCGAACAAGTAAAAGCGCAACTCGCGGGAATTCCTAGGTGAGGGTGGTGACACTGGTGAAAGGGGTTACTGGCAGCACCCACCGGTCGCCGGGTCTTTCCTGCTAACTAAGCTTACCCTAGTCTAACTTAATCTAACCCAATCTAGCTTAGCCTAACCTAACCTAGCATAACCTAACCTAGGCTAGCCTAATCTAGTCTAACCTAACCTAGTCTAACCTAACCTAGTCTAACCTAACTTAGTTTAACCTAACCTAGTCCAACCTAACCTAGTCCAACCTAACCTAACCTAATCCAACCTAATCCAACCTAACCTAACCTAACCACACCTAACCTAAAATATTCGTGTATGTAATTTAGTTAAATACAGACTGACGAAGCTGAAGGAACGTACGAATGCTGGATCCCCGTGGGTTATCCCCTATTATCAAATTGGGGGTGGGATGGCATAGCAATATGGCGTGTCCACAATCTGGACTCCTCCCTATATCAACACCGTTCGGAATCAGGCCGCCACCAAACACAGATACAGACACCAGTCTCGTCATATTTGATGCGCGAGCGACAGAGAGTTTGGGATTTGAATCCCAGCCGGTTTCACTGAAATATTCTTTACCTAAAGGTTTTTCTCCTTTCCCTCCACTTAAATAAAGATAAATTTCCTTTATAATCCTACATTTTTCATCCCCGCTGCATTAACGAAAATACGACGATAACTCGGACGGTTACAAAGACTCACAGAACGGTGCAAAAAATATAGCTTCTACTCTCTTCATCTGTGGACACGTGAACTAGACATCAGGCTAGTCTAGTTTGATTTGCCGTTGAAAGCGAGGTTGGGAATCGAATCCCCGCTGGTTGGGTTATTTTATCTTTCTTATGGTTTCCCGTTTTCCTTACACGCAAATTTGGGTATATTCTGCTCTTCATATTGTATTATTTCTCGTCTTTACTCCGTTAACGTTATCAAGTGCGTGTAGGCCTACTCTAGACGGGTAGTAGGACTACACGAGGGGGGAGGGGCGAGGAAGAACGGTTTCAGTAATGAAAGGAAATGGGGCTACGTCTCAATCCTCCGAGGCTACAAAATAAAAACACCTTTCGTTTTATCCTACGTGCATTTTTTTTTATCCGACTATTCCTTCCCTTCCAGGGCTCGCTGCAGATAGAGGGGGAAGAGAGGTGTGTGAGGTTTCGAATCCATTGTACCTCTCCCGTCGAACAAACACGTTCCACGGTGCGCAACATTGTGTCAAGAATAAATGATCCTCCTGGTTAAGTTGTCGCCGGATTGACGTCACCGTCTCAACTCGCTACTAGTCTGCCGGAATGGTGACGGGTCTATTATCCGCCCATAGACCTGACATGAGCTATGTGAAGGGGATCAGTCCACAGGTCTATAACAGCCACTCCTACCCCTCGACTACCCGTCAGACACTTTTTTATTTAAGGTGGGGATAAAGGGGACGCAAGAAAATATGATTGTTTTTGCAGATTTTTATAATAAATAAAATATTGCTTCAGTACAGCCATTTAGATTAATTTTCTTCTCGCGATGATCTCAACAGTTGCTGAATATAGGTTAAGGATATCCTGGAATTTGATAACAACTTTTTTTGTTCATTTAAAAAGTTTCTCATCCTAATACCGCGATGCTCATGACAGGTATTCAACAACTGTTGATATCACCATGTGAAGAAAATTATATTTGTTGTTTTTACTGGAGCATTTGATTTATTTTGGCCAAAACAGTATTTTTCTGTAAAAACTGCAGGAACACTAGCATTTTCTCGTGTTCACTACATCCCCACCTAAAGGCCGCGTCTTTATGACCGTCCGGGTCGTCCGCGTCCACTGAGAAGGCTTAGAGGATGTTCAAGCACCTAAGAACCTTAGAGGGGTAGAAGGTTTCAAGCATTGCTTATTTTTGCTGACCGTTGGTAAGGTGGGGGCCAGAACAATTCTAACGTAAGGGAGAGATGGGCAAGAATATCGCAGTGGCCCAGCCACCCCAAATGGACACATAATAATTTAAAGTGTCAAGGATCTTGGCCATCAGATTAGAAGAGGCTTTGAGTTTTTTTTATGGCTACATTAATTCATGGATTCACTAATAATACTTTTTATATAATTTCAATTAAGCGTAACCATTAATTTACGCATTATCATTATATCATCATCATCATCATTATCAACTGTTTTCAACCTGTGGAAGCAAGGCCGTAGCCAGCCAATA
>CABFVX010000019.1:684002-703205 GCA_902151425.1 Timema shepardi
GGGGGGGGGGGGGGGGGGAGAATAGAATGTGAACTTACATCAGCATTTTTAAGTTTTAGTAACAAAACTTTTTTTTGACAGTATAAATTAAATATTGTTTCAATAACCTTAAATACATGTAATAATGGATTAAATATCAAAGGTATTATTTTTGTTGATTACATTTAGAACCGTACCTAGATATTATGTTCTTTAAGTTGAAAAATGACACATGGACACTGGAATCGAGTTTGGGGCCTTTGGATTAGTATTGCTCTAACCACTGAGCTATCCAGAAATCGTGCCGTACTCAGGGTCATTCTTCAATCATATTTTAAGGCAGAGTCTGAGGGTGACGTGCGGAAATCGTTCAACGTGTTCAAATGCCAAAATGTCCAACTCAAGTATTCCAAAACTGTCAGGTCCAGTGTGTATTAAAAATTAAACTGAACGTATCTACTGAAGTAACATTTTATTGATTTTAGCCCAAACTTTATTTGTTATAAAAAAATTGTAAATATGTGAACCCAATATAGCTTTTCCCCTATACATTTATACCCCCTTTTTAATTAAAGAAGTGAAGATACACACACATTTGATAAATAAATGTATAGATAAATAAAACTGTATATGCATATTATGTGTTTGAAAAGATAATAATTTGCCTAAGTATTTACAAAACTCTCTATGACACTTAATTTTTAATTGGATCTAGCTTTAGGATATACGAATGTCTGGACGAGGTTTTGTGTCAATAATACCATGATTCCTCTGGACCGAGATATACTTGTTAATAATGCCATGTTTCAACTGGACTGTGAAATGAGGAAGTAATATACTTGTTAATAATCCTGGTTTCCAGCAGACCGTGAAGTTAAGAAGGTTATTTTGAACGTGTAGTAGTAGAGAAAGCAGTCTACTTGTTAATAACGCCAAGTTTCCAACAGAACCGTGAAGTTAAGAAGGCTATTTTGAACGTGCACTAGTAGAGAAAGCAGTCAACTTGTTAATAACACCTAGTTTCCAACAGACCGTGAAGTGAAGAAGGTTATTTTGAACGTGTAGTAGTAGAGAAAGCAGTCTACTTGTTAATAACGCCAAGTTGCCAACAGACCGTGAAGTTAAGAAGGTTATTTTGAACGTGTAGTAGTAGAGAAAGCAGTCTACTTGTTAATAACGCCAAGTTTCCAAACAGACCGTGCGCTGTCTAAGAGAAGCTGTCTTACAATTCGTATTTGTCGCAAGGAGCAAGGGAATAGTGGGTACTAATGCCTCGCTGTCTGACGTGTCTGGAATACATAACACGAAGGGTGAAGATCAAGAAGTTTTCTAGTTGCGCCCAACTTCTTTTGCATATCTTTAGTTTTTATTCTATGTTATTTCAAAAATTATAAAAAGTAAATGGTATAGCGCTTGGATTCGCAATCAAAGAGAATAAAAAAATTCCCTCATACACCAAACTGGGAGGCAAAGGAACGATTCCCCACTAAATTATCATTTTTTTACATAATAGTTTTCTACGATTATTTTATAATTACTGCGATTGCCTTAATTTTTATTAGTTTTTTTAGCACAGCATCTTACAACCCGTTGTGGATACACTCTTACCTATTAATTACACAAATAGCTTAAAGATCGGGAAGGCTTGGTTGAGAGTAAGTGCACCCGTATTTGCGTGGAAGGCGAGTGTAAAACATCTTATTAAAATTCACTCACACTGCATCCAACCGGGAGCGAACCCCGATCTCCCCGTCTTTAGCAGGCCAGTCTAACATGAAAGTAACGCCCCAAACCATTCGGCCACTGAAGTGGTTTTTTATTAATTAAGCCTAATCTATTTGTAATATAAAGTCTTTCTGATAACTTGAATATCCCTTAGTTAATGGCTTAAGTCGTCAATAACTTTGTGTTTACAATAACACAAAACTTATGACAATATATTTTGATATAATTAAGGCATGTCAATCGATTTGAGCTACACAATCGATTTATATTTTAAGACATCATAAAATCTCATTATAGGGCTGAAGGGTGCTCAAAGTAAAAAAAAGGGTACATTTTTGGCCCTTTTCAAGTAGCATTTGGAGTTTATTTATACTCATCAAAGTTGAAATACATTTTGAATAAAATTGTAAAGTCTACTTTCAAAACATTCCAATTTTCAAAAATAATTCCTCAGTAAACTATCCATACACGAATAACTTTAAAAAAAACATGCATCCTAATTTATAATAAAAACACTCCCCAGATACCCATTTTGAAAGAAATCGTTAGAGAAATTTTCAAATTAAGAAAATCAGCTATCAGTGAACTAGGCTTAGATTAAATTTTCTCTAAAATAACAAGTATTAAGTACTATTTAGCCGGTTAAAAGCCTGAATCAAAGAGTGATCACAGATTGTGATAGTACATCAAACATAAGACATTCAAAACAGAATAGCTTCCATGAACAATATAGTAGAAGATTGATTACATCTATATTTAAGGCATTGTTCTGTCTACGATTGGATAGGAAGGTTAAGAAGTGTGTCTTTTACGGCCACATGAAGACATCTAAACTTAAATTTTCACACAAATGACCTTTTAGAAAATACAAACTTTTATTTGAGTCAACATTGATAGCATCATACTTTAATAATATTATTATTATATAGGTATCGATAATATCTATCAAAAGTAACATGATTTGACGTATGAATACGTGAAAGTAGAACTAGTAACTTTTCTAGCTGTCAAATAAGATTTGGTCAAAAGTTTGTTCACAGTGACTTGGCTTTTTATGTCAGTTGGAAATTATATTTAAAAAAAAAACTGTTTCATAGACATACACCTAGATTATTTTTTTTATCATTCTGACAAATCATGTAAATTTGTCTTCAATATTTAGGCCAAAAGTGACAAAACATCTTTGTCAGGCGAATAAATACAGGAAGGTTTTCAACAGCTTTTCAACACTAAAAAAAAGTCCTAAGCTACCATGAAACGATTATATTGATATGTAACTACTCTGAAATGTATCCTTTATTCGTCGCACGATTCTAAGATTAAGTTCGTTCTTATAATTAATATTATTTCAACATATACATTTTAAATTAAGCTACAAAATATATATTACTATACATTTTATCACATAAAAATTAATAATATATTATTTCATTTCAATATTTTAAGCATTTCCCCATTTCACAAATATATCTCAACTCTTTAGAGTAGTTTTTTTTTCTTCAAATATTTACTCGTGTATCTTTTCGTGGCCATAACCAAACCAATGTAACCCATAGAGCTCTTCATAAAAATAGAAGGGAACGAATAACTGATAGGCCCATCTTGTAAAGTATAAATGATCGCTCCAAATATTAATAAAGTCTTAATGTTAAGCCAAACAAAGCCACAATAGAGGAAAAGAACAGCTTATTAAAAAAAAGTTCATCAGATCTCGTCAAAATTTGTGTTGTTTGTGTTGTCACCGTTGTATTTTAAGTTAATGATATGAAAAATAAGTTTTGTAGTGTACCCTTAAGTTACATTAAGCGTACATACAGTAGCGCCATGACTTCTTTGGTGCTGACTGACAGCTCACGGTTGACTTCTGACAGTCAACATTTAGGTATATACATAAATTTTGACTGTCAGAAGTGACATCTGCTAAACACATGTTTTTGCAGATCATATGGTTCGGCGGAGGGATACATAATTTGGTCTGGTAACTTTTCAAAGCTGTCAATCAGCACCAAAGAAGCCATGGGACTACTGTATTTGTGTTCTTTAATTTGAAACTAAGATATAAAAAAGTTAATCTTATGATTCACTCATACAGTTTTGATATATATATTCTGTTTATAATATTTAAAAGAATTCGTTAAAACATTTTTAAGCTATCCGTAATAACACACATATTTATACATATAGGTATTGTTTATTGTCTCCATAATATTTTATAACGAATACAAATTTGAGTTAATTTCAGCAAATGTTTATGAATATAAAATGAACAGGTAGAGAGACGCGGTGATTTAAAAAAAACAGTATTTTTTCGCTGCTTTGAAGTTCGTTGAAAAGAGTTCTGATAGACAACACAATTCATTTAGCTCGGTTTAATTTGTAAAAAAAATTCTCTCTAAGATAATTATGTTGTTGGGAACGAAAGATTACATACACCAACAAGAGCAAAGAAAATTAAAGAAACTAAAAGTGCTGAGAGGTAGGCAGCGAGTTTTTCTATCTATCTATATATCCATCTATGCATTTCCCCACACCACCTTCGGGAACGTTGCCGAGGCCCGGACGGAGTTCGACCCCAAGGCAAGCCCTCGCGACGAGTTCCGCATCCCTAATGGAGTAATTGCCTTGTCTCGTTCGTTAGCTCGGACCATGGACAGCACTCTTCCACCCCCTTTACCCCGCTCCCGGGGACCACCAATCCCTCCTTTATACCTCCCCTTGCCCCCCCCCCCCCCCCACCCCNTTCTCAGCCGCAGTCTGCAAGATAAACAAACCCGACCGGTCGACAAGCTTCTGACTAAGAGCTGATTCTGCGTATTTGAAAATGCTTTTAAAACAAGGTTACTTAAAACGGCCGACTAATTAGTGCTCGGGAGCTCTTGGGATATGGTGGGATACGGGCCTCAGGAATATTGTGAGATACGGGTCTGAAGGATATTGTGGGATACGGGCCTGAAGGATATTGTGGGATACGGGCCTGAATGATATTGTGGGATACGGGTCTGAAGGATATTGTGAGATACGGGTCTGAAGGATATTTTGGGATATGGGTTTGAATGATATTGTGGGATAAGGGCCTGAAGGATATTGTGGGATATGGGCATGAAGGATATTTTGGGATACGGGCCTGAATGATATTGTGGGATAAGGGCCTGAAGGATATTATGCGATACGGGCCTGAAGGATATTGTGGGATAAGGGCCTGAAGGATATTGTGGGATACGGGCCTGAATGATGTTGTGAGATACGGTCCTGAAGGATATGGTGGGATATGGGCATGAAGGATATTGTGAGATACGGGCCTGAATGATATTGTGGGATAAGGGCCTGAATGATATTGTGGGATAAGGGCCTGAAAGATATTGGGGGATACGGGCCTGAATGATATTGTGGGATACGGGCCTTAAGGATATTGGGGGATACGGGCCTGAATGATATTGTGAGATACGGGCTTGAAGGATATTGTGGGATACGGGCCTGAAGGATAAAACGCCCGTGTGGATTCCTCCGACCAAGTCGCCGCACTTATAGCGAAATTCTCATAGGAAGGGGCTTATCTGACAGCTAGAAAACTTTAACGTAACCCGATTCGGTAACCGCATGGTTAAGAGCATCACAATCTTTCGAAAGATTAGACTGCCGTTAATGAGATGAGGGTTCAAATCCCTGTCGAGTTTAATAAGGGTAATTTTCTTTAAAGGGGTTTCCACTCTCACTCCATTCAAATATGGGTACACCCTTTTTACAATTAACCTTCCTTATCCCCAATTCATTAGCGTAATTAGTACATAAATACATACAACACAAAAGTATAGAAAGACGTGTTGCTAAAAAAATACTTTTATTAATTCATACGTCAAGTTATATAATCTGTGGCTGTTACTTTTGATAGATATTACCAATACCTATAAAATAATAATAATAATACCCGCCTCGCTGGCGTAGTTGGCTAAAGCGCTTGTCGTGTTGAGCTCGACTGCTGAGGACGGGGAGATTGAGGTTCGAATCTCAATCGGGTGAACTGGGGGTGGTTTTTCCTAAATGGTTTTCCACTCTCCCTCCACGCAAATGCAGGTTCACTTCATCTAATTCAACCTTCCCAATTCCTAATCCATTAAAGTAATTAGTACTTAAAGCGTATAACCCGAATGGGTAGTAAGACGCGGTGCTAAATATTAATAATAATAATAATAATAATATAGTAAAATGTAATCAATGTTGAACGTAAAATGTTTGTATTTTCTAAATATTTCTTCTCATGAAAATTGAGCCGTTACACTGGTACAGTCTTGCCATATTAGAGAGTGCTAAGGTGCTACTTTCAACTTCTGAGGTGTCTCTTGGAGATATAAGTTCGAATGACGGTCGTAGATTTCCAGGAGACTTCTCAGGTAAGCAACGATAGGTTCTTAATCTATTTCAGTTACGGTTCTGGTTTCTAATAAACCAGCTGTGTTAGGTGCCGGTTCATTCATTTATAGGGAATTTCACCCACCTCAGTGGCGTAGATAGCTAACGCGCTAGTTTCGTGTTGAGCTAGACTTCCGAGAATGGAGAGATTGAGGTTAGAATCTCACTCTGGTGAACTGGGGGTGGGGGTTCCTAAATAGTTTTCCACTCTACATCCACGTGAATGCGGGGTCATTTCCTCTATATCCAACCTTACCATTCCCTTAACAATTATCGTAACTAGCACTTAAGCGTACAACCCGAACGGGCAGCAAGACACGGTGCTAAGTATTATTATTTAGGGGATTTCACCATGAGACGCCAAAAGTAGAACCTATAACCCTAAAATAAATTCCTGGGTAAGGTCCTGATAAGACATAATGTAGGGGGGTGGCGGGGGAGGGGGGAGAGAAGAGACACCAGTTCTTCCGGGACCCCAAGAGGAATTGAACAGCAGACCTCTCTAGGAACATTTCTCCTATATTATAAGACCCGAGGTGGCGTAGTTGGCTAACGCGCTAGTCGTGTTGAGCTCGACTGCTGAGGACGGAAAGATCGAGGTTTGAATCTCGGTTGGGTGAACTGAGGGTCGTTTTTCCTAAATGGTTTTCCACTCTCCCTCCACGCAAATGCGGGTTCCCTTCCTCTAATTAAACCTTCCTAATTTCTAATCCATTAGCGTGATTAGTACTTAAAGCGTATAACCCGAACGGGTAGTAAGACGCGGTGCTAAATATTATTATTATTATTATATTATCAGAGGTAGGAAGGAATTCGCTTCACATTTTTACAAGCCTCAATATTTTTAATTTCTTTCGACCTCTTGAAAAAAATCGAGCTCAATATTTTGATAAAGGTCGACGTTTCATGACCCCCTGAAACAGAAAAAGTTGTTTTTGAATTGCCGTCTGTCTATGTTTCTCACTGGAACCAAAAACATTTGGTACGCAGACTTTTCGTAAGGCTCCCTCGAAGAATTTTTTGAATGAGATCTAGCCCTAAAATTAAGGGTAGTTTATTGAAAGGTAAAAGGAGAAAAAAATCTATTTTCTCAAAATCCACTCTAATGAATTTGATTAAATTTTCTGTTTAACATTACAAAAAAAAATGGAAAGTTCAATTTTTACACAAAAATTACTTTGAGGGTACTATATATAAGTATAAATATCAGATTTTGATTATATATCCACAAACTTTTAAATTAAGAAATATCTTACATTGATAAGTTGTAGTACTTAAAAAATTAAAAATATTTTAATCCAGAATATTTTTTTTATAAAACCAATAGTTTCTGATCTATTAGCAAACATATACTTTTATTTATGGAATACTTAGAAATGCTATATTTATTGGTATGCTTTTTTCTAGATGGAGATGCTCCTCTTTTCTCAATGTTTCTGTAACAGTGTATATTATTATTACATTTATGTTGTTTGATGGAGTTTTTCTGCAACAGTGTATATTATTTCGTTTCACAAATTTTACGAGTTTGTAGTAAATATCTCTATTTTAAGATTAAAGAGATGGAAAGCCTGTGCGGTGCACTGTAGTATTTATTTTCTAGTAAAAAAATAGTGCAAAGTAAAATTAATTTTGTAATGGGTGTGCGTTTTCTTTTCTTACTAAGTTCCTCCACAAACACGTAATATAACGTTTGGTGGGAAACGCCTGAATTTTTAATGGTAGGCAATAAACAATACGTACTTGTCATCCAATCAACCTATGTAGACAGGCGATATATTTAGGTTGAATTCAAGCGACAGCGTTTTAACTGTGCTACGCGGAACCCTTAGGCTGCGTCACATTTATCTCAAGCTCCCTGAGGCAATTTTAGAATATTCTTCATTTGTTTTAACAGTATAAAATATCATCAGTAATTAGGGACTCCAATTTTTTTTTCAAATTTGAAGAAAAAGAAAGGACATTTGTCAAAAGCGCACCAAGAACATGGGATGTTTACCATTTATTTTATATCGGTAACATTAAGTTGCCATTTTGAATATACTTAATATTAGTGTAAACATTTTATGAGGATTTCAGCATGTATTTTTTTTTTCTGTTACAAGGGCTCTTTTGGTCTAAAAGGTTTGTGAAGCCCTGGCTAAAGGTAGGGTTATAGGGAACACAAGAAAACGCCAGGGTTTTTTGCAGTTTTTATAGAAAAACATATTTTCGCCAAAATAGATAAAATATTGCTTCTGTACAGACATAGAGTTTAATTTTGTTCACATTTTGATATCAATTGTTCTTAATTATCTACCATGAACATAGCGGTATTAAATGACAACATTTTAAATTGAGAGAAAAAGTTGTCATTAAATTCCAGAACACCCTTGACAGATATTATAGAAATATTAATATCATCTTGTGAAGAAAATTAAACTCTATGTTTCTACTGAAGCAGTAAAGTACCGCCTTCTCGAAGGAAAGAATTCTCCTTCAGCTATAGTTCTTACAAGAAGGGCAATTACGGTGCTTCAAAACCACAATGAAAGCAAAATCCTCAAATAACTTTTAAATGCTACTTCTGTGATAGTATCAACAGATTAACTCATTTGCGTGAGGATTGTACTGGCCAGTTTCTTATATTCTTTACCTTAGGAAGACCTCATCAACGTTTTACTTCTCTTCATCCAGGCTATCTGCATATTTGCACTAATTGAATATTAACTAGAAAGGTATACTATGTAGAAAGTGTAGCCGCATTCGCATTGAGGTAAACTGGGAAAACTACCGAGAAAAAAATTACAAAACCAAACAAAATCAGTCAAATAAATAAAAATCAAGCAGTTCAAAATATTTAGAGAATAGAAATCAAAGTAGATTAAATTACCAGTTAATTTTAACATCTGTAGAATAACGTAAGAATTACCAATAAAGTAAGTTATTTACGGTATTTTAATCATCTTATAAAGGTGCATTTAATTTATATTAAACTTATAAAATCAAGGAATTTCCCTCTATGACTAACATATTAAAACACATTTTATACAAAGGCCATCATGCAGCTTTTTTTTTCTTAAAAAGGCATTCAAGCTAGCTAAACCATTAACAGAAAGTGAGGCTATTTTTTTCTCTCCCTCAACAAGCCCGGGAAAGAAGAGGGGGAGGGAGGGAGTCTTTAAAGCTCATCTAAAGTTAGCCAAGATGAACCAGCAGTAGCAGACGGGGTTAGGGGAAGAAAAGACCGGGTTGAAAAAGTGTGTGTGGGGGGTGAGAGAGGGGGAGAGGGGGTTCACGAAAGCCACCAGTTGGCTGCAATATCAAGATCCCACCTCGGATCACGTGCGCGATGTAAATTGAAATTGAAAAAAAAAGGTTGTCGTGATAATCTGAATGCTAACCCGGTTATCTGATGGGAGAGAGGCGCGAAGGCAGTAAGGGAAATAACAAGTAGACGTGCCTTTCTTGTAGTCTCGCCTGCTACCCTACCTCCTTCCTACAGCGGCTCTGTGGGACAGCGTTTTTCAAACTGTGCCCCGCAACCATCTCCTCCGTGGTTATCTCAAGCGCCACGAGGCAATTTTAGAATAGCCTTGATTTGTTTTCCACTCTATAAAATAACATCAGTAATAAGAATAATCAGCGTCGAACTCAGTGACCTTGGGGCAAAGTGCTCGCCTCAGGACCCGATGTTCGTGAGTTCAAACCCAGCCGGGGTCGATAAATTTTTCTTGAGCACTAAGTATCCGTAGCACAACTTCCATTGGAGGTGAATTGAAGCCATCGGTCCGCGCACGTCTATTGTGGAATGTAAAAGATCCCTGGAAGATATGTGAAAATATCTTTCCTGACAAAATTGGTAGGCCTTTTTCACACACGTTCATGGAAATTCTCTTGTGCTGATATAATCGGTCTTTTACGTGAAAGTGCACGTTAAATACCCTCCAAATAAATGAAAATTAGGATTGCCAATTTTTTTCAACTTTTAATAAAGGACATTTGTCAATGTCGCAGCTAGAACATGCGATTTTTCCTTTGGTTTTATAGTTTTAATGTTAACACGCCCACTCTTGATTTCCGACATTGACAGCAAGAGCGTGGGAAGAAGGAAAACCAGGGGGGGTCTGGGTTTCCTCCCTCCTGGAATTTTATGGACCCCGAGGGGCGGGGGGTTTCCATTATATACGTATAAACCCTTTAACGATTAAAGATATGTCTTAGTTTTCAAGCGTCCTACCCCCTCCTTCCTAGAATAATTTGCTTTCTACGCCCTTGATTGACAAGATTATAATACAAATGTAATCTCATTATTTTTATAAAATATATGTATCCCTCAAATGAAGTAGCCATTATGGATCTACTGCAACTTGATTCCTAAATTACTAAATGGATGAAGTTGGCGCGGATCTTTAAGGATAGTATGAGCTTTTTTGCTTGGGGGGAGGGGGTACCTGAATCTTAATTTGACACACACTAAGCATGGTTACAATTATATGGTTTTTATCTCAACTTATATCACATTTTATTATTATATTAGTGTTATTTGATAAATATTGATATTATCTACCAAAAGTGATAGCTGAATATCACATGGCTTGACGTATGAATACGTGGAAGTAGAGCTAGTAACTTTTCTAGCTGTCAGATAAGGCTCTTCCTGTGAAAATTGGACTGTAACTATCCGGGTTACGTTTAACAGATTGAGACTCCATGTTGTGTTGTTGTGAGCACACCTCCCCCTCCCACCTACCTTCCCCCCAAGTAGCCCCATATCAGCCCTGATAACAAGCAAACCAACGACCCTTGTAAGAAGAAGGGTGTGTAGCCAACCCTGACATCAAGCCACTGATTAGGAGAAGGGGGTTGAAAGGGGTGGAGGGTTATAGAAGCACACGGGGCCGCACGAGACCAGACTACCTAAACATATTTCTCTCTGTCTCTCTCTCTCTGCCTCTCCTCACCCCCCACCCCTGCACTTCTCGAAGAATGGACAGAGAGGAGCTAGAGCTGACGAGATTAGCCGCCGTCAACCCAGGAATTACGAGGTGCGAGTCTAGACCCTCATCGGGAGGAAGTTATCGACTTTGGATTAACATTACCGTGGAGGAGAGAGAGGGAGAGAGAGAGCATGCATGTGCACGGGAGAGGAATAAGGACGGAGATGTCACCTAGATTAGGGAGGGACCGGAGAAAAAAAAGGAATAACCAGAGACTAGAAAGAGCATCTAAAAGAAAAGGGAAGAAAATAGGACGAGAAGAAGAAGAATAATAAGGGGTGGGGAAGGCGAGTGCCCAGAGAAGGAGCTGGAGATATCACCGTTTTAGGGGTGTGTTTTCGGGCAAACAAGGGTGTTGACAACCATTCCGGCACTTGTTGAACAAGCGGAGAAATGATAAGGGGGGTGGTTTTGAGACTGAGGGTTAAGGGGGGCGGGGCTTGAATGACTCGGGTGGGTTTTAGCTCTGCAGCTACTGAAATAAGCTCTCCTACGTTACGTGCAAACGGACTTAAATAAATAAACATTTAAAAAAACAAAAACAAGAAACATAAACTCAGTTAATAAAAGTTCTAAGTCCCCGATAAATTCAAAATTTTATATTTCAATAAAATAAGGGATATATGGTGAATGTCCAGGACTTCTAATGATTAAAAATGTGATTTACATGTTTTAAATAATTTTTATCACCTCGGTTTACTACATGTTCAGGTTGTATTAATTACACTAGTGAGTTATAAATGAGGAAGGATGATTTTAGAGAAAATCACCAAGAGTTTGCGTGGAGGGGGAGTGGAAAACCACCAAGGGAGAAACCACCCTCAGTACACCCGGCCGTGATTCGAACCCTGATCTCCCTGTCATCGGCAGTCTAGTCTATTGGTGATATACATTAAAGATCGTGAGAAAAATAAGTGAGACTGTTAGCTTTCAAGCCAAAAACTATTTTTATCTTCCATGAGTCAAATTGGTGGACACGTGAACAAGAAGTCTTCTAGTCTGATTTGTCGGTAACGAAGTGGTCGAATTTTTAATCCCAACCAGGTATAAAAACTAAAGAGACTAGAGTAATTGCATGAAATAAGCTAATAATTATTAATATCCTAATTTTTTTTTTTTTAAATGTGTTGAATCTAAACCGTATCTTGGATAATTTTCCTTTCTTGGCTAAATAAATCATGTTAAAAGCGACAGATCCAATCTCGTAGACCGTCGTTTCTCAATGTGTACTTCTAGGAGCCCTGAGACTCACCGAGACTCCTTTATGGGCTCACCAAAACCACTCTAGCGGCTTCCCGATAATTTTGTGGGGCTGGATTTTCTTTACACACTTTGATAAAAACAACAATATTGCAACAAGATTGAATGCAGAAGCATACATGGGAATCTTAATGTCTCCAGAAATGAAAGAAATCTGTAAAAATGCTAAACAATACCATTCATCTCATCTAAATAAAAAAATTATTATGGAAAATATCGAAAAATATATTATATTAAACAAGCAGTGATTTTATTTATTTATCAAACTATTTATGATTAAAATTATCTAAATTAATAAATACTATTAACAAAGCTTTTAAGTGTTTGAGATTCTAATGAGGTACATATAGATAGGGATAAAAGCTACTTAAGGCTCTGAAATATTTTCCGGAACGTAAAGGGTTACGGAGACTAGAATGTTCTAGAACCGCTGACGTAGAGTAATAGTGTCTTAATGGCGTGTGACCGGGTACCAAGGGTAGGGTACTTACTGACGTCGCATGAGGAATGGTCGAATGGTCTAAAGCATCACTCTCGTGTTAGACTGGCCTACTGATGATGGGGAGATTGGGGTTCGAATCCCGGTTGGGTCTACTGAGAGTTATTTCTCCTGAATGGTTTCCCACTCTCCTTCCACGCAAATAAAGGTAGACTACCTCTAAAATGCTTTCTTCCTAATCCCTATCTGATTATAGTAATTATTATGCATGCTTATAACCTGAACAGGTAGTAAGACAAGGCTATAATATAATAGTATCGGTAAGTCTGAAGAAATTGTGTTTTGATAGCGCTTCACCCAAGCAGGGTAGAAATTTGACGTGGGTTTTCCACCCCCTCCCCTTTTCTAAAGCTGTTGAATTCCTTGTGTCCTCCCTCCTTGAACCTTTCTCGGCGACCCCAGAGCTATCTGGTGGCCACATTACCACGCAACATGCTGTGTGCATGTTAAAAAGGTCAGTCTAACCCCCTATAACCCCTTCCCCCATCTCACCCCTTCCAAAACAAAGCTCTACCACCGCCTCTCAACGGAAAAAACATCTATCTTCCATCGCGTGTCACGGGGTTGGAGAGTATCTTTCTGAAATCATTAGACTTCCAGATTCATGCTAGACAAATAACTGGATTTTTTTTTTTACACTACAGCTAATTTACTCATCCAAATATTTAGATAAATAGTTTCTTAATTAATGGTGTATAAATAGTGTAGAAATGAGGAAAGTATAATTTCAGGAAAATATATCCGCATTTGCATGGAAGGATAGTAGGAAACCATTTAGGAAATAACCAGTAGGCCCAACCGGGATTCGAGCTCCAATCTCTGCGTCACCAACAATCCAATATTTTCAAGAGTGACGCCCTATACTATTCGTCCACTGAAGTGGGTAGTAGTTAATTTTAACAACGTTTCCTAGGGCGCAACCAAGAATCCGAAGAAGATAGACGGACGCTGAAATATTAATAATTGATTTTAAAGAATTTACCACATTATATATTAGAACTAAGATCAGGGCGTTTGTTGACGCCCATGAACCAAACCAACAACTCCAATATTCGACCGGTTTATTTCACCTGGGAAAACTATTTTCCACACCAAGCCTTGGTTTGTTTTGTGCCAGGCAGCTTCTGACTAGATCTCCTCAGTGCTCGTTGGATTTTGGTCGAAAATAACTTTTAGAAATTACAAAAAAAAATTAGGCCAAATTCATTAAACTCTTCACTCTCAACTTTTTACGTGTTTACAGTGTTGGTTTTGTGACAAGCCCCCTTGTTTATTCCACTCTCAACTTGTCTTGTTTACACTGTACGTTGCGTGACGAGCCCTAGTCTTTGTTCCACTCTCAACTTGTCGTGTTTGCAGTGTACGTTGCGTGACGAGCCCACGTGTTTGTTCCACTCTCAACTTGTGTTTGCAGTGTGCGTCGCGTGACGAGCCCACGTGTTTGTTCCACTCTCAACTTGTCGTTTTTGCTGTGTGCACTGCGTGACTGTCCCACGGGTTTGTTCCACTCTCAACTTGTTGTGTTTGCAGTGTGCGTAGCGTGACGAGCCCTAGTCTTTGTTCCACTCTCAACTTGTTGTGTTTACAGTGTACATCGCGTGACTAGCCCAAGTGTTTGTTCCACTCTCAACTTGTTGTGTTTAACAGTGTACATCGCGTGATGAGCCCACGTGTTTGTTCCACTCTCAACTTGTTGTGTTTACAGTGTGCATCGCGTGACTAGCCCAAGTGTTTGTTCCACTCTCAACTTGTTGTGTTTGCAGTGTACGTCGCGTGACTAGCCCAAGTGTTTGTTCCACTCTCAACTTGTTGTGTTTGCAGTGTTCGTTGCGTGATTAGCCCAAGTGTTTGTTCCACTCTCAACTTGTTGTGTTTGCAGTGTACGTCGCGTGACAACCCCACTGTTTGTTCCACTCTCAACTTGTCATGTTTACACTGTACGTCGCGTGACGAGCCCACGTGTTTGTTCCACTCTCAACTTGTCGTGTTTGCAGTGTGCGCTGCGTGACGAGCCCAAGTGTTTGTTCCACTCTCAACTTGTCGTGTTTGCTGTGTAGGCACCCTGCTTGCACGTGGCAAAGAGATCAGTGGCTAGGGCTCCCTCACGCATACACACACGTGTGCAAGCTCCCACGACGCACCGTATTTTATCTTCCACGAATCTCTCTGTTCCGCCTGTCTAGCTCAGCGGGGTGAAGGGGTGATCTTCTGATTCCGTATCAGACTGAGTGCTTGCTACCTAAAACTATAATCCGTGCAGTATTTTCCAAATTTTCTACAAACAAACGCTGATGCATTTATTTTTAACTACCCTCCTCATTCGTACCAATTAGATTACCTAATTAATAACAGTTGTGTTTTTTTAATACAATGTCCTTGGTTTCCACATTTAATGACACTATTCAACTAGGGATTAAAAAGTATAACTTGGGAGTAAATGTACCCGCAGTTGCTTGAAGAGAGAGTGTGAAACCATTAAGGTAAAGTCATTCTTAGCCTCATTTCCACGTCACAGGTAAACTAGATTAGATATGCTTGACGATTAGTTCGCGTGTCCACCGATTTGAATATCCCTTGTGTTGGAGGTATAAATAACAAATAAACACACCTGCTTCGATGGACGAATGGTTAAAGGCGTCACTCTCGTGTTAGACTGGCCTGCTGATTATGGGGAGATTAGGGTTCGAATCCTAGTCTGGTCTACTGAGGGTGGTTTTTACCAAATAGCTTACCAGTTTATTATTATTATTATTATTATTATTATTATTATTATTAGCACCGCGTCTTACTACCCGTTAGGGTTATACGCACTTACGCTAATGTGTAATGGTAGGGTGATTGTGAGTTGAAATGGAGGACCTACAGTTTAACGTGGAATCCGAACCACGGTGAAGGCCTGGCATTCCCCAAATTCACAAGATGTCTTGTCAAAGGTGGAGGAAGGGTTTGGTAATCAGATAAATTTATGCCGGGACCGAGGATTGAACCCCAGACCCCCAACACAGAAGTCTGACACCTTACCCCTAGACCGCCAGGTCACCTACTTTATTATTATTATTATTAGCACCGCGTCTTACTACCCGTTCGGGTTATACGCACAGCTTACCACTCTTCTTCCATGCAAAAGCAGGTAGATTACCAATAAAATACTTCCTTGCTTATCCCTACTCAACTTGAACAGGTAAAACCCGGTGATTAAAAAAACCTTTGTTTCATTGATAGGGCTATAGTAATACTGTATGGATGTGGGGAACGCGAGGAAAGGTTGGTGTTTCTGCAGTTTTTATAACAAAACATTTTTTGAACAAAATAGCTCAATTATTTCTCCAGTAAAAATGTAGAGTTTAATTTTCTATCACACGGTTATATCAACAGTTGTTGAATATCTGTCAAGAGTGCCCTGTAAGTTAATGACAACTTTTTCTCTTCATTTAAAAAGTTTCTCATCTAACACCGCTACGCTCATGACAGGTATTCAACAACTGTTGATATCACCGTGTGAAGAAAATTAAACTCTACATTTTTACTGGAGAAATAATTGAGCTATTTTGTTCAAAAAATGTTTTGTTATAAAAACTGACAGAAACACTGGTTTTTTCTCTCGCTTCCCTTAAATAATCAACTCAACCTAGAACAGCGCAACCAACCCTTGGGAGTTTTGGATGTGCTTGAGTGCTATCCGCTCTGACCAGGAAGGACGGTATTCGATGCCGAGCCGAGTGTACACAAGATATACTTTTGTTTCCAAAATATTGTTTAACAACAGAGACCCTCTCATCAGATGACAGCTCCACATCTGACCCATCTGTAAGTATCTGAATTCACAGTCCAATTTTCACAGAAAGAGCTAAAAAAAAAGTTACGAGCTTTACTTTAACGTAGGTCTAGGGGTAAGGTGTCAGACTTCTATACTGGCGGCCGGGGTTCAATCCACGGTCCCGGCACAGATTTATCTGATTACCAAACCCTTCCTTCACCTCTGACAAGACATCTTGTAAATGTGGGGAATGCCAGGCCTCCACCGTGGTTCGGATTCCACGTTAAACTGTAGGTCCTCCATTTAATCTCACAATCACCCTACCATTACACATTAGCGTAAGTGCGTATAACCCGAACGGGTAGTAAGACGCGGTGCTAATAATAATAATAATAATAATAATAATAATACTTTAACGTATTCATACATCAAGTTATGTTACATAGATCTGTCACTTTTGATCAATTGTATTAATACCTACATGATAGCACTAGTTTTAATCGTAAATTAATGTTGTTATTTATCGCAAAAAGTTTGTATTTTTTAAAAAGTTATCCCTACCGAGATACATTAATATTTCGTATGAAAAGTTGATAAATCTTATGTTGTATAACAAACTATATTCTCTTCTAGAAAAAAAAAATCATTACTGTTCAAACTTCGTAGAATGGAAGTCATTTCTTGATGTATTTCTCGACATAGATTTCCCAGAACTTAATTAATATTGTCCCTGCGTACTTAGAATTGACTTATATTTTAAGGGCAATAGGCCTACATAGTGTTTGTCTTGTATTAGACATTTGTTTAAAACGTAACAGAATGAGCGGGAATTATACATGAGTACGACTAGTTGTTTTACAACCCCTTCAATTCTAGGGAAAGTAAATAGTAGTATCGTCATGGGAATAACTTAATCCAACAGTTTAAAAAATACTGTGTCTACTCTCATGTATCCATTCGCCAAGCCGCGTGTTTATCCATAATACATCAGTTTTAACAAACGATTCCAACCACTTCGATGGCTGCATGGTCTGAGGTGCTACTCTCACAGGGATGGGGGAGATCGAGGTTCTAATTTCGGTCGGGTGTACTGAGAGTGATTTTCGACTCGTCCTCCACAAAAATGCGGGTACTCTTCCTCTATATATATCCCTCCTCATCGTAGCTCGTAACATTTGAAGTTACTTCAGGTATAAAAAAAAAGTATATTCTTTCCTAATTTTGATTAAACAGTACAACCGTTGGACAGCGTGCTTACCCAAAACAAGGGAGTGTGCCTCAAATATTCAGGCTTGTTAAGTGTACCGTGAACTTACAACGTTGGTGGAACACTGGGTTACACTATGGCGCAGTTTATAAAAAAAAAGACCATAGTACAATATGACCAGTTTAGACTACCACCTTTCAATATAAACAGAGTGTACATACAGATTCTTCAAATGGTGATATTGTGTTGTAATTTGATTGTACTTGCAGTGGAAGTGTTCTGCCACGCCCACATTGGTGACCTGGTGGTCCAGAGGTAAGGCGTTGGACTTCTGTGCTGGGGGTCCGGGGGTTCAATCCTTGGTCCCGGCACAGATTTATCTGATTACCAAACCCTTCCTTCCCCTCTGAAAAGACGTGTATTAATCGCAACTTGTGAATGTGTGGAATGCTAGGCCTCCACCGTGGTTCGGATTCCACGTTAAACTGTAGGTTCTCCATTTCATCTTACAATCACCCTAACATTACACATTAGCGTAAGTGCGTATATCCCAAACGGGTAGTAAGACGCGGTGCTAATAGTAATAATAATGCCACGCCCACACTGTTGATCATGTGATCTAAGGCACCAGACTCACAAGACTTAATTGTCGGTGACTGGTAGGTCAGGGTTCTGATCACATCCTGGTACACTGTCATTTTCCCATCTTTTCTACTGATGCACTTTCTCTAAAAGTACCCTCTTCTCCCATACTTTTTAGTTTAAGGCATCAATAGTAATGGTGTTAAAATTAATAATAATATTTCATTTTTTACATATTCAAATATAATTAAAACTAAAGTTAATTTTAGAGATTAAGCCAACATGTATTTTATCACGACAGCGTCTTTAAAAAGCAGAACAAACCAGACTATTTGAAAGGCACAAAGGAAAAGGAGGAAAAACAATACTTTTTTTAAAGGTTGAGTTAGTGCTGCTATCTGTTAGACAATCATGAAACCTTTATAATATGTTTTTATATTATGGTTAAAATAGGTCTCTGTCACATTTAAATCAATTTTAAAAAGTATTTACTGGGGTCCTTATAGGGTTTGAGATATAAAAGTTGATATCCTGGAAAATGTGTTTTATGTGACCTTCCACCTTTTACCCCTGTATTCTTGATTTTTAGAGTGAACCTTTATTAAGTTTATCTGCATCGGTGGTCACGTAGACTAAACGCCAAGGTCATCTAGTTTGTTTTGCCGGTAACGGGGAGGTCAGAGTTCGAATCTCAATTGGGTGTACTAGAGTTTTTTTTATTGTTCTCCAATCTCCCTCCATGAAATTGCGGGTACATTACCTCTAAATCATACAGTTACTTATCCCTACCCAATAAGTTTAATTAATT
>CABFVX010000020.1:0-12811 GCA_902151425.1 Timema shepardi
CGTGATGCTTGCGCTACTGCAGCGCCTCTCGTGATTGGTGCAGTGGTTGGATCGTGCATCTTAGTCAGTGTCTCCAACAATTATATATACCACATAGATATACCTAGGTAATGATATGGCCAAAGTTTCACTAAAAAGCATATTTTTTGGTTATTTTTTCATCTCTAAATAATTTACTTTTTTTAAAATACAAATTTAATTTAACTCTAAAAGTCTTAGAATGAAGAGTATCACGGGTACTTAAAGTAGTATGTAACTAAAGTGATAAAATACTACTTACAAGTAGAAAAACATCTCATTATTATTAAATCAACCTTCTAAACAATTGGCATTCATGCACATACAACTAATTCTCATTTCTTCTTCTAATATAAATTAGCATAAAAAAAATGATGACCTCATTAAATAAAAGTTTTTTTAAAAATTGTTTGGGCAATGATTCAAGTAATTTGCAAAAATTCAAATTTAAGCACAGTCAAATAAACAAAACCAAATCTCTTTATAACAAATTTTCACAAATTTCTTAGTATAAGGTACGAGCATTTTTTACTTCGCTTAGAAAAATTTACATTTTGTTTTGAATGTCACCTTTTTCAAAGACTTTGTTTCACAAATATAGATGAACCAATGAGTTCTTTTTTTATTATATATATACCTCTATCCTATTCTTTCCTTCAAATTTGATTTGTATGAACAATAATACAATTTTATCTACCATTCTTTTATTAAAGTTGTGTGGATATATTCCGAATAAGGCGAGTTGTGCATTCATGATGAAATGTTAAAAAAAAGGTGCATTTTTTTATGAAGCAGAGATCCTAGGATATACTAATATTTTTACAGTATTCAAAAATTTTATTTTTAAGCATGCTTTCACAGTCATCTTTATTAAAAGTATTCTTTTTAAAAAGAGTATTATCTATTTTACAACTATTCCTTATGCAAGAATAAAACTATATTTATAATGAAAAATAATCCATCTTTTAAAATGTTGGAGTTTGTGTTTCTAAGCCACATTCATTGAAGACAAAGTCATATTTACTCTATGTTTATGGATAAAAGATGAAGCAGGATAAAAGTGGTCCATTACAATGGTACATATGAAAAGATATAGTTTAAATTTTTAACATTTTTATGTGGGCAAACATAGTCTATGTAATATATATAAAAGTCAATTGTGCTTAGAAATGTACAATATGCCCACATATTAACAGGGATTTTTATATTGAATTGTTACTACATTTGACTTGATTATCCAAGAGGACTAAACATATTTCCAACAATCCTCAAACATTCTCAGCCTTATAATTAAAGGTGTCTCTATAGCAGTATTTCTATATATTATTTACTATGACAACACCCTTTTATACATCTTTTAGATTTTGCAATACCCTTATTATGAAACGTCCTAGGTGCAGGAGTCCTAAGGTGAGGACATTCTTACGCCCCATACATGCGAGCGATGTTTCTGTACTGAATTAAGTACAATTCAATTATTACCAATCCACTTTGTTGGCCGAATGGTCTAAGGCATCACTCTCGCAATAGACTGGACTTCCAATGACGGGGAGATTGAGGTTATAATTCCAGTTGGGTGAATTGAGGGTGGGATTTCCTATGTGATTTTACATTATGCCTCCATGCAAATGTGGATACACTTCCTCTCAATTCAACATTCTTAATCCCCTAACACATTAGCGTAATTAATACACAAGAAGATAATCCAAACACATAGTGAGACGTTGTGAGAAAAAAACTATTACCCTCTGAACAACTAATATCATAGTAACTATATATAAAACTTGCATGTAATTTTATAGTTTTCCAAAATTTTTAATTACACACACACCCAGAGGAAACACATTTTCTTATGCAAGCAAATTTTACAGTGTTTACCTTGTCTTTCAAACAAAAGTAAAACCAAATATATCTTTTTTGAAAATTAGTTTGAGGAAGGTGGTTTTAAATATGTTGGATTGTTTCAAAACTATGCTTCTTTAAAAACTTCTAGTTTTTAATCACACAAACCGTTTTATTAAGGGAATTGCTCACGCAATTTCTTTCATTTAGCAACAATCCCAGAAAATGAATGTTGTAGTTACATTAGATACATCAGTAGTTATTCCTCAACATGACTCAAGGCCGAATTTTAATTTAAACGCCGGCCAAGAAAGCCTTCAAAATAGCTTTTAATGCAGTTGGTTACATTAACTATTCTTGAAACTAGTATAAAAACAATGAATGTGAGAATACTTATTCGCTGGTTATTTATTGATATTTGCCATCATTATGTCACTACGAGTTTCCCTATTGAATTAAGTACGGAAACATGGCCCATGTACATGGCGTATTAGTAGAGGATGCACATAAAAGAAAGGACTCTTTTGGGATTAAAACATTATTGTAAAAACATTAATATTAAGTAAACCAATAATATTTTTTAAGAGTGCAATATTCATGGACTTGATTATAAATTTATCATGTATTTTTGCAGTTCCCCTTGTTTCCCTTTGAAAACTACTGCTCTAGAGTGAACATGTCCATATATTTAATTGGTTCCTAGAATCTCTGTTGTCTTATTTGCGCATGCGTGAGATTGTGCATGATGTTTGTGTGTTTGTGTGTTTGTGTGTGTGTGTGTATGTACTTGCGTGGAAGTGAGGAGTTTCATCATATTTTTTCATAAAACTTTTTTTAGAGCCACTTGTTACGCACAACGCTGCTTAACCTCCTCCCCCACATGAGGTGATATCATACGAGCGTCCCTTGCAAGTGTTGGGGGTCCGCAATGGGGCCACCTTCACCCCTCGCAGATGGCGACGATGACGACGACGACTGCTGCTGTCCATTGCTGTCTCCACCACTGTTCTGGTTCCCACCTAACAAGGTGTTACCTCCGTAGCCCCTGGGGCTGTTACCTCCTGTCTGTACACTCCCCCCGAAGACACATTCCCCCCACCATAGTTGCCACCTTGCTGCATTGGGCTGCCGGCCAAGTTGCCCCCTTGAGGGGAGACAAAGCTCCCAGCCCTGCTCGGACTCGGCGTGGTCGGTACGCCCACTCCGGAGCTGTTAGGAGACCCCCCGAGGGTGTTAGCTCCCCCAACTACAGTCAATAGCTCCGTACCACTATCATCACTTGGTGTGCTCCCCTCTTCGGGCGGCGTCACCTCTAGCCCTATGCTCCCGTTCAGGGCAATCTTTATCGGGTTGGTGTAGTTGGAGGGGTGGGAGGAGGCGAACGACACCCCTATGTCTTCCAGACTGCTCTTCCTCCGACCGCCGACCAACCCCTGCCTCAGCGAGTTGGATCGCCTCAGGAGGATGTCATCCACAACCCTTAGAGAGTTGGAGCGGCCCCGGTAGCAGGTGGGAGGCGCCCCCACCACAGTGGGGCTGTCCGGGAGGGAGAGGGAGTTGGCCTTGGTGTTGACAAGGGGCGGAGGCCTGGGGGAGGTGTACCCAGGTAGACCCAGACCGGAACCTCTCCTGCTGCCCGCCGCTGAGTTGGCCATCTGCTGGACCAGTTGCTGGGAGCAGAAGCTGATGTTGGACTTGCGGCGGCTGTTGTGGCGTTCAAATGTCTTCTGCGCTGAGAACGGGCTAGGCCGGACCAGGTAACTAGAGATATGGACAGGGTCAGTGGTGCACCAAGAAACATACTTTGGTGGGGGGAAATGTACTTTTTTTTTACAACTAGGAGGCTTAGCTTTAAGACGTTAGAATAGTTGAGCAGAAATTCCTAAACGCCAATAACCAAGTGGGTCTATAAAGTTCTTGGGTGGAGCTATCTGGCAGTAGGAGAACAAACAAGGGAGGAGGAAAAAAAACAATAGAATTTGCGTGTGACCTCTTCATATTAAATTACATCATTTGATTCACAAATATCCATTTTATGCTCCTTTACCAGTTATTTTTCAATTCCCAGGCATTTAGATCTTAATGATCAACCAATATATATATATATATATATATATATTTATTTATTTTTCGAAGTAGACAATTTTAGCTTTTAAACTATGTCCAAGCATATAGCCCGAATGGGTAGTTAGACCCGGTGCTAAAAAAACTATGTTGACAAGTTTATATGTATAGGGTTGTATAAAATAGTTTTCTTTTCATTCCAGTAAACACAAAAGTAGTGTATTATTAAAGGTTTTATCGATATTTAATCTAAGTGCAACATTTGATTCACCATATCTCAGCTACGTCTTAAGTGTTAGAAAAGCAAATTTAATTTAAATAATCCCCTCTTACATGATATCGCCCTCCTCCAACTTGAGGTCGCAGCTAGGGTTGATGATGACGTAGGACAAGCTACTCCTCTTCTCGCTGACATCATCATAGTCGATCCCTGGTAGGTTGAGGCTCTCCATGCGCGAGCGGACCAGGTTAGCGATCTCCGCGCGCTCTATCATCTGAGTGTGATTGTCTCGCGCCTCGTCAGCCATGTTGATGGAGTACTGGTGGGACACACACACACACATATCACACTAATCCACTTGATACTGTATAGACCACACATGCCTAGACATTACTGCTGCAATGGAGAAGGGTGAAATGTCATTAATACCTAGCCACTACCCCTACAATAAACAGGACAAACACATCTGTGGAAAGGGGTGAAATGTCATTAATACCTAGCCACTACCCCTGCAACGGACATGACAAACATCTCTGTGGAAAGGGGTGAAATGTCATTAATACCTGGCCACTACCCCTGCAACGGACATGACAAACATCTCTGTGGAAAGGGGTGAAATGTCATTAATACCTGGCCACTATCCCTACAACAGACAGGACAACCATCTCTATTGAAAGGGATGAAATGTCATTCATACCTGGCCACTATCCCTACAACAGACAGGACAACCATCTCTATGGAAAGGGGTGAAATGTCATTCATACCTGGCCACCATCCCTATAACAGACAGGACAACCATCTCTATTGAAAGGGGTGAAATGTCATTCATACCTGGCCACTATCTCTACAAAGACAGGACAACCATCTCTATGGAAAGAGGTGAAATGTCATTCATACCTAGCCACCACCCCTGCAACACACAGGACAACCATCGGTAATTTTTGATAGCCTAATAATTTTTTTTTTAGATATTTGAGAACTAGCAGAGAGCTTTACCTTGTGATAAGGAGTTTTGTAGTTTTCTTTACCCTCTTTCTTATTGACACGACTAAAGGGTGTATGTAGATGAAGGGCGAAAGAAAGTATAAGCTTAGACAGAATCTAGAGGTAGTTCCAAACAACAACACAGATCATTGTATTTTAAGCCATGTGGCCTGACGGTGATTTATACTTGATTTGTGATTGAGGTGGCAAACGTAAGGACTAATCTAGGAGTTTTATATTTATTGTCACCTCCAGAGAATCAATTAGTAGGGTACTGCTCTTTACAAAGCAGCAGAAAGGCAGACATTTTTTGTAATAAATACACCCTCACCTATGGTCACATAGTCTAAGGCGTATGACTCGTGGTAGACTGTATTTTTGGTGACGAAATGGTCAAGCCTCAAATCTTGGCCGGTTGTAGTATGGGTGTGAATTTTCAATGAAGTTTTCCCATACTCTCTTTAAGTGAATGTGGGTGCACTTCTTCTAAATTACCCTCCATATCCCTTCTCCTTTGATCAAGTCTTTAATAATATTGATTTTAGATGTAATAGTTTTTATAAATAGTAGAAAATACTTCAATCATTAAAGTGACTGTCTACTGATATAAGAGTCCTGGTAACAAATCCTGACTAGGGTCAAAAATCAATCCTGGTTGAATAAATATTGTTCCCTATTGTTAAGTGGTCTGGGGTTTGGCTGTTGAGTTTGTTATAAAATAAGATATAACCAAATTGCTTGCATAGTAAAATAAAGATAGACAGTATTTCTTAAGTCTTATGCCAAATACAAATTGTAAATTGAAACACCCCAATAAAATTAGTTATTTGAACATACATTCTTATTTTTGTTATTGAAATGTAACACTATATTTTAAATTAGATCCAGAGATTAAGAAACATTTGAGATGAAAAAGGATATTAACTTTATTCTGTCTTAAATATCTGTGTCATTATATTCATCAACATTCCAATCAAGATATTATTAACAGTCTAATAATAAAGATACCCAGGAAGACACCAAATATTGACTACCTTAATTAATTTGGGGACATACATATTCAGAAAAGAGATTTGTTTGTACAGTTAAAAATTAAAAATAATTATTTTATTTATGCTACACACTATATTGTACAGCTAGCTATATTTCTCGGAAAATATGTGTATGTATAGATAAATAAAATGAATATTCAAGTGTATACTCATCTGTAAAATTTAGACCTAATGTTTAAGGTATTTAGCTATTTATTCTATACAGACTACACCCAACAATGTCATATTTACTCTCTCTACAGTAGTAAATTGCCCATGTTGTGTCAGGCAGTTTACAAATATTTACATTTTTACATTTTATTGACACAATATAAACTTAAAATAGTAAATTTAACACAAATTCATTAAGATACAGGTATTGCAATAGGCCTACATACAATTTTCAAACTTTGCAAATATAATGAAATGAAATTGTAAACCCATCTTAAAAAATTTAAAACTCATAAATATTTTCCAAAATCAAACTGTTATTTGAAGAGGTTAAAAGCTCATCTCACTTTCGATTAACCAGGATATTAGATACACGATTATGCCCAAACCAGAAATCTCATCGAAGCTCGAATTTCTGCATTCTTTCATTTGACAAGATCTATATTGAGATTGGTGAGATAGATTTTTTTTAAATGAAGAAAAGGTTTTCAAACTCGTTGAATTATTTTAATAATGGTGAAATGATTTCACTGGTCTTGCAATGTTTTCTAATAAAGACTCTAGTCTACCCCACCACGATGCGGCATCTGGTCCAAGCTGTATTACAGTCAAATTTCCATATAAAGGTCCTTTTAGAAAATACAACATTATTTTTTTTATCGATCAGCCCTGATGATATTTTATTACAATTACAATATTAGTGTTATTTCATAGATATTGATGAAATATATAAAAAAGACAGCCAAAGATTGCACTATTTGGCGTATAAATATATGAAAGTAGATCTAGTAACTTTTTTAGCTATCAGATAAGACCCTTCCTATAAAAATTGGACTGTACCTACCTAAGTTACGTGTTATCAGGGGGTTTGGGGGACGGGCGTGAGATGGGCTCTTAATAGAACAAACGATATTAAGAAATTATATTCAAACTTTGAAGTTACCGTCATTAGGAGGACAATGTTGGTTTTAGATTTCTTAGTGAAAGAGTTAGTACAACGAAACATTCAGTTACATTGTTACTGGAACATTTAGCACAGCTCCCTAATCCACGTAACCAAACCAAGCAATTACCACCCAAAGCACATCACATATAGCTGTTACATTAAACTCAACCTTTCCCAAGTTGTTATTTTTTTTATCACCACGTTTTACCACCTGTTCAGGCTATTTACATATATGATAATTACTCTAATGGGATAGATATGAGGATGGAAGCATTTCAGAAGTAATCTACCCACATTAGCATGGAAGGAGAATGGGAAACCACCACTTTGAGTAGACCCGACCGACATTCAAACCCTAATCTCCCCATCTTCAGTAGGCCTAACATGAGATTTACGCTTATATCATTTGGCCAGTGAAGACAGTCAGGGGTGGATTTATGCATAGTCCTAGTAGGAATGTGCCTATGTTGGCAGATTTTAGGGGCGGCAAATTTTGAATGGCGAAAAAATACATACCTTTTTCCGCCAGTTAAAATAATTTGATGGCTTCATCGTGTGTGTGATTGTTGTGGTGAAGAAAATCGATCATTACCACCCAATCTCTCGACCTAGGTTTTATTCTATCTGAACTCATCAGGAGGGAGTATGAAACGCGTGGTAATGATTAATTTTCTTCAAGAGGCAGCCATTACCTCTTTGTCCAATGGCAGTAATGTAAAGTGTGAACTGTGTTCTTCTCACTGTAAAAACCATATTGTGTTTGTTCCTTTTATATGTTTCCCTCTTTCTTGTACCTTCTTCCAAATATAACAGAATATATAATAATAAAATGAAGAGTTAGTGTGTCTGCCATGAGTGTTGCACAATCTCCACCGCATGTGTAAGTCTGAAATCTAAAAAATAGTAGCCCCTCTATACACACATTTGCACCTTGGAGCCAGAATCTTAACATTTTGATTTGTTTATTTTTAATTGATAGAAAATAGAGAGACTGAAAATATATATTAATTAACGGCACAATATATATTTAGTACATTTTATGCACTTGTGCAATGTGGGTTATGATAGCTCTTGTATAACACAAATGGTTGAAATCACCATGTGTACAAATTAAACCAAAAGTATCTACTGAAGTCATATTTGTTTTATTTTGAACAAACAAGTTGTTTTTATTTGTTTTAAACTGGAAACAATATTTACCTTAACTCATGTTCCCTTCCATTTCACATTAATTTACAGTTCAGACATGAATGCAATATTGTGGATGGTACCTTGTGGAAATATTGATCTGGGGAAGATTGCTAGTTGTCATTAGAAACAGGATTAGGAATGAAGTTGTCCAGGCAAGAGTTGGGGTACACGGAGTACATGAGATAGGGAAAGCAAGAGTGAGATGGTTTGGTCATGTAATGAGGATGGTGGAATACATGAAATAAGAGGAAGAAAGAGTGAGATGGTATGGGGATGGGTTTGAGGATCGAAAAGGAAATAATCCCAAAGAGAATTATGGAAATCAAATATGTAAAGTGAATACCGCAAGGCAGAGTAAGAAAGAGATTGGAGGAGCAAATAATACCAAGTGTATCATGAGGAGAAGAATGGACTAGAGTGAGGGAAAAAAGAATGGTGAGAGAACAGAGGAAGATGGAGGTATTTTACTAAACAGACCTAGCCACAGACTGGAAACAATCCATGATGTTAAGTTGGGGAAAAGCGTTTCAAATTTAATCACAATCATCTTGAGAAAGGTTGAGTTTTGTCAACTATTACTAATCACCATTTAAATTTACATGCATGTTGATTTGAGAGTTTAATAGGACACAATGGTTTTTTTGTACCTAAACACCTTAATCACTTCTGCTGAACATTTTCACTCTTAACATATGATTTTTGAAAGTAAATTTGTCTCGATATACTGATATAATTTAACATACCTGAAGTGGATTCTAAACACGGCTGGTAGCTAACAATGAATATAAATATACTTTGAACGTTAAATGGTAAAAAGTGGGCTATGCTTCCATCTTGTGTGCTAAAAATATACATACAGTGTATTTGATTCATTCTAAACACGAGTCGTAAAGTTACCAATAAATAAAAAAAAACTATTTAAGCCTTGCTAATTTGTGTAGGTTCTTACATTTAAAGGGAATTTCCTTTTATGAGATAAAAAATAACCCATGTAGAGTTATTACTAATGCAGAAATCTACATGAAGTTTAAATGCTATTAATAACAATTAAATTGTCCAGAAAGTAGTTTGTAAAAAGTGACTTAAAATTTAAATATTGTTTAATGTATTTGAGTCGCTATGTCCCAATAATTTATCCTAAATTTTGTCCCATATATCTTATGTTGGTTGATTCATCAAACAGATTTTATCTGGCTTATTCGTCAGGCAGATATCGACTCATACATTTTATCTGGCTTATTCGTCAGGCAGATATCGACTACTACATTTTATTTACTTATTCGTCAGGCAGATATCGACTACTACATTTTATTTACTTATTTGTCAGCCAGATAACGACTCATACATTTTATCTGACCGATTTGTCAGTCAGATAATGAACCATATATTCTATATGGTTGACACATCTGACAGATTATGACCAGCACATTTTATAAACTTGTAAAACACACCAAGATTTCCATTCTTGAGAGATAGTTAGGTCCCAGCCTGCCGTGTTCTTGACTTGTGTAAACTCGACACACTAAACTACTCACCGTGGAGCGATGGTTGTGAACACAGCTCAGACAGTCTGAGATCTGAGACTTGGGTCTGTATGTGACACCCCCTCCATGTTCTGTGTCTGTGTCCTCGTCAGGCTGAAGGAGGGAAAGCAGGACAGAGAGTAACGACTACATCTGCTACCATGCACTAAACGTGGCTGGCCGGATAGGAGCTGGATAGTTGGGATACTAAACTATTTGATTGATTCATATCCGTACCTCTGTAGGGGATTTATATTTGAATGGTTCTAAAAAGACACAATTTTTATCAACTCCGGTGGTCAAATGGTCTAAGGCGTCACTTTCTTTTTAGGCTAGACTGCCAATGATGGGGAGAGCAGGGTTCGCATCCTGGTAGGGTCTACTGTGACATAAGATATTTCAGTGTATCCTAGGGTCAATAATCCAGCATCACAACTATACGCAACTCTTATCAAAAGATGACATACATTTTCCCAGAATTTCAAATCTTGTTTTATGAACATAAAAAAAAAAACTATATCATGTTTAGTTGAATATCTACACAAGTTTTCTGTGTGGTTGCTAACGACTGGTATTTAAATAATTCCTAGTTATCCAAAAAGATCAATAAGATAGATTCCACCTTCCCCCCTAAAATTTTATTTTGAATCGGTAAGATGAAATTACCTCAACCATGTTTCAAACTTTAAGGGTTGTAAAATATTAAAAATATGCACACACAAGTATTTGTTAGTGGTTAACTATGAGACGATATTAGTGCTATTACCAAAATAATTGTATAACTACAAAAAGGATTGCAAACATTGAAAATACTATGGCATTAAAACATAGAAATTTGAGCAGTCATCACTTACATTTTTTATTCTTGGAATATCATTGTTTACATAATTGTTTTGACTTCGAGGGATTTACTTTAGCTGAGAGCACTAAGACAACAAACAGTCTCAACCGAGTTTAAGGATTCAAATAGGTTTCTAGTTTAACACATCAAAATTGGAATTTTAAGTGTAGGTTTATCAGAGATACTATGGGAGTTTTCAGGGTACATTGTTGTCAGATGGTCCTAGATTTTTGTGACACAAGAGTTTAGAATTTAATTAGTACAGTTTATGTGATTTAAAAATGGCGTGTTCAATATAAAATTTATACCTGTAACACATTAGATCTCTATATGAATTTAGGAAAAAATACAGCCGATAAAAGTTTTGATTCGATACAAAATAAGATTTGTGCTATAAGTGGAGAAAGTGATTTTATTTTACAATTAGGTTTTATTTTAAAATTTCATATGGTTTATAAAAATGTGTTTATATGAAATATCGGCAAACCTCCTCCGCCCCCCTCCTGTGATCTCATATGTTGATAAAGAACCGGTGTAAAGTGTATTTTGGCCTAAAGCAACAATGAGCCTGCTTGGCTAAGTGCCTATGCTTCAATGCTTAAAATAGTTTGTTTCCTATTACACATTGATGATAAATAAATTATTAGGCTCGTAAAATACTTTAAATAGCTAATAGAATAAAATTAGAAACAATGATGGAAGAAAGGAGAAAATAACTTTATCCATAGTAAACAACACACTTTAACATTAAATATAGTAAAATATCAATAACAAATTTTAACAGATATATAGTGCCATTATTTTGTCGGTGGTTAGTCTACCTTATTCAATTAAAAGAAATAATGTTTGCACATATGACTTACTTGTTACTATGTATAATAAATAACTGATATTTAGAAGTTGTATAAAGTGCATAGCCCATTGTTAAAATCTTTGACAAGCCATCTTCAATATTATAGTGATGGCAACATATAATGGTGCAGTGATAAAAGAATATACTGATAACAATCGAAGAAATAATTATATTGTGATGGCATAATTATTATGAGTATAATGATAATGATCTAAGATTATAATAATATAATGATTGTAGAATATTTTGATCTATTAATGGTGAATTATAATTATACATAATCTTATCATAGTTGCTAATATTCTATTGAGTTTAAATACAACGAAACAAATATATTAAAATTAGGTTGGCAACAAAGTTTATTTTAGCAGTGAGACGTAGGCCCTAATATTTACTATGTAAAAATGTCTGTAAATCAATGAATTGCAGAACCTCTCAGGAATATTATTGTACCTTTATTTGACCCCTAGCACTCGTATTAAAAGTTCATCAATATCTGTGTGTCATGGTATATTCGGATCATGGTAGCATCTGGACCTTTTGTGACAGTTCCGTGTTCACCTGCCTTGCAAATATGTTTGATCAATTCGACAAGTTAGATCTGTATGCGTCACTTATTAAGATGAAAAAAAAAAATGTTTGTAAGGGAGAGGATTTAAGAACTGTTATATCAGTGGTGGCTTGTGAGTTGTTAATAGGAAATCACCCAGGCTTCATGAAATTGTATTAGTAAATTGTTCCCGCTAAATCCATTAGCAAACTTGGCCTTTAAGCCAATGTACATATATGATTGTGTGTGAGTATTTAGTGGATATTGGGTGATAATAGTTTACTAGTACAGTCCCATTAAAGTCTGGCTTCACTTAGAATAGGATTTTGATAAGAAGAACTTTTGAAAAATAAAAACATAATTTGTTGTGGTCAAAATTGATACTATTTTACTATATTCTTAGTATTATATAGGTATTTGATATTTAAACTATCTAACAAAAGTGGCAGTTGTATATTACCTGTATTAATATATGAACATTATTTAAAAATATTTTTTGCTGTAAACCCCCTCACCCCACCCCCCCCCTATTTTTACTCACTTTTTATAATTTCAAAAATATATTCTAAGTAATTTT
>CABFVX010000020.1:12840-26550 GCA_902151425.1 Timema shepardi
CCCCCCCCCCCCCCCCCTCCTATTTGAATCTCACGAAGGTACAATCTCATCAACCCTGGGCCTCCCCTCGCAACCATTCATGAGCTGACACTAGTGTGGTAAGCAGCATCATGTGCTAATAGCAAGTGTAGAATGTGCTAATAGCAAACGTAGAATGTACTCATGCTTTTCCATGCTAGATTTAATGTTCTGGCAAAAAAATAAAAAATAAAACAAAAATAAATGCATGCAGAGCTTGTAAAGGGAACATTTCAATAAGAGGAAGACAGCATTATACCATTTTGTTAGAAAATCAGTGCACATTTGGGTTCTTATATGAGACTTTGTTAAGAAAAAAAAAAAGTTCACCGCATCTTAATACACGTTATCTATGATAATGTAATAGGGTTAAGAAAGGAAGAATTTTTAGAGGAAAAGTACCTGCTTTTAAGTGGAATGAGGGTGGGAATTCATTTAGGAAACAAAGAGCATTCCTAGAACACCTGACCGGAATTAAATCCTGATTTCTCCATCACAGGTGATCCAGTATAACACGAGAGTGATATGTTAAGTCAAAAAATTAGTTTTCTTAAGTAAATAGATTTTATGTGAATTTCATATGGTTCAGTTACTATATTTAAATTTTACTCTCTACTAATTAAAGGTTAATATCCATTCAAATATCTAATGCTTAAAAAAATTGGATTTTATAATAATTTTATGTATAATTAATTAATTTAAAAAATTTCTTAGGTATAGTACATTCACAATAATTTTGACCTTCTTTGACAGTTGTAAGGTTATTATAACTAAGGCTACATATTAATTAACCTCGCAAATGTGTTTTGCCATGATAAGTGAAGTCAATTTACATAATTTTATCAAGGTAAACAAACAAATTGGTGAGACTGAAGAATATGGAACTCGGGGACAGATCCTGGATTTTTGTGAAGAGGATTGAAGGGGCTGAAAGAGGTTACCCTCGGGAAATTCTGACGGAAGTATCGTTCAAAATTTTAGAGTAATTTAAAAAATAATTAGAAAAAATAACATAACAATTTTTGTTAATTTTTTTTTGTTAAATTATATGTTAAAAATGTAAATCAACTATTGACAATAATTTACACTAAAAGAACCTGGCTAGTGGGATATTACGGGGGGACAGTACAACTAGTAGTGACTATACATAAATTTAGTTGATTTAATTTTTTAATTATTATTATTAATACTAACTAGAATATTTCTTAAGGGGGGAGGGTGGTGCATGCCCCCCACACTCCCTTTGTGGATCCACCCCTGATGGAATTATATTTTGAGCAGTTTTTAAACTGTTAGAAACGGCCAAAGTTAACATGAACTAACTTTACCCATCTATTAAATATAACTGTATTTAATCGCCAAACAAGTTTAGATATATTTTTAAACTGTTTATGAGTGTGGTATGTATTCAACTCTCTTGACTAACATTATTTTATCACAAGATTATCAATTTGATGATTATTTAATTTTTTTCACATTTTATTTTTAATATGTTTAAAATGTTATGTTTTATAATTTGTACAGTTTTATTTCACCTTATTTAATACGAATACGGTGTGGGTCTTATGAAGACTTCGTCAATAATAGATTATTTCTTACCTCTTCAAGAGATTATCAAAAATTAAACCTAATTGTAATTTAATGACTAATAGAAACTAAATGGTATGATGTAGTCTGATATTAATGACAAGTTATCTATAGTGATCTATATTTTGTACTTTTCTCTAGCATAGCCTGTTCACATCAAGGCAACTAAGAACGGCAAAATAGATACAAAATAATGTGGGTCACATACTGTGAAGAAATCCATGTTTTCAAATTCCTGATGTAGATTTGAAAATGACACCTAAAGAAATACAGAGACATAGATAGCATGATAATGTTCCATTTCCAACATAGATAGAAAGAGGGAGTAAAAAAATTAACATATAGCAAGAAAATAGAATGTTGAAATTATAGTACAATCATTCAAATTCATCCAAAAGTGCACAACAAACACAACAAAATAAATGAACAAATGTATGTTTCATAATAAAACCATACTACTTTACTTAAATCTTATATATGATTATCTTTTAGCAGGTGTTTTCAAGTAACAAATTTACATAAAACAATTTAGTTTACATTAGTTCTGAAATATATTTTAGAAAAAATGTTTTAAGTTAATGTTATAATACTAAATTAGACCTAATTGAACGTAGAAAAACTGGCGTCAAACAGTTGTATTAAATTAAACCATGAAATGAGAATCGAAGGGCAAGGCTACCCACCAGAAAACTGTAGGCCTCAAATTCCACAATTATAACACAACAAAACACATAATTATGTAATTTTTCGGGTACATCAGTCTGCCGAAGAAGGGGACTGATGCACCCTGAAAATTACATAATTATGTGTTTTAATTGTGAGCTTTGGGGCCTACAATGTTCTGGTGTGTAGGCCTTGCGCTCTTATCTTCCTTTCAACGTTTAATTTGATATCTGATTGAATGATTGATAAATGCTGGTGTTGTAATATTTACATATTCAAACAATTTAGTGTTGTTTTACTCATATAATTAGCGACATAGTAAATGCTGTCAAAAAAAAAAATTGTGGCTAGAGTATTAAAAGAAAATTGATAAATACATTAGGATGGAAATTGAAATATTTCAGAGGTAAATACTTACTATATTATATATTAATGATATTATTTTATATAAGTGTAGTTAGTAATTTGATTTTTAATACAGTTTAATATGTTTATTGTTGCTAAGTATTTGTTACTATATGAGAAAGTTGTACTATTCCTCTGAATGATCTTTAAATCCATTTTTATATCATAATATTGTTTTATATACAACTTAATATTTATCTATAAAGTCTATCTATGTATAAATAGTTTATTAACTTGCTCTGTGTGTGGATATAAGGTTTCCTTTCATATGCTCCCATGTGTCTTTGCCAATAATATACAGGATGCCCATAAACTATTCACCCTATTACAAGCCTTAATAAATTCGATATTTTAAAATATATCTGCTTTATTTAAGTATTGACTGAACTGTGTTAGTATACTTAATTAAAACATAAATGTATTAGGCCAGGCTTTTGATTATTTTGTAATTTTTAAGATATCTTCTAAAGTCACGAATTTATCAACTATGTATTTAAGGACAACCTGTATTTTATTTTGCTAATTAAATTCTAAACAAAATGTATGAACTAATTCTATTTGTTCTGTTTGTGTAGGCCTACATATTATTATTATAGTTGTGGAAAACCTTGAAAAATACAAATGCAACCAAGGCAGACAAATCAAAAGTAAAGATAACCCACAAGAGATTCTTTGATATGATAAAATTAACTAAATAAACTACTATAATAAAATCCAAACAAACACAACACTGCCATGATAAGTTACACTTTTTAATAACATTTATTAAAATGAATAATTTCAATATAATAGTTTTACTTTCAAAAATCAAAACTGAATAATTAAGTATTTAATATTATATTAAAATGTTTGTGAACTTATTATAATACTATAAACAAGTTTAATTGAGAAGATTTTGAACACTAAGTTAAAAATTAATCAAAGTAGATATAGATACTTATGTCTCATAAATGACTATAAGTCAAATATTAATTTTAAATTTGTTGTTAAAATGCTTACTTACCTAATGCAACATATATTTAATTAGTATTGTTGGTCAAAATAAAATAAAATCAGCTACTAAAAAAATTGTACTTGAAAGAATTGAGTAGATTGATTAGTAAGATTGCATTTTTGCTAGGCAGCTAAGACTTTTAACTTTTTAATTTTATTTAAGCCGCTTTGGTGGCCGAATGGCATCCCTCTTTTAAGAGACTGGACTGCTGATTACTGGGAGATCGGGGTTCAAATCCCAATCGGCTGTACTAAGGGTGGTTTTTGATTGATAGTTAATGGGTCTCTCCCTTTCTCCAAGCAAATATAGATACACTTCCTCTAAAATTCAACCATACATATCCATAACATATCAGCGTAATTACTACATGTGTGTACAACCCAAATGCGTAGTAAGACGCGGTGTTAAAAACAAATATTTTTATTTAATCTAAAATATAATGCTATTCATAATTTATTAAATATTTTAACACAATTAATTAAATTGCAACTAATCACAAAACACAAAATAATTGTGTGTTGCAGTTGGCTCATAATTTTCCATAACCTCCACACCAAAGAATCTCTCCCTTCATTTCTCATGCAAGAGTCGATGATAAAAAGCGGAGCCAGTAAAGGAAACGTAAACAATGATTGCATTCCTACGTTGCTCAGAAGAGTAGGAAGATGTCACACAGGTGTCAGAAGTGGACTTCTGAGGAGTCGGTGTCTGACTATGATGGTAAGATACCATAGTTACAAGGCTAAACTATGGTGCTGGCGTGTGCGATCGCATGGTGGTGGGGATAAATAATATCTTCTTAAGATCAAAATACAAGTAATTGATTATTTCATTTAAGTTTTGACAGTTTTTTGAATGTTACCAAATAAATGTGATAGAATTATAGGGCCAAAGGGAAAAAAGCAGTGAAGTAAATTTTAACTCAAATGGAGCTAGTGCTACCATCTTTTAGACACACACAAAGCCTTTATGATACACTTTAAATTATGGTTAAAAGAGATCTCTGTCATATTTAAATTAATAATTAATTGAAAAAATAATCACTGAGGTCTTTAGGGGGTTTGAGATATAAAATTTGTTCTGGAAAATATCCGTAATCTGACTTTATCTTGTTTTCCCCTCCTTTACCCTTTTTAATATAAATTGGTTTTTTAACAAATACTCCAATATTAATCCCACATGGCATCTCCCTTGAGAGGTAGTAGACTGAACATGAAAAGGGATTCTGTGATGCCAACTTTTTTTTAAAGGATAAAAACTTCTTTTGGTATATTAACAAATCCATTGCACCCAGTTAAGAAGATGGGAACTGGTATAACACTGGCTCATAAAGTCTAGAAAACTACCAACTTGAATATTCGTTAACTAATCCATATTAAGCCCTGTTGCACCACTAACATCACTTGCCACCCAAATAGACCAAAAGCAGAATTTCAAGGGAAGTTTCCATTCTTAGATAACTAAGTTGATATCACTGAAGCCAGCTTACAGTTCAGTCTACTTACCTTCTGAGGAAAATGCCAAGTGACAATGAAATAGTGAAGCATATGTGTTGATTTATTTTTTAAAACTTTCATCTGTTTTTGCCTTTTCAATAATTCTATCATATTTATTTAATGACATATAAAAACATGTTTTATGCACTTTGTTTAATCCATTAAAATATTTGTTTTTAAATAATGTAGGAGTCTTTTTTTTAAACATATATATAATATTATGATCAGTTACTAAAATAAATAAAACCAAAAGTTAAGTACGGTAATCTAAATACAGTTTAAAGATAAATTAAACTCGCATTTATTTATTTTTCATTTTTTAGTGCATGACTTAGTTGATCAAAGTGTTTTTCTCAGATAGCAAATTCCTTTAAAAAAATTAATATGAAATAATTCAACATACAATTTTGGTGAGGAAAAAAAGTAGATGTTTATCAATCAAGGCATTGCCAAAGTAGACTAAAAGTTTTAATTTACTTTTATTTTATATTTTTGTGAAGGCTGGGCCAAAATAATGACTCGGTGATAAAAAGAAAAAAGACGCTGAAATACATGCAGTAAAGCTTGCATTGCAAAATTGTTAAAAAAAAGTTCATAATTGCATAGAAAAGTAGTACAAATCAAGGAATGCATTAATGGCAATAGTTTAGCTGCTAGAGAAAATATTAATAAGTGGGCTGATTATTAGATATGATTAAATATTGTTTATTAAATTAGTGGCTAATACTCAATTATGCCATTAAATAAGTGGCCTTTTTTTTACTTTTGAAAATTGAATAAATTTTTAGCATAATTCCCATATAAAAATACATCAAGCATGTAATAATGATGCTAGGAAAGCAATTGTAGCAAAATGCATCGAAGAAAGATTGAAATGCAAGCTTCCCACAATATACTTTGCTCTCATAGTCGATATAACTTTAAAACTACCTCTAGTTTAAATTTGAAAAAAAGTTGAAATAATAAATTGTTTTTTTATTCTTGAATTAATGAAAGTGAATGCAAAGCATAGGAGAAGTTTAAAAACAAGTCATGCAATTGATCAAGGCAGATGATAAAAACGTGTTGGAAATTTTTTAAGTGTTAATAAATAAATTAAACACTTTTGGTTTTCTATGTACAATTTGCTTTAATATGTGCTTATTTTAGTCTATCATAATTAAATGTAGTCCTATTAATATTTTGATATATAAAATAAAGTTTAGATATGTAGTAGAAATTATATTATTTTATGACATTTTTATTAGTGTTAATTAGTAAACTAACTAAACGAGATTACTGAAAAGTTGCAAAAAATATAATTATAAACTATTATTTAATGAACAGTTCAGCTCATTTCAAATATTAAAACGTAACTGGTAAATAAATTATCAACGATCAAAATTTTAGTGTTTATTTTACATTTGAAAATGGATCAAAATTTCTGGTACTATTAAAATGAAAACTCCACAATCATTATGTAAATAATAAATAAGATATTGAAAGAAGGAAAAAAGGGCAAGTCCTACACATTCCCACAAACACTGGATTACTTGATTTGAAAATGTAAAGTGTATTCTCTCTTTGTGTTTGATAAAGGCAACAATGACGAAGAATTACTCTATTTGTGTTAAAAAGTGTGTGGGACTACTTCTACTATAGAAGATAGAAGAAAATGTCACCTTTGTGGATTGGATTCTTCCCACATTTTCCCTCTTTCCTTAGGTGGGCTTTCGTCATCAAATTTACTCTTATTAGTTTATTTTCCCTTTTTATTTAGTTTTATAAATTCCCATTATTATAAAATTATTCAGCCATTGGGCCACCTCATTTTTAAACATAATAAATAATTATTCAATTTTCGGGGTATGTCAGTCTCGTTCTTCAGCAGAAGACTGGACTTTGACAGCATGGCTAGAGGTTGATCATGGTCACTTAGATTCTGTTGTTGCCTGTTTCAGTCTGTGTTTTACTTTCTTCTGCTGAAAAAGGGCACTGATTAACCTCGAAAATCAAATAATTATGTGTTTGTTCCATTTTAGTTGTGAAATTTGAGGCCTATAGTTTTCTAGTATGTGTCAAGGCCTTGCCCTTCTATCCTCCTTTCAATGTTTAATTTAATACAGCCGTTTGGTGACCATTTTCCCTTTAAGTAAATAATAAGTGATTAATTACATAATGATTGTGGAGTTTACATTTTAATCCTACCATTAATTTTAATTCATGTTCAAATGTAAAATAAACAGAAGAATTGCAATGATAATTTATCTATTTTATATTTAAGCATGAATTAAAATTGCTGGTAGGATTCAAATGAAAACTCCAAAATCATTATGTAAATAGGTGTCTTTTATTTATGTTAAAGGTTTAGTTTCAGACATAAATGTAATTATTTATAATACAAAACATGAGCTACCCGTTTAGTTTGATTTCTTCGTCATAATTATATTTGTCACAATTTTATTGATATTCTTTATTAGTGATTTACATCATTTTATGATAAATAAACAAAAAACAGATAAATGAATTATTTACAAAAGAAACATATCCTACCTATGAATTAAATAGTACAACATAAGTTTCTGAGTAATTAATGAAATTACCAAGTGCATAAGTAAACACAATATTGTTTCAAATGCGAAAATATATTTCTTTGAGTTTTGAAGAAACAAGAAAGCAGTAATACTGCTTATGTGGACGGGGGTTTAGTTACCGCTCTACTCACCAGGGATTGCACACGCACACACTCTGTCCAGCGGGGTCGTGGGGTTGAGCCACTGTTACTCACGTGCGAGCTGTCCGACAACGAGGTGTCCTGGGTTCGATAGATTCCTATAGGGATCTCGCACGTGGTAGAACACAGCTTCTGGTACAGCCGGCCATACGTCCGTATCCACATATCGTCTTTGGTGATCTTCATCTGGGGCATACACAGACAGGAAGGTTAGTCAGGTCTAGCAACCAGAGCAGAACAAATATTATAGAGCCTACCAAAGGTCATAGCAAGTTAAGGTAGAATTAACTTCTTTTGTCTGCCTCAGTGGTGTAGTCAACTAATGTGCTAGTTTTGTGTTGAGCTAGATTGCCGAGGACGGGGAGATCGAGGTTTGAATCTTGCTTGGGTGAACTGAGTTTTTTTCCCCCTAAATGGTTTTTCACTCTCCTTCTATGCAAATGTATGTTCACTGCCACTATATTCAACCTTCCCAATTCTTAGCCCATTAGAAGGTGTGGTGCAAAATAAAATAAAATGCTTTTGAGGTACTTTTGTAGCTGTTGAGGCAAGTTTTAAAAGTCACTTTAATATTTTGTGTTACCATACTAGACATCTATACGTAGCACTTCTTCAGTTCTATTTCCCACCCTCATTTTTGATACTCTCCACACTTTTATCATATTCTTTCTCACTCTATATCACATCTTCCTCAACCCTGTTTTTTACTCCATTCTTCTCTACTAACTTTTACCCTCTTTCTCCATATATTTTTCTTTACAAACTTTACCATATTTCTTCCTACCTTTCCCCCCAATAGCTATACCTTCTTTCCACCTATTTTATTCTCTACTAATACCCTCTTTCTTCCTACCTTCTTTAATACTATTGTACGTCTTTTATTTCTAGATATTTAACTCTCTTGTATCTCTTTCTCACATCTCTTATTTCATCCCCAGTAGGCCTTTTGTTACCTCTTCTCTTTTTCTCCCAATTTAACTCCATTTTTCAAAGAATCCTCACAATACAACCACCTCATCGTTGACTCCTTTTTGAACCACATTCTTCCTCTACTGCAACTTTTTAATGTAAAAAAATAATAAAAATAGGGACATGTAGTCAAAAATGAAGAAAAAAATGAAAGACAAAATGTAATTTTACTAACACCCAACTTTTTATATTTAGTAAAACCAAATCTTACTTTATCAATTAATATTTCTATTAGTAATAAAAACGGGTCTCACCGAGGTCAGAAACCCAGATCCCGGGGCCTGGTCGATGCCCAGCAGCAATCTCACAAACGTGATGACATAGTCCTTGACAAACGCCTGGTACAGCAGTGTGTCCAACATGCTAGCGCTAAAAACACTACCAGCAGCGAACGGCAGTCTGAACATGTATGATATGTGGGAGCCTCTCTCTTTCTCTCTCTGCAAAAGAACAATTTGGTGAACACAGCGTTGACATTTTCCTGGAGGAGTCTCAAAATAATGAATGAACACTAATCACAGTGATTATATTACACTGGATGAGTCTCACAGGAATGAATGAACTCTGAACACTGTTTTGACATTCTACTGGATGAATCTCACAGGAATGAATGAACTATGAACACTGTGTCGACATTCTACTGGATGAATCTCACAGGAATGAATGAACTATGAACACTGTGTCGACATTCTACTGGATGAGTCTCACAAGAATGAATGAACTCTGAACACTGTGTTGACATTCTACTGGATGAGTCTCACAGGAATGAATGAACTATGAACACTGTGTTGACATTCTACTGGATGAGTCTCACAGGAATGAATGAACTATGAACACTATGTTGGCATTCTACTGGATGAGTCTCACAAGAATGAATAAATTCTGTACATAGCATTGACATTCTACTGGACGAGTCTCACAAGAGTGAATGAACACTAAGCACAGCGTTAACATTCTACTGGAGGAGTCTCACAAGAAATAAAGAACTTTGAACACAGCGTTGACATTAAACTGGATGAGTCTCACAAGAATGAATGAACACTAAGCACAGCGTTAACATTCTACTGGAGGAGTCTCACAAGAATAAATGAACTCTGAACACAGCATTGATATTCTACTGGAGGAGTCTCACAAGAATGAATGAACTCTGAACACAGCATTGATATTCTACTGGAGGAGTCTCACAAGAATGAATGAACTCTGAACACAGCATTGATATTTTACTGGAGGAGTCTCACAAGAATGAATGAACTCTGGGCTCATAGAAAGTGTAAGTCATGTAACCATTTAGTATAGATGTGTTCATCATTAATGTTTTATTAGTAGCTACAAACTTATATTATAATAGCTATGTTACCTTAAAGAAAAATTAATTTTTTAGTTTCTTGAGAAACAAATCAGGGTGTCCAACCAGACTGTATTTTAAAATTCCCTGACTTTTCCTGAGCCAATTTTCAATTTTTACAGTCACCATATAATACAAATATTATTTTATTATGATCACAATTTATGTAATATTTTTAAACATATACACATTCTGAAATTGTGTCGCTCTATGAAGGGGTTAAAGGATTTCAGTTTAAAGCTATGGGTTGTTGGGTAGTGCGATCTAAGTAAGTTTCAGTAAGATACTATTGAGACATTATAAGATCGCTTTACATCAGTACAGTTTCAAATTGTTGTGAGACACATTCTAACAAATGCGAATAACCAAGACATAGCTTTTACCAAAGACGTGCGGTAGAGGAGGTTGAAAGACAATATGAAAATGACATGTTGACTTTGAGAATTGAGATTAGTATGATCAATAGGGACGAGTTAAAAGAGATTAGCAATTAAATTTAACTGAAAGAAAAATATTATTCTTACCATTGTAAATAAAAGTAATATATATATATTTTTTAGAGACTATGCAAGTCACTGGACACCCTGCAAATCTATAACCAAGTAAATATTAATATTGGAAGTGTAGTGATTCCCAATTTTTCTCGATTTTGATTCTTACATTTTAGCAATCAATTTTTTATTCTTGTTCTCAGTTTCTTAGCATTTACAATTTTAATATTTTTCTATACTACCAACCTCACATTAAAATGTGGTTTTATTTATATATGTACTGTAACGTACATGTAAAAAAAAGAGGAAGGGGGTCAAGTTTGATTTACAAAAGATAACAAAGCTCATGACAAGTAAATTATTTACAATTTGCCTAAACTTATAAATGAAATGGAAGAATAAATTACTTGTAATGATTACAATGAAAACTTGCTTATCCTGACTATTGCTAGAAATCTAACTTTTTAAGATTTGAGTGCTAGGAATCGAAGTATCAAAAATTGTGACATATGAAAATCGATTCTATCGGTACAAGTAAGAATCAAGGGCAGAGGCGTAACGTGGGTGAATGGGACTTGGAACACATAAAAAAATGGTGCCTTTTGAAAATATGTAAAATTTGACCAAATTATTTAATTGGTACTCAAACTGGTTACTTGTTATAATATTGGTTGTAAATTAATAAAAAGAGAATACACTTTTACTGTCAAAATAATGAAACTTATATTATTGTTAGTATTGCTAATGAATTTGACACCCAAGACATAAGACCCATATGCCTCACCCTAGCTACGCCACTGATCGAAGGAATAGATCAGTGGCTCTCCAAGGGTGTCACTACACACCAGTGTGCTGTGAAATTTTCTACATTATGTTAGTATTGATAAAAGTTATTAAGAAAAAAGGTTTTAAAGATTTTATATATTTATTTAAAATCAAAGAGTTAAGTAATTAATTAAAATCTAGTCGTTTGTCACAAAAAAGCTCAATTCGTCATTGAATAGATAACAAACACATTTCCTGTTCAACTGAAACAAGTATCTCCGCACATACGCATGTCCGAGTCTTTTATAGTGTCACCAAATTACAAGTACAGTGCCCCGTGAGAACACGCGACAAACAAGTGTGCCATGGCAAAAAAAAAAAAGAAAAAGGTTGAGAACCACTAGACTATATTTAGATGAATCAAGTTTTACATCTCTAATAAACATAGTGTACTTTTACATGTGGGACCCACTTCAGTGGTAGACAAGTGACACAAAAACAATTAAATAAATTCATATAACATGTGTCCCATTTGAACTTGTTTCCAAGCTACAGTCAAGTTTATACTCCAGTAATGTGGAGCTTCTTAACATTATAAGGAGTGCTCAAAATGGCCACCTTAGGCCTGATTGCAAGCAATGCAATGCAATGTATTTTTGAAAGAGCGCAGAATTTTACAACATGACATTTCCTATTTGTAGCCAACGATTTCCGCACATCCATCATAGACTCTGCCTTAAAATATGAGTGAAGAATGGCCCTGGCCACGGGACGATTCCTGGATAGCTCAGTGGGTAGATCATTGGCGTATTAAGTTAAAGGTCCCGGGTTCGATTCCCGTGTCCAGGGGTCATTATTTAATTTTCAGAATTTCTTATAATATTAATCAGCTCTACCTTATTGACGTACAAACATGACTATAGCTCAGAAACAAGGTCAAATGGGGCAAATGTTTATTGAACTTTATTAATTGTTTTAATATCTCCTGTCGACCTCTGCAGTGGGTCTCACATGTTACTGAATATTTTTGTTCTAATTAAGAAGTAAAATTCTTCTAAAATATTTGTTCCAAACTATAAACTACTCAACACTTGATAACAAACACACATCAACTGTTCTGATCAACTAAGATAGAGCACAACGTTTTCCAAATGACAGGAAGTGTTCTGATTGGCAGGCACTTTTTTTTTACAGCAAACAGATTTTAATCATTGGTGGTTGTCACTATATTTTGAATATATGTTGTACTTGTAAATAACTTTTTTTATTTGCAGAAAAATATAGCAAGGGATGAATTGAAAAAAAAAAGAGGGTAGAACAAGACCACGTATGAAAACGCTGAGCCATTTCTACGTTAAAGCTCTCTACAAAAAATGTTACTCAACCAAAATATTTTGAAAACAAAATTGACTCACAACTAAAATTTTTAAATAAGTAAAAGTTTATTCGATAAGGTTTTAATGTATCAATCTAAACGCTAGAGATAAGAAGGTAAGTCGAGACCCATACCCACATTAGCTTGGCTAAAGGATGAAAATACACATGGATAACCTCTCAGTGTACACTACTGGGATTTGAGCCCTGACCTACCCATCAAAGTCAACTTTATGCAATTAAGTCTAATGTCTTAGACCACGTGGCCACCTGTGTGGGTTTCTCTGATTAATCATAGATATCGTTTCTACAAAAACAAACCAAAGATTAAGTTAATAAATAAATAATGTCATGGCAACAGCTCAGAATAAAGCTATACCAACTGAACAGCCCTCTGTTGGCGAAGAGAGTACCAACTTCTGCAGATAGAGCGTATCATGTGGTCAGCACGAACGAACCCACTGGCCATTAATCTTAGTTTTCTAGATTAGAACCACTACTTTTTCATTCAAGTAGTTCCTAATTTGTCCTCAAGAGGCTGAGCTGAGCTTGATACAAACCACCTGCTTCCCATAAAACCGGGAAGCGCTGGGGATTGAACCCGGGACCTCTGGATCTGTAGCCAGGAACTATTATCACTAGGCCACAACGGTGGTCAATAGTACATTATAAATATCGAGCGAGAATGTAAGGTTTTGATTAAATTTAATTTTGTCTCTCAAAATCATGACATTTACCTTGTTTATTAAATAACATTACAAATAATAATGACAATAATAGCTGCTTTGGTAGTCATATGGTCTAAAGGCATCACTATAGCAATCAACTAGACTGCCGATGATGGAGAGATGGAACTTCCAATCCTGGTCAGGTGTCCTGAGTTTCCCCCC
>CABFVX010000020.1:26568-53114 GCA_902151425.1 Timema shepardi
CCCCCCCTCCCCTCTAAATGGTGTAGCATTCACCTAACACACAAATGCGGGTACACTTCTTCTAAATTCTACCTTCCTTATCCCTAACTTAATAATGTATATATGTAGATAATTCAAATGCTACTAAGATGTAAATAATAATAATAATAATAATTCCTTGAGGGAAGAAGTTTGAAAAAAATCAAACTACTTTCTAAATCCATGCACAAGCAATCCTGCAATGCAAATGAAGGAAAACATGATAGTATTAAATTATTTTAAATTAACAATTTTGTATTTTTAGCAAATGCAATGGAAATAAATTTATTGTATTGAATTATTTTGGTGGGAAATTTGAATTTATAATTGAGATTGAAGTAAGAGTGTAAGGAAGTGTTGTATAGAGCATACGTCATAATTATAGTTATGTATGCAGTGGACACTTGGATTTTGGATAAAAGAGAAACCAAGAAAGTGGAGGTTATGGGAATGAAATGTTTGCGGAGCGTGCTCGCTGTCACCAAGAGAGATAGGATCAGGAATGGAGATGTAAGGTAAATAGTTAGGATAAAGGGGTACATAAGATAGTTGAGGAAGCAAGGATGAGATTGTATGGAAATGTAATGAGGATGAAAGGAGAGAGGATTCTAAGAGGATTAATGGGTATGAGGTATGTAGGGAAGACGAAAGGGAGACCAAAGAAAAGATGGTAAGAACAGTTAGCAGCAAGTGTGCAAGTGAGAGGAGGAGAGTGGAAGAGAGTGCAGGAAGAAGAATGGCGGAAAGACGAAGGGAGATGGAGGCATTTTACTAAACGGACCTGGCTACAGGCTGGAAACAGTTTATGATGATGATGAATTGAGAATGTAAGTATACTTTGAGTGAACCCTGCTAATTGACTAATGAACACAAGAATAGCCTTGTTATTTTTGTGTGTGTTCATTTGTTTTCTATATATTTATTTGGTGCTTCTTTAATAACCTTTTATTCGTGAATAATTTCTCACACTTCTAAATGCATCAGCCATGTGCCCAATAAATGATCTTTTTAAATAATTTGGATCAAACGGGGACAACTCGATTGGGTTGTTACCAGTGCAAGTAAAGCTTGAAAGGATTGTACTAGACCCCTAGCCCTTTGACCAATCACACATTCAATAATGTAGTGATTAAGTTTGTGTTTACTTAGTTTAAAGGTCCAAGTTTGATACTGAAGGGGTGAAGATAGTTTACTAGTACAGTCCCGTCAAGTTGATTCGGCCCTGGCAACAACTCGCAAGCCATCACTGGGAATAACTTTGGTTTACCTCGAAAGCGTGCACACCAAACAGTAATCAAAGTCAGGAACTTGAAAGGAGTGTGATTTTTGGGAAACTGTACACATTCAAACAGTTAGAAAATGGTGTAGAGAATCAAGTAAAGTAAATATGTAGTCTGTTCATAGTAACATAGGCCTTTTCTGACTCTTATAATTTACTTAAAAACTCTCCTGTGTCCTTCTACCTCTGTGCTACATACTTAATATGAATTATGAGAGTTGGATCAAACCTAGATTTTTACACTAAATTTAAAAGCCACATCTAAGCATCAAGATTGTATGACTTTGGCTGTGACGAGGAGGTTTGGGTACTAATTCCAGCTGAGATTTTTTTCTTCATTTTTACTAAAATACAAAAATACAGGTATAGGCTATTTCCTATAAGTTCAACCTCATTCAGCTCTATCCTAGTTAACTATGCAGATAGCCTGGACGGGTGGTAAGACACGATACCTTCTTTTAATAATAGGTACTATGGAACTAAGAGTTAAAAGAGATATTTCTTAAAGAGTTGAACTTGGCAATATCAAGATGACATTGAGGCAGCCATATCTTAAAGGGAAAAACTCGATCTGGAAAAGGGGAATAGCCTTCGGAAAACTACCTCACATGTGTCAAATACCGATAACAACGGATCCCAACCGGCCTATTGAATATATTAAGTTAGGATTAAATGTTGAAAATTTGTATACTAAATCTTCTATATGCTGGAAAAACATCCTTCAGTAATTTGTTTCTTAACGCTGAGAGTACCATTCAACAGTTTTAAACTGTGAGCTCAGTTTAAATTAGAGGTTATTCAATAAAACTTGTGCTAAAAAGTTAGTAAAATTAGTTTTTATAGTGTTTTTAATAAATAAAAAAATCTGCTGAAACTTCGATGCAAAAATCTGTCAAAATTATTTTAAAAATTATAAAGCTTTCAATTTCCTTTTATAGTTTCTAAAAAAAACCCTGGTGTGATGGAAAGAAACAGAAGTTATTATTGAAATCAATATTAAAATATGATTCAACAACACCACTGCAGGGTAGTGTAATCTGCGCGGTCATTAAAACAGCCTCCAAACCACACTCCAAAACAAGCCCCCAACCGATGGAAAAGAACTACATAGTGAAAGTGAAAGGCTAGCTCTAGGAGAAGTGAAAAAAAAGGCCTTGGAACATTTTTTTTACTTGAAACCACGATAATATTAACAATAGTTATAGTAATTATGATACTTGTTATATAGAATCATTATAAAGTATAATAGTTTGAAAAGTTGTAGAGTCCTGGTTACCAGCGCAAAGCCCTGGCTGGTAGCCCCTTCATCTGCACTGAGGATCTGGGAGGCTAAGCCCAGTACCTTTTCCATTTTGGAGAGGTGCAGGGCATATTTGTCGTGTGCCCGGAACTGCATGAACCTCATGTTTGACGACTGGGACAGTTCCGTTATGCTCTTGATGCTTGGGAAGAACCTGTGGACAAACCACAAACTACATGCCACGGGAATCTTGCGTGGTTTGAATTGGTTTTATTCTTGCGATGGGAGACATCAAGTTAAAGTATTAACACCGATTATACAAATTGATCTGTGGCAAAGGTAGTTCAGATAACCAGATACATTTCTGGAAAATATACTTTTATTGGTAAATTCGGAAAATGCCAATAGAATGAATGAATTTTTCCTTCATGAACTATTGTGAAGAGAAGAGAATCTTACTTGAACATTGTCTGCACGGCAACAATGGTGTTACAATCTGCGAGAGTATCCTCTTCTGCCGAGTTAGTGATCTCCTTGTTCACAACCACCACATTCTCTGCCAGAGTTATACCCGCACGGAGGAGGTCGTCCAAACTGCAACAAACGACATTACATTCAGCAGCACAATAAACTCACTATCAAGTAGGAGTATATAAGTGGGTGTCGACCTCACTGGTATTGAGGTATAGGGATGGCCTCAGGACCCGATGTTCATGAGTTCAAACCCAGCCAAGGTCGACACATTTCTATCGAGTGATAAAAAATCTATAGCACAGCCTTCTTCAGATTGTCAATTGTGGCCAGCCAAATATTCCTTGAGAGAATGTGAATGAATGTACCTTTCAGGCCAAAAATGTAGGCTCTTTCTCGCTCACTCGCAGAAATATATCCATCCAGATCACTAACTTTAATATAAATTAACTTATCATAGAAACTGCCATAAGAAGTATCCATAGCAGTGAAGCTTTATTATGGCTTTATGCTACATATCTGGAGTTAAAGGAATTAATTATAATATAAGTATGAAAGAGGTTGTTCAATACACAACAAATATCAAAATCAACAGAACAGTAATATCACTATCAATTAGGAGTATATAAATACGAAAGAGGTTGTCCATGCTGCAACAAACATCATCACACTCAACAGAACAATAATTTCATTATAAATTAGGAGAATATAAGAACGGAAGAGGTTGTCCAAGCTGCAACAAACATCACATTCAACAGAACAATAATCTCATTATCAATTAGGAGAATATAAGTACGAAAGAGGTCGTCCAAGCTGCAACAAACATCACATTCAACAGAACATAATCTCATTATTAATTAGGAGTAGGACTAAATAGGTGTAAAGGAGGTCATCCAACCTGTAACAAACATCTTAATATTTAACAGAATGATAATCTCGTTTATCAATTAGGAGTATATTAGTATGAAAGAGGTCATCTAAGCTGCAAAAAACCTTAAATTCAACACCTCTCTATCAATTAGGATTATAAAGGTATGAAAGAGGTCGCCCAAGCTGTAAAAAATATCACCACACTCAACAGCACTACACAATAGGTCCGAATTATCTACTAGGATTATATAAAAAGCTAGGTCTTTCAAGTTCCAACAAACAGTATCACACTCAACAGCACAGTAACCATATTTTCTATCAGGATTACTACAAGTATCAATAAATACAATAATTTAGTTCAAAACAACAGAAAAAAAATGAGTGACTTACCAAACTAATGTCTATTACACAAATGAGTTTTAGCTTTGAATAAAATAATGGTCCATTGAACTTTCCCCGCTCCCCCTTTTGGTTATATTTATTTTGAATCTTTTTGTATAATTTCTGTACATATAATACATCTCCTTACTCATATGTAAGGTCCCTTCCAAACTTTTCTAACTTTAGAATTAAAACATGTTCATTTGTATTTGCTGTCCAAAGAAAATCGAATATCTGAACTCATCCTTCAAACAGTCTGAGAATCTCACTCACCAGTCTATAGATCCTTGCATCCAGTAGACCAGGGGGAAATATGATATGGAGTCCAGGAAGGCCACGTCTGGCCTCCTCTCCAGCAAGAGGATGATGGGGTTGAGCGAGGTCTTGGACCGGAAGTGTGCACGCAAAGGGATGATGAAGTTGTAAATGCCGTTCGAGGCATAATCCGCAGCTAGGATAATCGTCTTGTTCTGCCAGTTATACTCTTTGGCATTCCTGTAGCTGCAGTGTTCACACATCTGAATAAACCAGAAGGGACAGTCCAATTTTTATAGGAAGAGCCTTATCTGATGGCTAGAAAAGGAACTAGATCTATTTTCAACGGTTTGTACATCAAGTTATGTGATCTTAAGCTTTCACTTTCAATTAATATTATCAATACCTTTATAAATACATTAGTAATAATAATATAGTAAAATGTAATCAATATTTACCGTAACAACATTTATTTGTATTTTCAATAAAGACCTTCTATTAAAATTAGACTGTAAAATTTGTGTCTAAATGTTTCTCAAGTTTGGTCAAGATCCATTCATTGCTTCAAATATTGAGAGTATATACCAATAGCTTTATTTATGATGGGTCCACACTAATTTTGACTTTTTCTCACAATTAGAAGGTTATTAAAAATTTGTTTTGTATTAGACCGCCTAGTAAACATGTTTTTTTATTAGATTAAAAAAATCAAGGTAGTAAAACATATTCTTTAGACGGATGAATTCAGAACTATTTATAGTAGCTTTTTAAACATTCAGAAAAGGCTCTTGTTACCAGGAATGGACTATACCTGGGCCAGCTGAAGGCAACATAGCGGTTTCTTCTCTTTGAGCAGGTAACAGAGCGTGGGACTCACTCCAATATAAGGGGACACTGGCGGGAACCCCTTCACAATGCTGCCACAACACACAGCACAAACATTATTAATTTGAGTTCTTGAACAGTGCTATCACACAACTAGAAAATAAAATACATATAAATTTAAGACACATAATTGAATTATTTAATTTATGTAATTATTTATGTTTAACTTCCATTAGATAACTAAATTAAGGTTTATTTTAAAATGTTTAATTCTTTGTAGTTATGTTTTAGATTCTTATCAATATTGGTTTATAAAAGATAACACACATTTTATTAAAAGTAGGTATAATAATTACTGAATACATTTTACATATAAAGTAAACCAATTCAAATGTTAAAAGGGTTACGTTTAAACAATTATTAATAATGAAGGTTTAAGATTACAAGTATTTTGAATATCGGTATTTAAAAATAAAATGTCACAAAACAGACACAAGACAACGGGTTACGCTGACACATTTACAAAACATTCTATGAAAGCGATCCCAATGTCAAAATCGTATCAATATTTAGCAGACCCTTAAAATATAATTAAAATTATTATTTAGATAAACATAATATTTATTTTGTCAATCAAATGATTACAGAGATATCTCCTAAAACATGTAAGTTACTGAAATTATAATTTTAAATAAATGAAAAGTGTGAAATATGAGCTATCCTTTTTGACAAAAAGTTTTAGGTAGTTTTGGTAGGTGAATGCATCTAAAACACGCAGTAAATTTTATATTTCATCTACACCCATAAAAATATTGGTCATAAAAAAAAGAATTACCACGTCAGCCTTTTTTTTAAAATAAACATTCAGCACATTTTTTTGTGTAAAATATTGTATGATTTTAACCTATCATGTTTTTAAAGATAATTCATGTTTAAAGTCATCTAAAATCTGATGTTTTGTAAATTTTATGTTTATGTGAATTAACAAGTTAATTATTTTAAAGGTCATTGATTAAGACTAACATTATAAATATGTTTCACTATATATTTCTTGGTCTAACAATTTGTTTTGTATAGATTTTCTCGTCTGTTATCAAAGGCAATTTGTATATGTCGAAGTAACCAATACTCGCCAGTATCGACATGCAGTAATCCAAATTGTAAAAACAAAGCAGAAACAATGGTCCAAAGTGGCCATGAAAGCAGTGTTGCCATTTGGTGCGTATTTCTTACCGTGAGTACTCAATGTGCCAGGCAGATTTGGCACAACGGCCGGAGGAGAGAGATTCGTCATATCTGAAGACAAACAGCAAACAAACAAAGGGTGCGATGTTTAAGAAACAACCAAGACTACAAGACATGCATGCATGTGTGTGAGAGAGAGTATGTGTGTGTGAGACATCATGCAAGGTAAGACTGAAATAAGCCTGGTTTAAACATTCATTTTGATTGACAGAGAAGAAATCCTATATTCACCCTCTTTATGTTCAAATTTTTTTTATTTTTTGGGGGGAAAATCTAAACTTACCCTTTTAAAATTCAAATATTTAGATCTTTATTTTTATACAAAATCTATATCTTTCTTCTTAATATTCAAACTTTATTTTTAAATTCCATTTAAATAATTTCTTCTTCTTGTGCACCACATCCAACTACCCATTTTACCTACCTAAGTATTTAAATTAATTAGCTAGAGATGACGAAGGTAGAATATACAGGAAATATAAACACATATGTGTGGAGGATAATAGAAAACAATGGAGTAAAAACAACTCTTAGTATTTGAGCCTTGTTCCTGACCAACTAGTTAAAACAAAATTGACTTCTGAATCCATGTGCCCATCTTATTAGGTGTATTTTTTTATTACCAATCTCATGCTCTAGATTTTTATTCTTTCTATTCTGACCTTAAAATATTCAAATCTCTGGATTGAAAAAAAAAAATAAAATTAATCCAACTTATATTTCTAATGTTGAGTTGATAGGTTAAGTAAAATATATTACAAAGAAATAAAAAAATATGTGCATAAGTATTGGTGAAAAAAGTGCCTAGCCTTAAATTAATGTTTCTAGACACATTTCTAAAGAAAGCTATTTATTTTCATATAGTTACATTTATTTCCTCCCTCCCCTATTTCCTCCGATATTTTTACTTGCATCACACTTGGTCGCTATTGATGAGGAGACTAGGATTCGAATCTCAGTTAGCTCCACAAGAGGTAGGATTCAACATGTGTTTGGTCACCAGGGTTTTTCTGTACTCCCTTCACACAAAAACAAGCAATTATACTCGTCATTCCAACTTATTATATTAATCCATTAATATGTAACCCCCCACCCCCCATGTATAAATAAATATACCTAAAAGATACTTCACTCTCATGTTCATCAAACAATTTGTAAATTTTATTTAACCATAAGACCACTTCCCCACCAATAGGGAAAATTCATTAAATTTTGTTTAGCACTCAAAGGTTTCGCTGTAAGTTTGTCAAGAATAAAACAACTGATTTTATCAACATGTTAGAGAAATAGAGAAAAATAAAGCAGTACATTCAGAAATACACACACATTTTAATCAAACAAGAACAACCTCTAAAACAGTAAATATTGGTGGAATATTATTTCATACATGCAGCAAAAAAATAAAAATGAAAATTATTATATTTTGTTTTATAGCAGTGTTTACCGAACTTTCAACAGTATGGTACCTCTTTTAGAGCCATTTTCTAACCAGTGTACCCCTTCCATCTATTCCTAAGAAAAGGAAACTAAATATATATGTTATACTGTAGAGTGTAAAGGGCTGTTAAATTTTTTAAAGTACATTTTTAGTGATAAGTTAGAGAAAGGCATGATACGGGGAAATAAAGGCTCATAAAAAGTACATGAAATATCAAAATGTCATCAAAACATATGATCAGTGGTATTTGTCCTCTGAAATCCTTTGTGTACCCCTGGGGGCATGTATACCTTAGTTTGGGAAATATTATCTTATAACATTTTACAGATTTGTTTGGCTATATATGAATTCCCAACTTTCTTAACAAGGCTACAATTTGATATGTTTTTATTTAATTATTCTAACGTTTAATATACCAAATAATGAGTATATAAATGAAATGAGGTGATTTCCAAAACTTAATTCTTCCATTATTATTTTTATTTTTCGAGCTGTATATGTTGCGTTATAGAAATGGCAGCCCTGCATCATAATATGATAACAGAATGCACCAAAACTGTGTTATTCCTAGTAAAATAAATATTGGAAAATCAGTTGTCTTTCCAGAACTTCATACTTCCACAAAAGATAATGTTCCAATACTTAATTCTTTCACACAATACATGCCCATGCCAAAACTTCACATATCCACAGCATACAACTTGTCCTACTATGGCGAACAATTCCATAACAACATTTTTCCATAGTTTGTCTTCTATGGCGAATTTGATGAAAATAAAGTAGGATAAATATTTGTTAAGCATGTGCTATTTTGTTTAAAGTATTTCAGGTGATCAGCTGTTTTATTGTGTACATTAATATCAAAACCTCAGAACGTGAATGTTATTTTCTAGTGAAACACTTTGGACATGGTAACAGAGTCTGTACAACTTCTACCTGAAAAATCACGAAAGAAATGACGATACAGATTGAACTGGAAGAAGGAGAAGCTTAAACAGAAGTGTTAAGTATACTCCATTCATGATAGGAATTTATCTCTGAAAGGTCTTTTTCCCTACCAATATCCTACTATATAATAGATTTCTGGTAGGGAAAAAAGGCCTTTCAGAAAACAATTCCTACACTGAACAGACTATTTGAAACTTTAATATACCAACTATTCATGCATCAGAAATTTAGTTTCTCTGTTGGCTGTAATATATTTTATTCAATTTTAATATACTTTTAGGGATGTGTTAGTTGATAGGGGAATTGATCAAAGCGTAATATCCCCGGTTTATCGCTCCTTATCAGTGTCTTGCTCCTAATTATATTTGTGTTCTTTATTTTTCACAGACACAAATAGAAAAAGTTGCCGAAATTGCCTCAATGCCATCACACTTCAGCGAAAACTACATATGGCTGTAGTTCGTTGACAATGCACGCTTCGACGCTTTCACCAACATTTTACAATACTTCTGAAAAAGTTGCTCAATAAAATGTTATTTTTAAGCACACCATTGATGAAAAGCCCATACGCAACAGAATCAAAAAATGTCAAGAAGAAGTTTCGGGTAATGAACAAATATTTTATTTCAACAAAATCTAGAGCAATGGTAAAAGTTTGTTCACCGAAATTTCTCTCTGCGTTCCAAGTGAGAAACATTGGTAAAAAGTTTTTCATTGAAGGTCATTCTCCAAAAGAAAGGAGGGGAGGGGAGGTGATACCCAAAGCAAAAAGAACATTGGTATGAGACAAAGTGTTTGGAATTATCTTTCAGCATTTCAGACTGTATAGTCACATTACACGAGAGAGAAAACTGTGAAAAAATATTTGCTTAGTGATTGTAGTATCTGACAATTGTGGTTAGCCACAATAAAAATGAAAATGATGAGAACAGACTTAAGGTCAATTTCTTCAGATACATTTTCAACTATGAGTTCAACTATAGATTTAAAACACCAGCTACTGATGCACGTTCTGAACGCATCAGATTAAGAGCTATCATTCCGAATGCAACTGGTGTGCAAAATAATGAAGCAATGACTAAACTCACTGTCCATAACATGAGAAGCAATGCATTTTATGATATGTTGAAGTCAGATAGTGGTTCAAAGGTTTTTAAACTCTCATTTTTGACTGTGAGAAGAGCCTTGTTCTCCCCAAAGTTCCTGACCAGTCAGCATATTACAGCCACCAGTTGTATCAATATAACTTTACTGTTTGTATCAGTCCTTCAACTGCATCACAAAACCCAGATACCAATGTCATCTATTCGTGGGTAGAAAATGAAAGGGCAAAAGGCTCAAACAAAATTGCCTCGATTCTGTTCCACTTTCTGTGTAATTCTGATTTGCAGAACATCAACAAAATTGATTTATTCTGTGATGGGTGTCCCGGACAGAATAAGAACATAACTGTCATTGGTATGTTAGCCAAGTGGTTGAGTTATATTCGTCTGGAAATGTGCAATCAATCAGTTCAGATCACTTTGCTTGTCGTCGGCCATTCATTCCTACCTCCTGACAGAGTGTTTGGTTGGATGGAGAAAATCGTGAAGAAAAAATATACAATTGTTCAACCTGAGAAGTATGAGGAAATATTCCAAAAGTTTGGCACAGTAGGAGTGTTGTAGATGATGTCCATGTGTGTAATTGGAAGGTGGCATTTAACACCAATAGTAAAACAACCAGCACCACTACATTTTAAATTTGCTGCCTCCAAATGATTTGTTTTGAAGAAATGTCCTAATACTCAACATATCCTTATGGAAGGGGAGGCAAACTATAGGTCAGATTTGTCAGAATTTAAACCTCTCAAGAAGGGCAAACGCTTGAGTCAGGTAAAGCCTGACCTACTACCAAAGTTACTGTAAAATCCGAAAAATTGAAAGATGTAAAAGCACTGCTGAAAAAACATTTTGGCAAAGACTGGGAGTCAATGGAGAATCTTGTCTACTACTGTAAAATACTGGAAGCACAAGAAATTCTAGACATCAATGAAGTTGAAGAGATTGAAGCGAGCATGGCATAGGAATAAACTGAAGATCTTAGAATATTGGTGCCTGATTTTTTTGTTAAGTGCTGTTAGACACTTTAAGTGATTTTAGCAGCAAAATGTGTTTGTTTATAATCGGGAAAACCAAATAAACTTTTAATCTAGGTGGATTTTAGGAACATTGTTAATACGTGTATAAATTATAGTACATTATTATAAGTAATTTTTACTCAATTTGTGATTCCCTCAATTGACACAGTATAGTGTGTAACAGTTTAGGACATTTCACCTAACTATATTGATCTGGTGGATATTTAAAAACTGTATAAATCCACAAGTTATCATTCTAAAACTTCAAAATTTCAAGATAATTATCCAAAGCTTAAACGATCCAAATTTTATGTCATTTTTACATAAAATGTGTGTACCTAGGGTTATTTTTGCGCATACAAATTGCATGAACATACTATTAACTTCATTCCAATACAATCAGATTTTTGAATTCTGCTTTTGTAATGAAATTAAAAGTTTTTCCCCTTTTCCCAAAATTATGCCAGAGTGGAAGAATGAAGTTTTGGAAATCACATCCTCAAATATTATACTACTAAAATTAGATACAAAGATCAATCTGAAATATAGTTTTATTTTATAAGATTTTAATGGGAAAACTATATAACACTGATACACTCTTATAAAATCATAAAATAAAAAAGTTGATATCAAAATAAAATCACATATAATTACATAAATATAAAATATTTGCTTTGGTTTGGACCATTGATAACAACATCCTCATATATTCAAACTCCTAAAAGTTTGGCACAGATAAGAATAACTATGTACACATGAAACATTGAACCAAAATCAGGGTGGCTACAAAATGTTTCTATAAAAATTAAAATTCCCTGACTTTTACAGGTTTTCCAGACAACATTTAACAATTTTCCGACTTAACTTCTTTGAAGTTTTTATTTGTGAGTGGGACTTTTTCTGTTTGTTGCGATGATCTCATATTTTAGAAAACAATCCTAACAGCTACCAAACATAATCATTATTAAATTACTTTGGCAGTACCATATTTATGTTTGTTTTCCCTTTCATATTAAGACTACCATACCTAAACTATGCATTTTGTTAGCATTGAGAAATAATATTTCTTATTTTTATTTAAATGTTTATGCGCAGAATTAGTCAAATGTTTAAATTCCCTGACTTTTTCTTATTTTTGATTAAATTCCCTGAAATCAAACAATCCCCTGATTTTTCCAAGTTTTCCTTGTTTGTAGCCACCAGGAAAATGATAAAATAGGCAAAAATAGGTATGAAATGAAGCGCAGTAAGCATGTTATATCATTAAATAAAATAAGAAAGAGTTGTAAAAAGCGAAGCACAAATAAAAAGCCCCACATATTTACAAAAATCTCAATATTTTAATGAGAAATGGTCTTCTTCAGGAAGTAATAGACTGAACAATAAGTTGAATTCAGTGATGCCAACTTAGTTGTTGAAGGGTGATATTTTATATACTAAAGATTACCTTAGTCCACCAGAGAAGTAGCAACCCTCAACAACTAAGTTGGCATCACTGAAGCAAGCCAACCAAATGTTCAGCCTACTAGGTTTGTAAATATGTTTCAGAGTTTTTAATTTTTTTTAATTTTTATATGCCCTTCATTTTTAACAATTCTTACATATATATTAAAATAAGCATCAATACATATCAAACAGATATGAGGTTATTATTTCAACCCAATGCAATGTACCAAGCCCACATCTAGTTTCATACACACAGTACCATTTTAGAAGGTGTTATACCAACATACCGGGAGGTTAAGGAATGTGACAAAACAGTCGAAGCGTGTGAGAGAAAGCAAGAGTGACACAGAAACAATCAGTGGAAAGAGAATTACAGGTGGGATTGCAATCAGGGGCGTCGTACAAAATATATTGGAAAGGAGGGGAGTGAAACAGTTAATTTTCCAACTCTAAACGTTCTGAAATAAGAAAAATTCCCAGGTGACGAGGACAATGTTAAGAACACCAGGGGGCCTATGTGTGTGTGATAAAATTTCAGGTAATAATTGGGCATAGAATCGAGGTTTAAGGCAAATGTATTTTTAAAGTTATTTGTTAGTGATGGATTTTTAAAGTTATATGTGTTCTTTGTTTTGACATTCACTATCATTTCATGTGAGAAAATTAACAAGTTTCAGCTTGTAAAAGCTTCAGATTTAATAAAGTGATCTGCTTTAAACGTTACCTAATATTCTTAAGCAAGGCCGTAGCCAGGGCGGAGTTTTGGGGGTTCAAACCCACTGTAAAATTTTATGAACAAAATATATATGGTTTTATTTTTGGTTCAAACAATATAAAAATTAAGATACAAATACAAATTAGGGTGCTGTGTTACTATAAAAATCACTTCAGAGAGCTTCTAGAGGTGGTAGTAGTGGTAGTAGTGGTGGTAGTAGTAGTGGTGGTGGTAGTAGTAGTAGTACTAGTAGTGGTAGTAGTAGTTGTAGTAGTAGTTGTAGCAGCAGTAGTAGTAGTAGTTGTAGTAGTAGTTGTAGTAGTTGTAGTAGTAGTAGTAGTAGTAGTTGTTGTAGTAGTAGTAGTTGTAGTAGTAGTAGTAGTTGTAGCAGTAGTAGTAGTAGTTTTAGTTGTAGTTGTAGTAGTAGTAGTTGTTGTAGTAGTTGTAGTAGTAGTTGTTGTAGTAGTTGTTGTAGTAGTTGTAGTAGTAGTTGTTGTAGTAGTTGTTGTAGTAGTAGTAGTTGTAGCAGCAGTAGTAGTAGTAGTAGTAGTTGTTGTAGTAGTAGTTGTAGTAGTAGTAGTTGTAGCAGCAGTAGTAGTAGTTGTAGTTGTTGTAGCAGTAGTAGTAGTAGTTGTAGTAATAGTTGTAGTAGTTGTAGTTGTAGCAGTAGTAGTTGTTGTAGTAGTAGTTGTTGTAGTAGTAGTAGTTGCAGTAGTAGTAGTTGTAGTAGTAGTAGTAGTAGTTGTAGTAGTAGTAGTAGTTGTAGTAGTAGTAGTAGTTTTAGTTGTAGTAGTAGTTGTTGTAGTAGTAGTTGTTGTAGTAGTTGTTGTAGTTGTTGCAGTAGTAGTTGTAGTAGTAGTTGTAGTAGTAGTAGTAGCAGTAGCAGTAGCAGTAGCAGTAGTAGTAGTAGTAGTAGTAGTAGTAGTAGTAGCCTTAAAATCAGTAGGCAGTGAGTGACAACAGCACTACTAGTCCATTTGAATAACTAAGATTTCTATACTCTCTACAACAGAAGGTATCAACCTTTCACTGTTTGATGAGTCATGAAGTTGGAAACTTTTTAAGAGTAGGGATCGACATTTGGGAAATATAAAATTTGTCTATACATGCTTGCGGTAAATAACTTAAATAGTATAAAGTAGTGTGGTACAGAGTAATCATATAATTTACCAACTCAAAATCTTAAATCTACAAAATTTCCAATTTTCATGCTTTTTTCCAACATCCCCAGCGTGACGCCCCTGATCGCATTAACAAAATACATATGCTACCAGACATGACTGACCTAGTTCAACTGCTTATTTCACCTTGCGTTTAAATACAAGAAAACTGTGTTTGATGAATTTATATTTTTGTAATCTTACCTATCATTAGTGCGGCTTTATATGCATTAATAATACCATCTATCAAAAGTAACACCTACAAATCACGTCACTTTACGTATGAATATGTGATAATTGGTTTATTAACTTTTAAGGTTTTCTGATAAGGCTCCTATTAAAATTGGATTGTAAGCTACTATCATATAAATATTGACATTTTATTGATTTATTAGTAGACCCCAATAAATCTCAATAAAACACATCAAAATAGTTGTATTAGAAATGAACAAGTTTATGAATATCTCCAGCAATGTTTATTTTATAACAGAATTTGTTAAACTAGAAAATTCCCTTTTTTACCCTGTAAAGTTGGCAAGATTAACTTGCCTGGTTCAACTTTGATACAACTTATAATATAGGGCCATAGTGTAGTCCACCGAGGTATAAGTAGACTGCTACTTTTCAGGGTAAGCAGGGTGTTTATATAGTTTCCTAATGAAATAATAAATTATAATAAACCAGTTGAAGACTCACTTGTAAATTATTAAGCACCCCACTAAACCCAAGGAAAATTCCTTTCACTGAGTTATTTCTTATTGTGAATTGCAGTTCTGAAGCTTCAAAACCACTAAAATAATCCTCAGTTGTCTTATAATATTATGTTGTGATCCTATTAAAATTACTTTAATTTGTTTGGGAAAGGCTACCTCTATGTTTATAACAATTTATCTTAATCTTAGAATAATGTGAGATTTCAAGTGAAACTTAATTAAAAATGAGCTAATTTTACCTATCCACACAATTTTTTTGAAACTATAAAATTTAAAATGAATTTTTTTTTTTGTAATAGAGAACTAGGCTAAATATTTGTTTGAATTAGAAGGCATAGCCAGCACTTATCATAATGATACTGGAATCGAAATAACTGTTTAGTAAAACACTAAAAAAGTGTTTTTTTTAGTGTATTAGATAAATAATTTTTATGTTTAAAAAAAATAAAAACTACCTATTTATATTAGACACATATATGATAATTTACTCTAATGGGGTAGGGATGAGAACGGAAGAATTTTAGAGTTAGTATACTAGCATTGAAGGAGAATGGGACAGTATTTTGGAAAAAACCACCCTCAATATCCCTATCGGGGTTTAAACCTCAATCTCTCCATCATCAGCAGGTCAATCTAACATGAGCCTGATGCCTTAGACCATTTGGGCACTGAAGCAAGTAAGTATTTATATTCCAGTAAAGCTAAGTATGCTGGCTATCCCTCTTAATTTAAACCAAAATGTAAGTTTTTTAATTCCATACGTACATTACATGACTACAAGTTGATACTTTACGACTCCCATTTCAGTGTAAGTCATATTTACAAATAAATTACACTTGTTAAATAGCGTAGGATTTTTGAACACCGGGTTCGAGAATCAGTGCTCTGACCACAACAACAACAACATTAATACCTGATAATAATAATAATAATAAAAATAATAATAATTTCAATTTCAATTTCAATTTCAATTTCCTTTATTATAGTGCTGGACAACAGTCATAAGACCAGGCCAGCACTGAAAAGTACATAAGTACCTTACAAATGCATAATATATTTACACGAGTAAATAAGATAAAAAAAATGCTAAATAATGTTATATAATGATTAATAGTTATAAAAAAAGTAATTAATAATGATAATAATAAAAAATAGCAATTAATAACAAAAAAATAAAGAGTGGTTAAAAGTAGTAAGAATATGCAAAAAATAAATCCGAATATTGTAAAATTTAGATATTATAGGCAGAACCTCTTAATGATACATTATTGATAAGGGATTTCCTTAAATAACTCTCTGATAATAATAATAATAATATTAATAACCCTTTCATTGTTTGTTAGTGACTTACGCAATCTTCTCACTGGGTGACCTCCATGGAACATCGTCATCCATCTCGTCATCACTCTCATTGTCTTCATCCTGTGGTTCGGATGCAATGTTGAGGGAACTACTTGTGAACATGTCAGGTACTGGGAGGATGCTGGGGCGCCGACTGCCTGCAGCACACAGACAGCAAACAGTGTCAGTACCATCTCATGACGAGTGTATGAAACACTTTGAACACAAGCCAGCACAATATTGTGACGAGTGTACGAAACACTTTGAACACAAGCCAGCACAATATTGTGACGAGTGTATGAAACACTTTGAACACAAGCCAGCACAATATTGTGACGAGTGTATGACACACTTGAGAGCAGATTGGTATTGGGTCCTCTTCGAAATGGCGTTACCCTAGGCCAGCGTTTCTCAATCCTGTTATAAAATAGCACCCTTTGATACATACCCTATATTTATCGCACTCTTGGTTTGAAATATCCTTATGTCCAGGCATTATTACTTATTATTTAAGGGTGCTACATGGGAGAACACTGAGAAGTGTTACATACGTTTAGAAATTTCAGATTATTTATGAAGTGGTTTAATAGTCTTTAATATTGCTTTCACCAAATTGTAGACAAAAGTTTTGATCTGTTAAAAAAAAGTTAAGTTTTAATATATTTAAAAAAAGGGTGCATTTTGTGACCCTATCAAAACATGACTTTATATTAAAGAGAAAGGCTAGATATAGGTTTCTAACCTTTTGTATTAATCTCAGAAGTACAAATTTTCACATAAATCATAATTGAATTTAAAAACAACCTTGATATAAAAATTTAAACTTGTTGACTAGTCGGAAACCTGCTGATTAATTTTGCCAATATTTGGTTGAATAATAATAATATAATGATGATGATGATACTACTACTTAGCACCGCATCTTACTACCCATTCAGGTTATATGAATAAGTACTAATTACGCTAATGGGTTAGGGATTGGGAAGGTTGAATATAGAGGAAGTGAACCCGCATTTGATGAAGGGAGAGTAGAAAGTCATTTAGGGAAAGCCACCCCCCGTTCACCCGACCAAGATTTGAACCTCGATCTTCCCGTCCTTGGCAATCTAGCTTAACACTAAACCAGTGTGGTAGCTAACTATGCAACCGCGGCGGTCATTTGATTGAAAACAATATTAAAACATATCAAACAAATTAATATACAATGCGGTATTTACAATGTCTGCAACATATTTCAGTGTTTTAACATACAGCCCTCTTAAAGAAAGTCTTAGTAGGGTGTGTACTTGAAATAAAAATAAGCCTTGGTTATTAAATATGTAGTGTGGAAACTCTAAATTAATATCCGCTTGAAGCCAAATATACTTTTGGTGCAATACTTGAGGACTTAACTATATAAAGATTCTTCCAATTTGGAGGGTACCCTAAGGAAAATGTCGATATATCAAAGGGTGCCCTTACACCCTCTTAAAAAGCATTGCCTTAGGCATATACCACGTATACCAACCATAATTTAATGCACTATTTTCAAAATCTTTCTTAGCTCTTTAATAAATATTCTTATAATTAAATTATATAAATAGGAATTTTTCAAAGTATTTGTTGGAGATGCTGATTAAGATGCACGATCCAACCACTGCACCAATCACAAAAGGCGCTGCAGTAGCGCGAGCATCACAAGTTAGCCAATCACATAGCTTTCACTTACATAGTTGTTCTTTTTCCGTCAACAAACCGACCGCGTTGTATTGTGCTCACGCTAACCCTTTTTGTATTAATCAGCCCACTAAGTGTATTTGTAGATTCTATGTTCGTATCGGACGTTAATTTTGTGACATTACCCTTTGCTAACGGTATCGAGAAAATATTCAAATTTAAATACATATAAGAGGCTCCTTAAATTAGTATTTTCCCTACGCTTTGTCCTAATATCCTTCCGAGATAAACTAATTTAATTACTCTAATGAACCAATTTTATAGAAAAAGTACCCACATCTAAATGAAGGAAAAGTGGGAAATTATTGAAGAAAGCACTTTCTCAGTTATCCAACTGAAGTTTAAACCTCGTCATTGGTAAACCAGACTAAAACCAGCTTGACGAATAGACTGTGTGCCCATCGGCACATATTTATATGGAAATATTATATTTAAATTGTTTCCTTCCATTCATTATCTTAATGAATTACTACATTTAAATAGGGATAGTCTTATCCTTTGAATGAATGCCTTAAACATGAGTATGATCAGATTGAACATAGGTCCCAACTTAAGAATGTAAAGCTGATTAACACTAGGGGTAACATTAAATTATTGTGCTATGTGCCTAATATGGATCTACAGATGGTTATGATGTATTGGTAAAACAAAGAACCATGCTGTATTCCTAATACTGATCTACATTTAGTTCTGATATATTGGTAAAACCAAGAATGATGCTATGTGCCTGATACAGATCTTCAGTAGGTTTTGATGTACTGGTAAAACAAAGAACCATGCTGTATTCCTAATACTGATCTACATTTAGTTCTGATATATTGGTAAAACCAAGAATGATGCTGTGTTCCTAATATGAATCTACAGTAAGTTTTGATATATTGGTAAAACAAAGAATGATACTGTGTTCCTAATATGAATCTACAGTAAGTTCTGATGTATTGGTAAAACAAAAAATGATGCTGTGTTCCTAATATGAATCTACAGTAAGTTCTGATATATTGGTAAAACAAAGAATGATGCTGTGTTCCTAATATTAATCTACAGTAAGTTCTGATATATTGGTAAAACCAAGAATGATGCTGTGTTCCTAATATGAATCTACAGTAAGTTCTGATGTATTGGTAAAACAAAGAATGATGCTGTGTTCCTAATATGAATCTACAGTAAGTTCTGATGTATTGGTAAAACAAAGAATGCTACTGTGTTCCTAATATGAATCTACAGTAAGTTCTGATATATTGGTAAAACAAAGAATGATGCTGTGTTCCTAATATGATTCTACAGTAAGTTCTGATATATTGGTAAAACAAAGAATGATGCTGTGTTCCTAATATGAATCTACAGTAAGTTCTGATATATTGGTAAAACAAAGAATGATGCTGTGTTCCTAATATGAATCTACAGTAAGTTCTGATGTATTGGTAAAACAAAGAATGATGCTGTGTTCCTAAAATAGACCGACCCCTCCTTTGGCTGAGTATCTCGGGGCTCAGCAGGTTGGGATTGTCCCCTGGTTTAGGAACATCCAGGTGGTTTCCGGTGATAGCGACATCCGGCGCCAATGTACTTGGGGAAGAGTCTTTCAGGAAAGTTCTGGAGTCTCCGTAACTTGGATCTAGAGACGTTGCTGTTACACAAACAAAAAAAACATATCAGTTACCAACCAAAAAACATGATTTACCAACAAAGGAATGAACTGTAAGGAAAAAAAAGTNATATATATATATATATATATATATATATATATATATTTAAAAATTATTTAAACAGCCTTAAAAACATACGAGTGAATGTGTCAGACACACATTATCTGTAATGCACAATATTAACTTTGTATGTCAGTTTTAGAGCCTAAGAGCTACTATGACTGTGTAAGGTGATCAATATTTAAATGTATCAAGTTTTAAAATTGCCCAAATTGGTCTTTTGGTCGCTTTATAAAAGATCACAATTTTTGAATTAATTCAAATTGTTTCTTTTTCTTCAAACTTAATTGAGTGCTTCACTTGTTTTCATAGTGCTGACAATTTTAACTTACAGAACATATAGCCTTTGCTAATACTTATTTTTAAGTAAAACCTAGGCATGTAGCCTGATCCTAGATTTAAATTTAAATTTTTATAGATTAGGTTTCAGAACATGTTTTGTACTTAAAATTTTAATATTAAAAACTCTTTTAAAACTAAAATTTTAAAGTTCATATTTAAAATATATTCACATTAAATAGATAGTTTTGGTTGGCTAGATTTTTAAAATAACAGTAAAATATGTCATAAAAATGTATTGCTAGTTAATAAGAACTTAGTTTTTTGATCTGTAAAGTTTCAATTTATAATGCTCTCAAAGTATTAAATTTCATTAAAAATAATTTTAGAATATAAGATTTAATTAAAATCATTGTCAGGATAAAAGGTTTGATTTAAAATGTTTAAAAAATTCAAGATAAGATTAAAATTGGATTTAAACATAACATTTTCCATAGCTTATTATTTAATTAATAAATAATAACTATTCACTAATAGAGAATAGGATTTGATAATTAGCAATCTAGAATAATTAAAGATCAATTGAAATGGTTTATCAGGTAAATTAATTATTATAATTTAAAAAAAATGCTATTCCTCTAGATTAACAACACCATTATTCATTATAACAACGTTATAACATATGTATGCTAAACGAGATGCATTGAAATTACAGTGAACTTTCTGAAGCCTACATCGAAATAATTTACGACATTGAAAGCACACCAACAGCCAAATTACCTAAAAATTATAACAACTGCATTTGCAAATAAACACTTGCTAAGAAACAAAAAATAATTAAATGATGACAAAATGCTTATTGTAATATCTGGGCAGAGCTGTGTAAAGTAGCGCCTGGCTATAATAATGTAAAGTAGCGCCTGGATAAAGCTATGTAAATAACGCTTGACTAGAGCTATGCCAAATAGCACTTGGCTATAGCTATGTAAAGTAATGCCTAATTAGAGCTGTCAAGTAACGCCTGGCTAAAGTTATGTCAAGTAACACCTGGCCAAAGTTATGTCAAGTAAAGCCTGGTTAGAACTATGTCAAGTAGCATCTGGCCAAAGTAATACCAATTAATGCCTTGCTAGAGATAATTACCTAGTCAAATGGGGATCCGGGGTTCCCGGCACAGATTTATCTGATTGCCAAACCCTTCCTTCACCTCTGACAAGACGTGTATTAATCACAACTTGGGAATGTGGGGAGTGCCAGGTCTCCACCGTGGTTCGGATTCCACGTTAAACTGTAAGTCCTCCAATTCATCTCACAATCACCCTATCATAATGATGATGATAGTTATATTGTTGTTGATGATGATAATAATAATAGAGTTATCTCAAATAATGCATAGCTAGAGATATGTTACCTAGTCAAGTAACACCTGGCTAGAGTTATGTCAAGTAACGACTGGCTAAAGCCAAGTGATGTGTTATCCATAGGGAGCGGAGGCCGCTAGGACCAAGGGAAGCCATGCGGGCGCCAACACTCACTTGTACATATAGAGTTTGGGATGTGCACAGAGAACTCGATACCGTCAGGTTTATGTTGCGGACCCCCGACGCCGCCCCCCTTCTCTTTGCCCAGTGCCGACTTCTCGCCCCCGCCCACACCGGTGCCACCCCCCACACCGTCGGGCAGGACGCTGTTGCCCAGGACGAAGGCAGAGTTCTCCTCCTTGGATATGCTCATGTAGTAGCACGTGTCGCTCTTCTTCATGATGTGGCGAGGTCCTGGGTTCAGGAGGATAGTGTCCTCGTAGAACTCGGGCAACTCTGCTGGCCTGACCCCTACCAGTGCCACACCGTACCTGAGCAACAAGGACACAGTCTTAGAGAATAACTATGTCACACAACAGGGAGAGTGAGTCTTAGAGAATAACTATGTCACACAACAGGGACAATGAGTCTTAAAGAATAATTATGTCAAACAGCATCATTCATTCATTCTTTATGTCAAACAACAGGGAGTATTAGAGAATAAGTGTCACAGCGTATCTGAGCAAAAGGGACAGAGAACCTTACAGTAAATAATTATTATATTCAATCCTGAGTCACATGCTCTGTGAATGAAGAAACATATTTTGTGATCAACCTGTATATTTTCCAAGTAAACAGGCCACACTCCAACTTACTTCCTGTGCGAGTGGAAGCTGGCGTATGTGAAGCTCTTCCCATCATACTCTCCGAAGAAGCGGCTGTCTCCTAGGACTATATGGTAGATTTCATTCCCAGAGCATTTCCCGTAGAGCCTGTGCCACTCTTCTTGGGAAGTCTGGCCTTCCCTGCAAACAATCAGGGATATTATTACTCAAAAAGATAGTAGACATAAGAAATAGTTAAAATAATAAGATCCGACATCTTAACTCAGTCAATAAATAGCACGTTTGTCTAACGAGCTAAGGGTCCTAGGTTTGATTCCCAGCATGGCCGAAAAACTTATAATTGGTGAAATGTTGATTTTGGGTTTACCCTTTCATAGTAATAAATTAACAGCCGGGGGCTGGCTGTTTTACCTGTCCTTGTCTTGAGTTCGATTATAAGGCATATGAAGTTACGACAGGCCTATCAAGTCAGTAGGGGAAAATATATGGCTTGAATACTGACCCAGACCAGTTTGTAAACAGTAATGGATGTAGTTTACATAATAGGTGATAGTAAACATAGGAAGCACTTGAAATAGAGCTAAATTAAATCTTTAGAGGGTCACTGGCCTTTGAACGTGGAAGGGAGATGAAAGGTGAAAGTATTTATTAGTCACTGGATGTGGAGGGAAGGTAGAAAGGTGAAAGTATTTATTAGCCCCTGGATGTGGAGGGGAGGTAGAAAGGCGAAAGTATTTATTGACCCCTGGATTTGGAGTGGAGGTAGAAAGGTGAAAGTATTTATTAGCCCCTGGATGTGGAGGGGAGGTAGAAAGGTGAAAGTATTTATTAGCCCCTGGATGTGGAGGGGAGGTAGAAAGGTGAAAGTATTTATTAGTCACTGGATGTGGAGGGGAGGTAGAAAGGTGAAAGTATTTATTAGCCCCTGGATGTGGAGGGAAGGTGATATGTTGAAAGGACTCACTGACCCCTAAATGTGGAGAGAAGATGGAGGGTTTGAAGGACTCATTAGCCCCTGGATGTGGAGGGAAGGTGTAAGGTTGAAAGGACTCACTGGCCTCTAAATGTGGAAGGAAGGTGGAAGGTTGAAAGGACTCACTGGCCTCTGGACGTGTGCAACAGCAGGGTGACGAGTGTGGATGCGCCAGGGCACGTACAGTTGTTGGCCAGCAGCGCATATTTAAACTCGTCCTCACACACCACGTGCTCCGCAAACTTGACATGCAGTTTGTTCTCTGGCCTGAAGATCTGCACATACTGGGGTACACTCGGGGCAAAGTCCTTGACAGCCCACGACCTTAGGATTGTGTGCTCGTCCTGTCAAACGAAACACAAAACACGTTATAAAACGAACTTTTAAAACCATGTACAATTTATTGATTTAATATAAGGAAGTAAGGCTGAAGATAGTCTTAGAGGAATTGCACCCACACATTAATGGTAAGCCGCCATAATAGCCTGCTACTATTGAGCATGAAGCTTAATACAGCTTAGTCAGCGGACACTTATGAATGAGTTAGCTCTAATGAGAAGAGCAGTGGCGTTTATTCAATGGAAGCAAGGAAAGCAATGCTTCCCTAAAATTAAAAAGGGAATAAAGGAAATAAGGGAAAATAAAGTATTAGTATACTATTAATAATAGTTGAGGTGGCAGCTATTCTTCCTTAGAGCAAGCAGTTCTTCCTCAGACTTACCGACAAGCCTGCTGGCTCTTTATTCCGTCAATTGTTTGTTCCCGGGTCTGTCCGGCACTCATGGGGGAAAGGGAAGCGGTGTTTCCCTAAGCGAGTATTAGCTCAGTTTACTTTCGTAATTGAAGTAAAATAGTATGTAATATACTGTTAAACTCTTATTTTTAAGTTGTTTTTAGATATTTATTGTTTCTAGATATATTTATGGGCACTATATATAGCAAAATAATGTATCTATCACCAATTTTTGAGTAAGTTTAGTTTTATTTTACAAGAATATTGATGCTTATTTGATTCTCTAAGGATGACAAGTGTGTCAACAAGTGTAGCACTGGAAGAGGAGGGTTACTGCAACAAAACTAGTAAGTAATATTTCGAAGCATAGTTTTTCGTCACGGTCTTTTGACACAAAATAAATTAAAAATTGAAACAGACAGACCCACTCCATTTTTAGGCAACATTTATATATAGGCTTTTATATATATATACACACACACACACACACTGACATTTCAAAACTCAATTTTATGAAAGTGTTTATTAATCAGGGTTAGTGGAAAATTTTAGACCTATAATTGACCTTATTATTAATTCACTAAGGATAATTGCATGCAAAATAAATCTGGATTCAGAGATATTAAAAATATTTAGGCCTACAAAATTATTAAAAGACATGTCAAAGGTCAAACTAATGTGCAGATCACAAGAGAAAACTTGGGCCATCATTTACTGACCATTATTATTTTTATGTGAATTAGAATTAGAATTATTATTTAAATATAGTCTAAATAAGCCAAAATGATTTAATGATCGAGTAATTTATTTGTAAGATCACCGATTATTCGAACCTCAATCTCCTCTCTCCTCGTCATCATCAGTTTAGCCTTAAGGCAAAAATATCACCTTAAACCATGGGACCACCGAAGCGGGTGACACATAGTTAACTTATGCGAATATTTACACAATATTAATTTACATTAATTCGAGGACTGAGGTATTTAACGTGCACATTCTGAACTGACTGATTATATCAGCACACAACTTATGAACTAACTTGTATCTAGAACAGACACAACAGCCCGGCCCCCAGGCCGTTAAGTCATCACTGTGAAAGGGGAAACCCACATTTCACCAATGATATTCTTTTTGATATGCCCCGAATTGAATTTAAGACCGTTAGCTCAGTCGAGAGACATGCTACTGACTGAACTAAGGTGTCTGACGTACACGATATCACCGAGCATCCATCCGATGGTGATATTGTTTACACCGGGATCTGTTATAGAAGTGTTTACCCAATACACCCTCTGATACCTTAGGATTACACGATCTGGAATGTTTATAGGACTATTCCCGTCTGTACTCACGGCTGCAGTCTTGTCGGCGTAGTTCCTCGCGGCCAGCACGAAACACGCCTCGGCCTCGTTCATCCTGGCCCTGGCCAGGTCCGTGTCCTTGAGACAAGAGCCCTGGATGTAGATCACCCTCTGCGCCCAGATAGGCACTTGCAGGATCATCCTCATGGTGGTGTCCAGCTCCATGGGGGATAACAGCACGACGTAGAAGTCCTGCGTTCACACACGCGCATCAAATATTATAACAGCTTGGTCGTCCGGTTGTATGCGCCGGTCACCCTTACCGACCAAGCAAGGTCAACCCGGACCGTCCAGCTAGCTCGGTCGGCAGACTGATCGGTGCGTAAAGAAGGACTACCAGAGTTCAGGTCCCTTTCTGAGTGACCGTGTGGCACCTCCCAAGAAAACGTGAGGCTCATCGCGTCGAATAGGCCTCGGTGGAACTCCTGGCATCAATACAAAAATTAAAACTCGCAAAAGAAAGAGAGAGAAAGTGGGAATGGACATTGATTCTCTTCCCACCCTCATTCCGTCGTGAAGTGCTCTCCAGGGGAGGTTGGCGGACGTGCAACTACTCAGGGAACGAAATGACGCTGATTGGTTGAACTATGACGTGGTACCACGTCCTCCTGGTCAACTAGTTTACAACCCCTACCCGCCCCCGTTAAGAAAGGTTAATAAAACACCCGGTACAACGTTGTCACGCCACTCTCAGAAGGTAAATCTCGTTCAAGGTGGACATCCGCTCGGCGGCGGGTAGGGGCGTCTTGGTGAAGCTGGCTCCTCGTTTACGCCCGGTCAGTCCGTTGGCAGACGGCCACAAAATCAGACTTTTTCTGCTCTGTATGCTTCTATATTCCACTCCCGTATTATCCTATCTACCTAGATACAGATACAATCATTTCCGTTCTGTATACCACCGGTTCCTTCGCTTTATCCCCGGGGCCCCGCCCCACATCCCAAACCACGTTATCCTGACGGTGTCAGGCCTCCCATACATAGACAGCCGTATCCGCGTAGCCAGCTCCAACCAGATCGTCCGGGCATCGACGATTACGACACTCCTGCCCATCCCTACCGCCGTATCAGGGACGGCGTCGTGAGCCCCTTTGTCGACGTCGGCAGATGACTGAGGAGTCAAGTCGGGGGAGTCGTGATCCCCGTCCTTGTCGTGTGAGACGGGGGGGGG
>CABFVX010000020.1:60286-130268 GCA_902151425.1 Timema shepardi
TCCGCGGCCACCCTGGGCGGGTGTTTGGGGGTTGGGGGGGGGGGGGGGTAGCTAATCGTCTTCTTGGTGCTACATGGGGGCCGGAGGGGGTGAAGAAACAAGTGTCACGTGGTATATAGACGAGCGAGCCCAGACATACCTGTGTGGGTAGTACGATGAGGGCCACACCTATCATGATGACCATGTATAGCTGCGACGGCCAGATGTCCGGCACGAAGTCCCCGTACCCTACAGTAGAGAACGTGACCACCACGTAGTACGTGGATTGGAAAAGATTGAGATGTCTGTGCCCGGCCCGCTGGAAGTGCTGGATGCCGCAAACACTGTCAACACACGCGTCACAACATTATATAGCACGTCATCAGCCCGGTGACAGGTACTGCTCTAAACTTGTCTAGCTTCCTTCAGAAGGATGCACAAGTAATTTTACACTTTTTATAGCATAACATTTTTTTGGCCAAAATAGATAAAATATTTCTCCAGTAGCAATGTAGCGTTTAGTTTTCTGCACATGCTAATATCATCAGATCTTGAATATCTGTCAAGAGTGTGCTGGAATTTTGTCAAAACTTTTTCTCTTTATTAAAAAGTTTTGAAAAAAATTACAGGACCCTCTTAACAGATATTCAAGATCTGTTGATATTAGCATGTGCAGAAATCTAAACGCTACATTGCTACTGGAGAAATATTTTATCTATTTTTGCCAAATAATTTCTATTCTATAAAAACTGTAAAAATACTTGCGCTCCCTTCTTCTGCACCTTAAGGTGGGGATTTAGGAAAAGTGAGTTAAGGGAAGTGTTTATGCAGTTTTTATATCAAAACTTTTTTTTTGCCACAATAAATAAAATATTGCTCCAGTAGGAACATGGAGTTAAATTTTCTTTACATCGTGATATCAACAGCTGTTGTTGAATATCTGTCAAGGGTTTCCTGGAATTTAATGACAGCTTTTTATCTTCATTTAAAATGTTTCTCATCTAATGCCGCTATTCTCATGATAGATATTCAACAACTTTTGATATCACCATGTGGAGATAATTTAACTCTCTGCTTCTACTAGAGCAATATTTTATTATTTTGGCCAAAATAAATTTTGATATAGGAGCTAACTGCATAAAACACTGCCCTTAACACGAGTTCTCTACGCTCCCAACTAAAAGATGGCTTATAGTTTAGTTTAAGAACAAAAAATATTATTTATTTCTCATGTAAATAAAGTACTGTGGTCGTGAATAATCTTGATTCCAATTCTAATATCTAGATCTATGTTTGATATGCCCCAATCCAAAGAGAAAATATGGGTTTTACAATGCTGTGTGTGTGTGCGCGCGCGCCTATATCCGAGGCTACAAATGGTTTAGAGGATATTGTTCAAAATTGATATCTTTTAGCAGGAAATATTTTGGAATCAAATAGCCAAAGGTATTATTTATGCTTTTAGTGAGGATTACTCCATCTAGATATCATAATCTGGAAATCCTAAAAATGACACCTGGACACGGGTTCAATTCCCGTGTCCAGGTGTCATTTTTCAATTTTCAGAATAGGAAATATTTTACACGACGGCATATACGGCAAGGTTGAGGGGAAGAGGAGTTTAAGAAGAAGGGGGATTCAAAAATATTGGATGACTTGAAGAAAATAAGAAAATTCTTGGAGCTGAAGGAGGTGTTAGAAGACAGGGTGCACTGGCGGTCTACATTCACTGACAAAAGGAATGAACCTGTCATAAAGACAGAGCAAGTAATAATAATAATAATAATGTCATAATTCAAGGATAAATAGTGATTATTATTCTAGCTGTGAAATTAAGGGTAGTTTACTTCTATCCGTTAATAATTGAACCTTTTAACTATTTCAAAAATTAACATAATGATTTTGTAAAAAAATTGAAGATATGGAGTATTTTAAATGAAAAATAACAATGTATGGTTATTTTTTAGTGAAAAATTAATCCAAGGATGGTCTAATCAAATCTTTGAATATTTAAAATCTTTTGAAAATAGTTCTTTTTTTTAAACGTTACAAATTTTATGTTGACAATTTCAGAATGTATGTATCACTTTTTAGAAGACTTAGTGAGGTTAAGTTTTTCTAACTTTCTCAAACCAAGGTAACAATACCGTTTTTCTTACTATGCTATAATGATAACTCGCAGTTTAGAACAGGACTTTTTTTTACAAGATTTCCCCGACCTTGAGATGCAGCTTTTTAAGGCAGTGAAAGCGACCTTGGTCGACTTATCTTTAGCAAGGGAAATAGACCAAGTGGGGTGGACCCTTTTTTGGGGCCGTGAGGGTAACAAGAGACCTCGCGACCTCGGAGGAACACTGGTGGCCAAGCTATCAACCATAATGGACGTGATCAAACATTATGGAGGTGACATAATCACTCCTACCAGGTTTTAGCATCAATCAAATTGAGAAATAGTAGTTCCAATATGTTAACCACGAATATATTTAAATACACCAACTTAAATTAATAACTCTAGGGATATCATTCATATTATATGTTTTATAACCTAGTAAATTAATCAGCAATAATATAACCGCATAATAGCGTTGGTAGGATCGTAACTTTTTGGCACCCAAACCAAATTATTATTACTATCATCACCGCATCTTACTACCCGTTCGGGTTATACGCACTTACGCTAATGTGTAATGGTAGGGTGATTGTGAGATTAAATGGAGGACCATACAGTTTAACGTAGAATCCGAACCATGGTGGAGACCTGGCATTCCCCAAATTCACAAGATGTCTTGTCAGAGGTGAAGGAAGGGTTTGGCAATCAGATAAATCTGTGTCTGGACCGAGGATTGAACCCCGGACTCCTAGCACAGAAGCCCGACACCTTACCCCTAGACCACCAGGTCACCCAACCAAACAAACTAAATTAGCCTCGAGTTGTAGCTAACGCACAAGAATCAAGTACGATCAGGTCGTATACTAAGCCTGTCATAATCCGAACCAAGGATGCACGGGCAGGTACGATGCGATTACGATTCTACTAGACTTTACATTTGTTTCAAAATGAGTATTGTGAGTGTTTTACGTGATTAATAGAATTAAGAGTCCGACACTTTAACTCAGTCGGTAGAATGTTTCTCTACTGAGAGAAGGGTCCCAGGTTCGATTCCTGTCATGACAGAAAAATGTTACATTGGTGAAATATGGATTTCCCCTTTCACAGTGATGAATTAACGGCCGGGGTTGGGTGTTGTGTCTGTTCTAGATTTAAGTTTAGTTTATAAGACGTTTGCTGATATAGGTCTAATTGGTCTGTTCAGAAATTTCACGTTAAATACCACAAAAAAATGAAAAAAATAAATAAATGAAAATAGCCTTGGATGCTTGTTTTTACGGAGATAAACATTGATTGAAGATTTTTTTTTATCGTGTGGCATATATAACCGGGATTAACATAACATCCAGGTTGGGTCACTTTATGTATATACTTTTAACCGCTCTGATGGCACAGAGCATTGCCCAGGTTACATCTAGGAGGCTGGTCACACATCGTACCCGCAATCTGATTATAGTGATCATGAAGGTGTGAAGTCGGTAATGATCTTAAATTAAACTTAAACCTAACTAGGCCTTAGTGTCATTGGGATAGTTCGTTCCACTTTCAGGAAGAATACCCATAATACCAGCAGGGGATTGAACCCGGGACTCCTAGGCTCTTAGCCAGGTGCACTGAAAACTATACCACGGGGCCGGTTAATTGAAGGGCAGTTGACTAATATCAGGTTTCAAATCATGTCGTTCCAATCTATTTAATATTGAATTGTATTATTTATTTTGGTGTGCTTGTTCATATGAAAAACCAAGCGCTCATTAAGAATAACAATGACAAAAAAAACCCTCCATGGCGAGCTATACCGACCAAGCGGCCACCCCCATTTAGCGATGGTAGTGCCAACATTTGTGGAAAGAGGGTGTCATTTAGTCAACACAATGAACCCTCCGCCCGTTAATCTCATTTTTATAAACTGGAGTCGCTAATTCTTTATTAAAGTATCTACTCATTTGTCATCCCGAGGATTAATTTGACACAGTTCCAGACCCACTGCTAAACAGATTTATTCTGGAAACGCCAGGGATTGAACCCGGGACCATTAGATCAGTAGCCAGTAAGTCTGATCACTAGACCACAGAGAAGAGCACAATGAAACCAAACCTATTTCAAAACTCTCGTTAATTTCTTTTTGGCACAATCAATGTCGTACTGCTCGTTCATGTTATACGATTATGTACTAATTACTCTAATGAGTTAAGAGATGACAAATGTTGGATTTAGAGAAATTTTGCCCGGACTTTGATCAAGGGAGAGTGGAAAAAACAACTAGAAAAAATACCCTTAATATACTCGTCTGGGACTCGAACCCGTCATAGGTAGTCTAGTATATTACGAGTGACGTCAACTTAAGACCATTCGACTATCGAAGCTGGTCGTTCAAATTCTCCCCAATCGACCTGAAATATGATATTATTCCCTCGATACTTTAGACTTGTGGTTGAGAGTTATGTCCTCTCAGCTCCGAACACGCAAGCTTACTAACGAATACACGTTTTAAAAACCGGCCTTTCGGAGCTCGTGGACGGGCGGTTGGCAAACACTGGGGTATATAGCCGGATGTGGGGGTTCGCGGGGCCGGTATTTTAGAAATCACCCCCTTGACCATCCCTCAATATGCGTATCGCCTGTAGGGAAGGACGGTATCAAATTTCCTCCCCAGTTTGACGTATACTAAAAACTTTGAGGAAGGGAGTAAAGTAGTAGTTTAACGAGGGCTCCTGCTGATTGTTGATTGGAGGAAGCGGTAGGGAATAGAACGATATTTCTGTTAGGAAGAGACGGGGGGACAACAGCGGGCTATGATGCATGTACCAGTGGCGTGTAGGACATTTATTGGCTGCGTATTGTCGTGGAGTGTTGCCAGGGTAAGCAGAGCTAGTTTAAACTGTACCTGCGACATGTTCTCATCACTCAGTAGAACACTCATTGATTAGTTATCAACGAGGGAGGGATAGGCGGATTACTACATATCATAAGTACAGTTTGTGCAAGTTTAGGTTGCCCTGGTAAAACTTATAATCGTTTACATCAGTGTTTCTCAAACCATGGTCCACATACCAAAACAGGCTTTTGTTGCTACCAATCTGCACATATTTTTATCCCTCCCCCCCACCTCCCGTGCCATAGTATTTGTTTGAGTTAAGCACATACACTAATTACGCCAATCATTATTCATCAGTCATTCTCTCGTTGAACTGGATTTCCGGTGATGGATTGATCAGCGTAGGAATACCCGTCGGGTGTACTTGAGTGTTTTCTTAGACTAATATATTTCCCACTCTCCTTCCACGTGAATGCAGTTAAATTTCCTCAAAAACTCTACACACCTCTTAATTAAATTGTTTGTTCTTTATTTGAAGCGTGCACTTTTTTGAACAGACTAATGCTTAGCAGCACAAGACCAAATAATTAACTTAAATCTAGAACAGACACAACACCTAGGCCCCTGACCATTAATTCATCACTGTGGAAGGGGAACACCTAATTTCAATAATTATACATTTTTCGGTCATACCGGGAATCTAACCCTGGACCCTTAATTTATATTTGGTCTATTATTATTTTTATTTAGGTTTTAAATGGCCTTTTTTGTTACTATTATTATTTTTACTGAATATTTTTATTTGTACTTAGGGTATTATCATTTGTTTTCAGTTTTTTATACTTGCATCTGCTGATGTTTTTTTAAAACTATTTACTTAATTTTGTTTTCTCCCCCAACTCTCATAAAGGTCAGTCAGTGGGTTTGAGTCACCCACTAACCGACATAATAATAATAATAATAATAATAATAATAATAATAATAATGTGACAAAACTTCCTCTTTATGCGAGTACACGTGATATATCACTGTTGCACGTAGCTCAATCTGAGATTTATCGCCTTTCATGCCGCGGGTCACGAATCATCTAATAACCTCTCCCCCCCCTTTTGCCCCTTCAACCTCCAAACAATCTCATCCCAACACACGGGATCATACGGCAGATACAAAAGGCCCGAAGGTTTGTCGGAGCGCACAATCCTAACCCACCTTTCAGAAACCTTCCGATTGTCATCGGGGCTTAAAAAAACTGTGGGGTGAAAAGCTGATGAGAGGGTTGAGGGGGCAGGGGGGGGGAAGAAGGGGTGTTGAAGTTTGGTCATATCTAAAGGCCGGAACACGCGAGACAATTTATTGTACGAGATGTTTGTTGGTCACATTGATTGCACACGAGTTTTACCCAGAGATCTTTCACACGACACGCACGAGCGTGTAAAATACTTGAACAATACGATGACCCACTTCAATGACCTAATTATCTAAGGTGTCACTGTCGCGATAGAATGGACTGCCGATGACGGAGATAGCGGTTATAATCCCGGTCGGGTGTAACTGAGGGTGGTTTTTCATTCTACCTCTGAGAAAATGCAGGCACACTTCCCCTAAATTCAACCTTCCTCATCCTTAACGCATTAACGTAATCATTACATATCCGTGTAACCCGCAGGTGTAATAAGACGCGGTGACAAAAAATATGTTGGTTATCAAATAAATAAAGATTACAATCCCTTAGCTCAGCTGGTTGCACGTTTGTGTGCTGAGATAAAGGAACCAGATTCAATACCAGGCTCTGGGGAAAAAAAAAGTATCATTGACGAAATTGGGACAGAACATTTCACAATAATAAATTAATGGCCAGGGGAGGGGGGTGGGTGTTGTCTGCTCATGAATAGACCTGAATAGGTAAATTAAACTAAAAGTTACAAATATTTTAACTAATGGATTGACTTGTGGCTTTTGACGCGAATGTCCTAGTCATCTGTTACCTCCCCCCTATCTATACATTTGACCAACCACACACAAAATAGTGTAATAAACGAATAATATTCATTGGATTAAAAAAAGGGTAACATTTAAATTTAGTCGTGAAGTTATGCCGCCATACGAGAATTGCGCCCAATACACTTGGATTAGCGCGCCGAGAACCCTGGCTTTGATTCCCGTCATTTCCCCACAATATTTAAACGAACCTGTCTTGCCCAGTTTACAACCAGTCGCACCCGCTTGACAGACGCGCACTCGCAAGACGTGATGTATTTGTTTTCTGCCTAAACAAAGACTCTCTACAATAAACTGTCCGGTAAACGTAATTTTAACCAATATGACTCCTTCATCAAAGTTATATTACAGTTTATAAACACGATTTAAATATAATATTTATTTTCAACACCATGTATTACTACACGTTCGGGTTATACGCCTATGTACTAATTGCAATAATGGGTCAGGGATTAAGAAATATTAATTTAGAGGAAATGCACCCGAATTTGCGCGAAGAGAGTGAAAAACCACTCTCAGTGCACCTTACCGAGATCGAACCCCAATCTACCCGTTTTCAGCAGTCTAGTATAACACGAGAGTAGCGCGTAAGACCACGCGGCCACCGAAGTAGGTAATTAATGTATGAACATGTTATTAAATTATTTCTCTTACTAAATAATTTAAAATGCAATACCTTTAACTATATATTCCCACGAAGTGTTATTCTTGAGCAAATAACTGATCGCTTTAGTTGAATACAGTAGTACACCCGTGTTTGTTTCTGATTGGCTGAACGTAAGCTAACACAGCTACATAAAGTCAAGAGAAGGACAGTATTTATCTCACTCCGACAATTCCGACATATTACTGCGCCTGCGTGTGTTGTTGTAGACAAACAAGAGGGTGCGACTGGTTTTAAACTGGACATTATCGGGTATTATCCGTTACCAGTGATAATAATTGCCATCTATGATGTGAAGAGCAAATTTTTTCACAGGATGAGAAGAAACAGCTCAGTGGTAAAATCACTATCAAGTTGTGCTGGTCTTGGTGACAATCCACGAGCCAACTCGGTTTTAAGTCAGTTCATATTTTGACTACCCGCCTCGGTGGCGTAGTTAGCTAACGCGATGGTGGACGGGAATATCAAGGTTAGAATCTCGCTCGGGTGACCTGGGGGTGATTTTTTCCCTAAATGGTTTTCCACTCTTCCTCTAAGCAAATGGAGGCACCCCTATAATTCAACCTTCCTAAGCCCTAACACATTAATTAGAGTAATTAGTACATGGCGTGTAGCCCAAAAGGATAGTAAGATGCGGTGCTAAAAAAAGTATCAAACCCGTAAAGATAGTTTTCGTACACCCTGTATGGTTATTCATAGCCATAGTTTATTTTATAATCTTATCACACAAGTTGATAATTTCTGTTCCTAAACACTTTAATAAACTCCCATTTTTTAATTTCCCTTTCGTTCGGACTAAATTATTTCACCTCTCTCGAAACTCTATCGCAGCTATAACTTTTTCCCAACAGGCAACTCCTTAACTTCCTAATGGGCAATCAGTTATTCAATGGGTAAACCCATCAGATAAAAATGTTTGTGTGTACCAACCATAGTTATTTTCCCCTGTCGATATTTACCGAGCTGTGTTTGAATAGGGATTTCATCACCCTCCTTTCCCACCATCCTCCAACCATTCATTCTTTCTCTTTGGGATACTCTTAACTGCGCTTCTCTTTACTTTCTCTCTCACCCTTTCTTCACTTGCGATTTCTTTAATGCTATTTTATTCCTGTAGTTTTTCCACCTTTCTTCTTTCCGTATTTGTATTATTTTATATTTATTACAACCTTTATATTTTAAAGATAATAAAGAGATGTATTTCCTTAATAATTTTTATTTTATTTTCTGCTTATTTCTTGTATCCATTTCCAGCTATCTTTCTCTTCCAGTCCTCATGACTCTCTCTATCTCTCTCTTTCATAATCCTCCTAGAGTCTATCTTTACACTTTTACCAACACCAAATAACTTGAGCATTTTAACAAACATAACTCTTTTTAGTAGATCCCGTGTAACGACTTTGCCTACTTCTGACGTCACAGCAAGCCAAGTTAGGATTTATCATATTAATGTATTTACATTTTATTCAACGAATTTTAAAGATATAACAACGAAACAAAATACATACAATTCTTTGATAATTCTAATAATAATCACTAAACTGTTACAAAGTTTTGATGTTTGAGTAATTTCTCCAAGCGTAGGCATATATTTTTAAAAATCGTTTACAGTTTAAACTTTATGGCTTATTCGCGAAAATAACATGTATAAATTTTTTATACTATTATGTAGATTAAAAATCCAGGTGGAAGAATGTGTTTATCTAGAAGAGAAAATAAGAAAAAAAAGTTAATTTTGAAACGCAAGTCATTGATGTACTAACGCAAATAGTAGAGCGAGTGTTTATACTCGTCAGCTGATTGGGTGTCACCAGCAGATAATAAAGAAATCTCTCTGGGCGAAATACTAATTTTATTATATATATATATATATATATATATTAAGCTCATTCACGTGTGTGGAAGTGTTTAGAATGCTTAGATGCGTCAAGTTGAGATGCATTTTTTATACAAAAGAGCTTCGAATTCAGCAAGCAGCTAAAGTCGTTAATCAAAAGGTATAGAATGAAACAGGCATATTTACTGCAAATACACATGAAATTGGTTACTTGTCAGAATGAATCCAGTAATTGCTGACTATTTACCTGGTGAACACTAGGCACAGTAAGGTCGCTGACAGGATCATCAGCTGCTGAGATAAGGCTGACTGGGATTTCTGCATGGCGCGGTGAAGATCATTCTGTAACATAAAAATACACGTTACGTTGGACGTTTAGATTTAGAGGAGCTTGTAGCGCCATTAGGTCTAAGGTGTCAATAAGAGGACGATGAATTTTAAGAGACACATCAATGTGAATAAAAAATACCTTACTGTACAAATAATCGGGTATCGAACCCAGCTTTCTTAGTGATAGAATCAAATAGCCGATGTTAATATTTATGCTTTTTAGTGAGGAATTCTCCAGCTAGATATCATATTTTGAAAATTGAAAAATGACATCTGGACAGTTGGATAGCTCAGTGGGTAGTGTATTGGCGTATTAAGCCAGTGGTCTCGGGTTCGATTCCCGTGTTCAGGTGTCATTTTTCAATTTTCAGAATATGATTTCTTAGTGATATTCAAACAAATTAAATAGCGTATTCTTTCGGCGATAATATATCGAATTTGTTGGAAACTACACACGAACTAGCTTTACCTAAATTATCAAACTTTAATTTAAGGTCATTCGAACGTAGGAATAAATACATTTTTTTGAGTCGCTAACATTTTGGCAGGGAGTTTAACATAGGATTGGAATGAGTGCTCTACTTACGGACATGTTCTCCAAGGATTGATAACCAGTGCCCTACTTACGAACATGTTCTCCTAGGATTGATAGCCAGTGCCCTACTTACGAACATGTTCTCCTAGGATTGATAGCCAGTGTTCTCCAAGGATTGATAGCCAGCGCCCTACTTACGAACATGTTCTCCAAGGATTGATAGCCAGTGTTCTCCAAGGATTGATAACCAGTGCCCTACTTACGAACATGTTCTCCAAGGATTGATAACCAGTGCCCTACTTACGAACATGTTATCCAAGGATTAATAGCCAGTGCTCTACTTACGAACATGTTCTCCTAGGATTGATAACCAGTGCTATACTTACGAACATGTTCTCCAAGGATTGATAACCAGTGCCCTACTTACGAACATGTTCTCCAAGGATTAATAGCCAGTGTTCTACTTACGAACATGTTCTCCAAGGATTGATAACCAGTGCTATACTTACGAACATGTTCTCCAAGGATTAATAGCCAGTGCTATACTTACGAACATGTTCTCCAAGGATTGATAACCAGTGCCCTACTTACGAACATGTTCCCCTAGGATTGATAACCAGTGCTCTACTTACGAACATGTTCCCCTAGGATTGATAACCAGTGCTATACTTACGAACATGTTCTCCAAGGATTGATAGCCAGTGCCCTACTTACGAACATGTTATCCAAGGATTAATAGCCAGTGCCCTACTTACGAACATGTTATTCAAGGATTAATAGCCAGTGCCCTACTTACGAACATGTTATTCAAGGATTAATAGCCAGTGCTCTACTTACGAACATGTTCTCCAAGGATTGATAGCCAGTGCCCTACTTACGAACATGTTATCCAAGGATTAATAGCCAGTGCCCTACTTACGAACATGTTCTCCAAGGATTGATAGCCAGAGCCCTACTTACGAAAATGTTATCCAAGGATTAATAGCCAGTGCTCTACTTACGAACATGTTCTCCTAGGATTGATAGCCAGTGTTCTCCAAGGATTGATAACCAGTGTTCTCCAAGGATTGATAGCCAGTGCCCTACTTAAGAACATGTTCTCCAAGGATTAAAATCCAGTTTTCTCCAAGGATTAATAGCCAGTGCTCTACTTACGAACATGTTCTCCAAGGATTGATAGCCAGTGCTCTACTTACGAACATGTTCTCCAAGAATGGATAGCCAGTGCTCTACTTACGAACATATTCTTCAAGGATTGATAACCAGTGCTCTCCAAGGATTTATAACGAGTGCTCTCCAAGGATTTATAACGAGTGCTCTACTTAAGAACATGTTCTCCAAGAATGGATAGCCAGTGCTATACTTACGAACATGATTCTCCAAGGATTAATAGCCAGTGTTCTCCAAGGATTGATAACCAGTGCTCTACTTACAAACATGTTCTCCAAGGATTGATAAACAGTGATCTACTTACGAACATGTTCTCCAAGGATTAATAGCCAGTGTTCTCCAAGGATTGATAACCAGTGCTCTACTTACGAACATGTTCTCCAAGTATTTTTAACCAGTGCTCTACTTACGAACATGTTCTCCAAGGATTAATAGCCAGTGTTCTCCAAGGATTGATAGGCAGTGCTCTACTTACGAACATGTTCTCCAAGGATTGATAGGCAGTGCTCTACTTACGAACATGTTCTCCAAGGATTGTTTGGCGAGCCAGCAGTTGAGGAACACGGGGATGAACAGGTTCCTGAGAGGTGGCCACAGGAGCTGAGAACAGTAACAGGAACCAGTGAACGAAACAAATCCCACTTGAATGCAACACCTTAGCCTGGGCTGTAGTAAGTACGTCTGTAGATTGGTCAAAGTCTCCCAGGTTCGATTCCCAGCAATAAAAAAAAAGATCATCGGATAAATTGGGGCTGCCCCTTTCACAGTAATGAATTAATGACAGGAGGACTGGGTGTTGTGCTCGCTAAAAAATTGAGTTAGATTGAAAATTAATGTGATGATCTATTCATTCAGTTCGGAGAGTGAAATTTAAATACCCCTCTCATCCTCTCCAAAAAAACTAACTAAAATTCTTCTACAAGCTTGGTACATTATCTGAAACATGTTTTAGGTTTTTTATTAATCCATTTATTTTTAAGTATATTTAGAACGCACGCGAATTATTATATCAACCCACAACTTACACACTAACTTAACTCGGAGTAGTAACAGAATCCAGTCCCTGTAGCATCAGTTAATCACCTTGAAAAGGAAAGCATCAATCTCACCAATGATAAGTTCTTGCAAAAGTAGCGGGAATCGAACCACAAACCTTGGGCTCAGTATATATATGAGCTTGAAACTGAGCCAATGTGTCAAATATGGTGATTCTGTGTTAATACATGTTCAAATATAGACACAATTTGACCCTCACATGGCCCACTGACGATTTAAAGGGGTATCGACTTCTTTGACAGTTATAACAGTTACTTAAATTATTTTCGTATATTCATACGTCAGGTTATTGGCTCTGTGGCTGTTTCTTTTGATAAATATTATCATTACCTATAATATGACACGCTTCTGTGGCCGCGTGGTCTAACGCGCTACTGTCGCAATAAACTAGCCTGACGATTACGGGGAGATTGAGGTTCGAATCTCAGTCGGGTGTACTAAGGGTAGTTTTATAAAATGATTTCCCACTCTACCTCCACGCAAATATGAGTTCAATTTCTCTAAATATGACCTTCCTAATCCCTAAAAACCATTCACGTAATTAGTATGTAATCGTAAAACCGAACGGGTAGTAAGGCGCAGTGTTAAAATAAACCAATAAAAGAATACTAATATTGTAGTAAAATGTTGAATGTAAATAAATGATGGTATTTTCTAATTGGTGTGCGAATGTCACCTGTTAAATGAGAAACAGATTCAAAAATAAGTTTTTTCTATCACCAAGTCTTATTATCTGTTCAGGTTATACGCATATATGATAATTAATTTAATAGAGTGGGGACAAGGAATGAAGCATTTTAGAGGTAATCTACCAGCATTTGCGTGGAAGGAGAGTGGGAAACCATTTATGAAAAAACACTCTCAGTAGACCCTACCGGGATTCAAACCCCTGGTATCCCAGTGGTCAGCAGGAGATATAGCACGAGGGTGACACCTTAAGACCATTTGGTAAATGAATTGTGTCACACTCTTAGTGTTATCTGTAAGTCGCTTCACACCAGGATCCTTGGACTCACCGTCAAGACGAAAGGGATGGTGTTGACCAGCTCCAGCAGGAAATGGAACGAGAGCAGGGTCTGCCAGATGTTACCCTGGAACAAGACAAAACTTTCACATATAACTTTTACACATTTGAAAGATACAGGGATGGGGGGGAAAGTCACACTACACACATTTACCGAAACAACAACTTTTATATTTCAAACCCCATAAGGGCTCCAGCAATTTTTTTTTTATTAATTTAAAAATGACAAGATACCTCTTTTAATCATAATTTAAAGTGCATTATGAAGGTTTCATGATTGTCTAACAGATGGCGGCACTAACTCAATTTGAGTTGAAAGTGGACTTTCCCCTTTTCCACATATACCATTATTATATATAAACAATATAGAAAAAGCCAAGTGCACTTCCAAAAGTTATATATATATATATAACTTTTGGAAGTGCACTTGGCTTTTTCTATATTGTACATTTAGAAACTAATCAGAATATATTAGCTTTCAAAACTCGAATATAATCTGAATACAATATTTTATAATTAATTAAATATTATAAAATAAAAATAGAATTTTTAGAATATATTACATAAACTTTTTTGAATTCAGTCCAATAAAAAACCATAAATTCACTAAAACGTGTTTGAATAATGAATAATGAATAAAATTCTTAAGTTTATATGGTAAAATCAAATAATGTATATTCTCTATTAAGATCTTTAAAATGTTAAATTATTCTAATGTTGGACTTTTAGATAAACCAAATTTCGCACAGTCTTAATTAAATGGTAAGATGCACAACACAATCTTTATAACTCCTTTACTTAAAAATTGAGATATTTACTCAACGCTCGTAATATATGTGAGAAAAAATAATATATATTGTTGCAGAAACAATCGATTTACCATTTAAAAGGTAATAATAAGTTACCGATAAAAATGTAGGTGTCCGACACCTTAGCTCAGTCTGTAGCATATATGTCTACCGAGTTAAAGATCATGGGTTCAATTTCTGTTATGGCCGAAAAAATGTATCATTGGTGGAATGTGGGGTTACACTTTCATAGTGATGAATTAATAGCAGGGGACTGGATGTTGTGTCTGTTCTAGTCTTAAGATAGATTATAGGACATACGAAGCTACGGCAGGTCTACCCAGCCGGTAGTGGAAAATATATGGCATGAATAAAAAACTGACCCAGGTCACAGACGGGAAACAGTAATGGATTTAAAGTAAAGATAAGAATTTAGGTATAAAAATTTGTTATTTGGTTAAATTTACTCTATATGAAAACTAGATATACACTCTGGACTCAGTAACTGTTCCAATGATTTTCGAAACCTATTTGACGGGAATATTTATAAGATCTACTTTAATGTATTTATTTATCAAATAGTTCGACATAAAATGCCAATTTTTATAGATCATGTAGATTTTCTATGCTGTGATGTTGATTCATTTACATAATATATTTATAGATATTTTTCATCACAGACTTTGCTTCAGTTACGAGTGAAGAATGACCCTGAACACGGGACGAATCCTGGATAGCTCAGTGGTACGTTAAGCCAAACGTACCGGGTTCGGTATCTGTATCCAAGTGTCATTTTTAAACTAATTTAAATTAATCTTACAAACATGTTAGGAACTTAGTATTTTTGAAATTTAAAGTGAAGGAGCATATTCTGTTAACCCAAAATACTTCACTCCGACACTCCCCTAGCGTTAAGAATTTACAATATGGGTATTAGGACGATTCAGACTAGTTATTATTACCCACAGCGGTGGGCACGTGCTCTAGACGTCAAGATTATTTAGTCTGTTTTGCCGGTGATGGGGAGATCAGGGTTCGAAACTCAGCAGGGTGTACTAAAAGTGATTTTTTTTCTAAATGTTTTTCCACGCTACCTTAACGCAAATCTGTGTACATTTAATTCAATTATACCTTAATAATACCAAACACATTAGTGTGATGAATATAGTTACGTATATCTCGAACGGGCAGTGAGACACAGTGAAAATAAATAAATATATTTTAGTCGACGCAAGGGATCAAAACCTGTTTCCATCAAAACGTGCGAGACTTCCTCAACCATTGTCTGTCGTTACGAACAGTACCTTTTATTTACGCTGAAGGGAGCTTTATATAGCTTATCTTGCTGGGTTTCACTATTTTATATATATATATATAATTTTTTATAACCGCGTCTTACTACCTATCCAGGTTGTAAGCATATATGATATAATTACTCTAATGTAGTAGGGCTGAGGAAGAAAGCATTTTAGTGGTAATTTATTATTATTATTTTAGCACCACGTCTTACTACCCATTAGGCTTATACGCTTAAGTACTAATTACACTAATAGAATAGGAATTGGGAATGTTGTAAATAGAGGAAGTGAGCCCTCATTTGAGTGGAGGGAGAGTTTAAAACCATTTAGGAAAAAACCTGGGTGGTAATCAACCCGCACGTGTGTGGAAGGAGATTGGGAAACTATTTGAGAAAAAAACACTCTCAGTAGACACAACCGGGATTCGAGCCCCGATCTCCCCGTCATCATCAGCAGGTCCTTCTAATACGAGAGTGACGCCCTAGGCCGTTCGGCCACTGAAGTGGATAACTATGGTATAGCTTATAAAATAGGACCGTGGTGTAATCCATCAAGGCAAGTGGTGTCGTATAGTGTGAACGGAATGAACACTACAATATATAGTTTGGCATCATCATAACAAACACATGCATTGTTTAGAACCAGGATTAAGGTGTAAAATTCGCCTCGTCTGGTTTTACGATGATGAAGAGCACGAGGTTTCGAATCCCGACCGGGTGTACAGAAGGTGGATTTAAAAAAAAATCTACTCTTCATCTACGCAAATGGTGAGTATGGTTTATCCTAAGATAATTCCCCACTCTCTCTTCATGTGAAGGCTGGACCATTTCATACAATATTCTACCTTTCTCATCGCAACACCGATAAAAGAATTTAATTGCATATAGTCCGAGCGGGTAGTAAGGTGCGATTCACATAAAACAAACCTCCCTTACCACCCTCCAAAAATAATCATACTCAACCTTACGATTCAACGATTTACAACCTGTCTCTCCGGGATGACAGAACGAGGATAGCCAATCAGACACAGGATAGCTTATGGACCAACCAATCAAGAGACAAGACCTTTTTTTTTTATATATCTGGAGCTCACAATCAGTTCGTGTGAGTGTTTATTGGTGGGGAGAAAGAATGGGAGGCGAAAAAGATCAAGGGTCATCTTTCTTTGGTGTGGCCATAAGGCGAAAAAGGGCCAGTACCTTTGAACTTTTTACATCAACACATTTTTTTTAACAAAATAAATCAAATATTGCTCCAATAGAAATATTAAGTTTAATTTTTCTCACAGGGTGATCTCAAAAGTTCTTGAATATCTGTCAACGATGTCCTGAAATTTCATGACAACTTTTCCCCTTCATTTAAAAAGTTTCTCCTCTAATGTCATAATGCTCATGACATTAAACAACTATTGATATCTCCATGTGACGAAAATTAAACTATATGTTTGTACTGGAGCAAAATTTGATTTATTTTGGTTAAAAAAAGTTTTGATATAAAAACTGTAAAAATACTGGCCTTTCCTCGCGGCCCCAACACCCTCACCTTAGAACTCCTTGAACCCTCTTAGGTGGTCGAATGATCTAACACAACGCACATATTGAAAATTGAAAACACTGAAGGGGCTGCATTTCAAATAATTAATAGGTAGTAATTTTGCTAGGTAAAAATATATACAGTTTAGTACCTTAATACCACATAAAGTAAAGAGTAGGCCCCAATATAAAACAAAAATACTACGATATACGGACTTTTTTTAAACTAGAAATTTGAGACTTTTTGTTTGCAAAAATGTTATGTTTGTAGTGATTTAAATCTGATGCTAAAGTCATGATTATGATTTGCTGCCAAATGTGTGTTGGTAAGCAAAGATCTCGCGAGTGTTTTGTTTCATTTAATGTAGGAACACTTTAACATAGGTATGAGCTGCCAAACGTTGCACATATTGGGCGCACAGATTCAGCCATTTCTAGGAGTGGATAGGCGTCGAAGAAAGAGTACATATTAGGTACCAGCAACATCAAAAAGCGCACAAGGGAAAAATAGCTGCATAAGGTGGCAGCAGGGAAAATATGTATTGTGAACAACCCCCTTACTCTTTACACTAATTACAATAGTGAAGTAATAAAACTACAGGGATCAACCCTTTTACTATTTACAATAAAATAATAAAACTACAGAGAACAACCCCTTTACTCTTTACAATAAAATAATAAAACTACAGATAACAATCCCCTTATTCTTTACAATAAAATAATAAAACTACAGATAACAATCCCCTTATTCTTTACAATAAAATATTAAAGTTACAGGGAAGAAACCCTTTACTCTTTACAGTAAAATAATAAAACTACAGATAACAATCCCCTTATTCTTTACAATAAAATGTTAAAATTACAGGGAACAAACCCTAACTATTTACAATAAAATATTATAGCAACAGGGAACAACCCCCTTACTCTTTACAATAAAATAATAAAACTACAGAGAACAACCCCTTTACTCTTTACAATAAAATAATAAAACTATAGATAACAATCCCCTTATTCTTTACAATAAAATGTTAAAATTACAGGGAACAAACCCTAACTATTTACAATAAAATAATAAAACAACAGATAACAATACCCTTATTCTTTACAATAAAATATTAAAGTTACAGGGAAGAAACCCTTTACTCTTTACAATAAAATAATAAAACAACAGATAACAATACCCTTATTCTTTACAATAAAATATTAAAGTTACAGGGAACAAACCCTAACTATTTACAATAAAATATTATAACAACAGGGAACAATCCCCTTACTCTTTACAATAAAATAATAAAACTACAGAGCACAACCCCTTTACTCTTTACAATAAAATAATAAAATTACGGGGAGAAACCCCTTACTCTTTACAATAAAAAATGAAACTACAGTGAACAACCCCCTTAGTCTTTACAATAGTGATTGAGTTAGGTTGATAACGGGCTAATTCTCAAAAATCACGATACAATACTTGTAATTTCCGAAAAATATGTATATTTAATGCATTTATTAGTTAATCACCCCCAATATCTCACAGCTGTTGAGGAAATGAGTTCGAAATAAGTAATTAAAAAGCGGTGTTGTAATATGAGGCTCAGATATTATAAACAATTGTGCTCTTTTGATGCATCCATCTTGTGTTCTTCTGATATACTACCAAGCATGTACAGTACATTCTACACAAATTAGACCTGTGTGCTTTCAATACGTAGCCATTTGCTACACACAGCTCAGATTTCTCCAGTTTACGCCGAATCCCCAAATATCACCTTCTCAAATATTATATTCCTACGACGTTTATAAAAATAGGAATAGGTTATCATTGTTTAATGGTTCATCATAAGGTCCGCAGGCCACAAGGCGTCACTCTTGCAATAGACTGGACTGACGATGACGGGGGGATCGGGGTTAAAATCCCGAACTGATGTACAGAGAATGTTTATTTACTAAATGGTTTTCCACTCACGCTATTCACTTCCTCTAAATTCAACCTTCCTCAACCCTAACACATTAGTGTAACTGGTACAAACACGTATGCCCTAAACGGGTAGGGAAACACTGACAAAATAAATAATTTGATATGTACAGTGTCAGTGGCATGTTGTGCCTTGTTGCCAGGGTAAGCAGAGCTAGTTGAAACTGTACCTGTGATATGTTCTTATCACTCATTAGAGCATTCAGTGGCCATATATCAAAGAACATACATTCCCATGTGAGGTGTGTAGAGCAGATCCTGTGTATGATCGGTCAAATGGGGAGTGAGTGGGGCAGAATATATGACAGATAAGAATTTAGTGAGTTCTGATTTCTCTGGCAACAATCCACGATACGACACAGGTGAAGGGTGTCCGTATGATTTATTTTTAGACCACAAAGCACAAACGAATTTTAATTATTAATAAATAAAATATTCACACAATACTGATCTTCAAATAAAACCCACATAAATAGAAAAAATAAATAAAAATAAGGGCCTATCGCGACGGTGGTAAATTAACACATATAATTTTGCCAGCTCTCTTTAGCCATTGTGGTATTAATTTAAAATAGTAACCAAGTAGTCCCACAACTGTATAAAAAAATGCAATGTCATAGGTCAACAAACACATTTCTATTGAAGCATGTTTTATTTAGTTGGCATTGTTGCTGACTTGACAAACAATAGAAGCAATCCCCGTGTCTGGCCAGGAAGCGAGTGGTCACAGAGGGAACCAATCAGAACGTGGCATCGATCAGCATTCGTCGCAGGTCGCGTGGTACGCAGCTCAAAAAGAGGAATATTGTCCTCCCCCCAGGGGTGGACAGAGAGAGTCAAAGTTTGTGGTAAATGGAAGTCGGAGATTAAAGGGAAATAGAGAGAAAGTCAGGATTGTTGAACTATAAGGATATAAACAACATAGACAATATGCAGTGCCGTGTCATGGCGTGTTGCCAGGGTAAGCAGAGTTAGTTTAAACATAATCAGTGAATTGTTCTAATCACTCACTAGAAACTTTATTGGTTAATTATCTAAGTAGATACAAGCCTATGTGAGGTATAAACCATATACAGAATGTTCGGAAACTCAACACCCAAACTGCACATATAGTTTGTTTGAACCGAAAGTAATACAACATCCCTATACACTTACATCTGCTAAACTAAGCTAGTACAATTAAACCGTGTTCAAAATTCTTGCATACATCCCCTGGAGAGCAAAGCTGTGTAAGCATGCCTGTACAACAGGTTGCATAGGAGTTAGGCACGCGGCACTGCACACCTCGCCATCTCAGAGCACAGTGGCAGAATATACCACAGTTAATAGTAACAACACACCAGTCCATCTAGAAATGGGAATACGTTCTGAGGGTCATCATTAACGATCCAACATCGCAGAAAGTGCTTACCATCATTAAATGTGCAGTGCTGCTCGCCCAGCTCCTATGCAACTTGTTAAAGTAATAATAACAATAGTAATATAATTGTTATAGTATAACAGGGATGAGGAAAGTAGGATTTTAATGGAAATATACCCGAATTTACGTGATTGTAGAAGGGAAAACCATTTTAGGAAAAACGACTATTGACACCCGACTGGAATTCTAACCGCAATATCCACGTCACGGGTAGTCCAGTTAATCACGCTCGTGACGTGCTATCCCACGCGAGGACCGATGCCGGTTCTCATACAGTCGAAACAAGGTTATCCAGACAGTAAGTGCACCCCTAAGCTCCTCGACCGCCGAACAAAGGAATGATAGACAAATCATTCCATATTTAACAGCGCTACGAGTGATTTCCCTCTGGAAGGTAAAGGGGTTATTCTAGGAGAAGGGGAACGAGTCGTAGATATGAAATGGAGGGGGGGAGGGGGTAGAGTGATAGAGGGGGAGGTACACCCTATCTAAGGTAGGAGAGGTGGTAACTCACAGCTAGGAAAAGTTATCACGTGTCCGTTCATCAAGCCCTGTGACCAAATGTTCAACTGTATCAGTCAGAACTTACACAACAAACAATATTTAAAAAAATTTTAATCGCGTTTATATTATTAAAACACAAACTTAAGAAAATAACCGTTTATATGTCTTTCTTTTGTGAAAGCGACGTCTGTGGTTCACTTAAAAATTCATTTCAAACGAGTGCTTCTAACATACTGCGTTCCCTTCATAAATTAAGATGGCAAACCAGCCTAAGCAAGGGCGGCTGAGTACGTCATATAAACCGTCTTCAGTTGTGTTCATGTGTTGTTTACGAAATAAAAAACGTTTGCTTTTGAAACTAATATTCTGTATGATTTTTTCTATCTTTAAGTTATAAAAGAAAACCTTTTTTATTTTGGTAGCCAGTAACAAGATGCAAGTGTGAATGTAGTAATTTATTTTTATTTTCCATGGACTATAATATATCTTGCTGCCACAACCACAAAAAAAAAACCCACCATAATAGTTTTATAAAAATATATTTTGTTCTTTCAATGAGTTACGATAAATCTAATTATTTACTAATCCTTAGGGAAGTATTATTATAATCGTTTAATTGAGTTTTAAATTTATAACATAGTATTACTAAGCAAATAATAATTACTTTTTCATAGATTGACATTAGTCACTTTTGACCAATGTTTTCAATAAAGAACCTTCTGAAGCTGTCACTACCTCTCCTATCGTAGATATGGTATGTGTATAGACGAAGTACATCGATTATACCAGCCAGGACATGCGTGTGACCCCTTTTCCCCAATGACAGTGGCGTAGAATGCAGAGTAAGTAGTCCATACAATACCGCAACACAATACTACTTTCCCAGGCACACGAAGGGACCGTGATACTGTCCTTTAAAGCAACGCTTCGCACTGCCCTTTAGGGCTATACGGATATGTGGGCCTACTCACTCTAATGTGTTGGGGATGAGGAAGGTTAAATTTGGAGGACGTGAACACATAACATGAACTGTTAGCGCCGTGAGATGATTCACGTAGGCAATATCTCCTACACAATTGCTATGTGGAGTAGTATCACACATAACATGAACTCTGTTAGCGCCGTGAGATGATTCACGTAGGCAATATCTCCTACACAATTGCTATGTGGAGTAGTATCACACATAACATGAACTCAGGTTAGCGCCGTGAGATGATTCACGTAGGCAATATCTCCTACACAATTGCTATGTGGAGTAGTATCACACAAAACATGAGCTCTGTTATTACCTTGATAAGTATTACTAACCAAACAGCTTCATCTTATTAAATAAAGTCACAGATAGAGCGCATGGTATAATTAAATCACATTTAGCATAGTTTTATGGTAGCTGGAAGATCAGGGTTCAAATCCAGATCGGGTGCAATGAGGAAGATTTTATCCTAAATATTTTCCCAATCTTCCCACCAGTACAAACGCGGATACATTCCCTCTAAATTTTACCTTTATGTTTCATACCTTATTAACGTATTTGAAATTTGCATATCTATGACGCAGTAGAAAAAATATCAGATTAAAGTAATACAAAATGCAAACACAAACAGATCATGATGTAAAATATATAGTATTAAAAGTTTTTTTTTGTAAAACACCGCGTCTTACTATCCGTTATAGTTATCCACATATTCATACTAATAAGGCAAAAATGAGTAAGCTAGAAATGAGAGGAGATATACCCTCATTTGCGTGGGAGAGATTGGTAAACCGTTTAAGAAAAATACACCCTTAGTGTGACCAGTCGGGATTCGAGCCCATCGACAATCTATTATAGTGTTTCAGTGACGCCTTAGTTCACGCGAGCACCGGAGTGGGTCATTAAAAGTTAATTCCTTATCCAACCCAAATTTATGGTCGCGTGGTTTAAGGTGTCACTTTGCAATACACCGGACTGTCAATGATAGAGAGATCGGGGTTCGAATCTTGGTCGGGTGCACTTGAGATTTTTCATAAATTAGTTATCTCTCCCACCATGCAAATGTGGGCATACTTCCTTGAAATTAAACCTCCCTCGTCCTTAGCCCACTATCGTAATCATTAAATATGTTTGCAGTATAGCCCAAACGGGTAGTAAGACGCGGTGAGTTTATTTTTTCTGTACATGATCATGGGCTTATCAGATACAAATTCACCGATGTTGTGATCTTAAACTGGAATCCTTGTTAATTTATTCATGCCGTGTTTTATTCCCCGATGAAGTTATACCCAGTTTGCCAGCTCTATTAATTATTCGGTCGTCAGGGTTTTTGTTTGTCCCGAGGACACGTCAAAATGTCCTTAGGGAGGAAGGGGGAGTGTGTCTGACGATAATAACACTCATCAAGTATGTGTGTTAACGGCCACGCGGGTGATATAGACGGGGAAAAAAATGAAATTGGGTTAAACCCGGATTTTAACTCGTAAGGTCCCATTGGGTTTAACTTAGAAAAAGAGAACCTTTTGGTAAGTGAAACTCTACTCTTGTACCTTGGCGGATTACTCATAAGGCTGTACACGTCGTGTACACTCCTTTCACAATAAAATGTAGCAGTCTTACTGGCACGACCATACTTGTGACTAAAACGGCCCGACCTGTGCACCAAAACAATGTTATTTACATGGAAGACCCCAAAGATCCCACTTCTGACACCAGGCTGTATTCCTCACACTAATATATAACAAGGAATTGCGTGCTGACGTCATGGCTGTGGCGAACACGTCGAAAGTATGGCCGTAGCCCTACCTTGACGTATTACACTATGGCCTTATCCTATAAGCTAGGCTATAGTGAAACCATGATAGGTAAGCTTGCTAAATTTAAGGTTGAACGAAGGGTACAATCAATTTTGCCTAGATTATAAAGAAGTACCTTCCTAAAAATAAATTAATGTTTTCCTAGAAATCCATAAAAGAGCGAATGTTTTTTTAATCTACTTTTTTTAACGTAAAAATTAAATAAATTGTCAGCTCATTAATGAGAACCTTTTGATTCAAGGAGGATAAGTTTCAATTTTTTATATATTTAATTTACATTCATAGAGGAACATTATTTATAAACTTAAGTCCAACAACCTAGTTAAGTCGGTAGGGTGGTTTGTAAAAAGTACACCAATTATGAAATATTTGACAGAAACAGTTTATTTTTATTTTTCTATAATTTGTTTTTTTATGGATCTGGGTCCATTTTGTAAGTCCACTGTAGATATGTATTGCACTATATAATGATATAAAATTCATCAGAATGCGATTAGGATTATAAAATATAATATAAAATAATTCAAGACCAAATTTTTACAAACTAAACATCTCAACTGTTAATAAAACACTTAATTTACTGTAGCTAAATGAAATACATACCATTTAAGAATGTATAATTTATAAACACTGAAGACATAATTGACAACAACCCCATTTAAGTGGGCGCATGGTCTAAGTGTACTCTCACAAAAGATTAGACTGCCAATGATGAGAAGTACGTGGTTCAATCCCGGTTGGGTGTACTTAGAGGAGTTATTCCTATTATCTACGCAAATGTGGGTACACTTCCTCTAAATCCAACCTTCCTTATTCCTAGCACATTAAAATAATAAGTATATAAATGTATAGCGAAAATAGGTTGTAAGAAACAGTGCTAAAAATTGACAATGCTCTCGTGTGCACTAAATTTTGAGGGGTAAGTCTTTATTTAGAATGGGAATATTTTTTAGTAAATTTAATTACCATATTTAATAAATTGGGAACTGAGCACGAGAATTGAAGCCTGGACTTTTAGTTTGGAGAGTAAGTGCTTTATTATTTATATATCCAAACAATAATAATAATATAGTAAATTGTTAGAAATGTTGACAGCGAAAAAAACATATTTGTACTTCCTAAGAAGTCAGTCTTGTCATAATCCTATTAAAGTGTACAAGCATATGCGTGAAGAGAGAGTGGAAAACCATTCAGGACACTCGGAAGGAATTCTATCCCCGACGATCCTTATCTTTAGTAGTCCAGTCTTTTGCGAGAGTGACGCCTTAAGCCATATATGTCATCTTAACGGACCCCGAGTACGTTCTTTAATCGGCCCACCGGCTCAAATTGAAACATTTAAAATTGCAGGAATAATCAACAAACTAGGCTCGTGTAAATATTCACTAACTTCCGTGTAGTTTTCAGAAGTATAAATATAATATTACTTGTTTAATGTACTGTACACATGACCCGATTCAGTGGCCAAATAGTCTAAGGCGTCACTCTCGTGTTAGATTGGCCTGCTGAAGACGGGGAGATTGGGGTTCAAAACCAGTTCGGGCCTACCGATTGGTGTTTTAACTAAATAGTTTTCTACTCTCCTTCCACGTAGATTCGGGTAGATTATCTCTAAAATGCTTACTTCCTCACCCCTATCCTATTAGTGCCTTTATCATATGTGCATATAATCTGACGTGGTGATTTAAAAAACAACAACATTATGTATGCATAGGGTGGGGCCGACACAATTAGTAACTTGAAAATTAACATTTTAACTGTAAAGTAAATATTTATTAGCAAAATAAAAGCAAACTACATAATACACATTTCATACTTTTTGAAGACAATGTCACTCAGGTAAGCTCCACCGGACGTCAGGCAAACCTCAACACGTTGTCCATCACTTTCCTCAGCGTAGATCGTTTGTTTCTGCCTCATCCTGTATATATGAATGGGTATGGGCGTTGGTATTGTGTGTGTGTGTGTGTGTAATATAATGGGCATTAGGTATTATAAAGCTCATGTATGGCCCCGGCCAATCCTCCAAGAACTTATGCGGCCCTCAGTCGGAGAAAGGTTTCACATGTCTGCCTTTGACCATTCGAACAACTAAGCGGGTCTAACGTATTTATTATTTCCCCTATTGTTCACTTATTTGGTATGATCGTCTGATACCAGATTTGTTCCTATTCGCGTGATATTACTCCACCCCCTTTTTACCCCCCCCTCTCTCTTATATACACACATACAAAAATAAAAACAGCGCACGTCAGAATGATTGTGTTTGGTGGTATTTATCTACATTGCTCTGCGCAAACAACAAATTACTCAATACATGGCATTACTCTATATCCCCGTTCGTGGAACTATTGAAACGGGGTTTTTCATTAAATTATCGCCAGTTCAAGCGTGGTCATATTACAGCCAATTATGATCTACTCTTTAATCATTTATTAGCACGTCCATAAACGAATGCACCAATTAAAATTGACTCTGGTTACGAACTTAGCAAAAAAACAACAACAAAAAACAACAACCAAACAAACACATTTTAGGATTTAATGTGATTCCGTCCCCGTGTTAAAGTGTGCGAGAAAATGCGATTGAAATTATAAGAGGGTCTTGGTTCAATGCTTTGTTAAACACATTATATTAATTTAATATTTGTGAAATTGGTGATCTGCTGGTCTATGGTCTGTGCTGGGGGTCCGGGGTTCAATCCTCAGTCCCGACACAGATTTATCTGATTACCAAACCCTTTCCTTTACCTATGACAAGACGTGTATTAATCACAACTTGTGAATATGTGGCATGCCAGGCCTCTACCGTGGTTCGGATCCCACGTTAAACTGTAGGTCCTCCATTTCATCTCACAATCACCCTACCATTACACATTAAGCGTAAGTGCGTATAACCCGAACGGGTAGTAGGATGCGATAATAATTATCATCAACAGGGGTCAGACCTTCTTAAATGGCTGCATGGTCTAAGGCGTCACTAAAGCAATATACTAGAACTGTTAGTGACGGGAAGAGAGGGGTTCAAATTCTGGTAGGGTGTACTGAGAGTGGTTTTTCCAATCTCCCTCTACGCCAACACGGATACAGTTCCTATAAATTCAACCATCCTCATCTCTAACACATTAGCGTAATTACCACATATATGTGTGACCTGGACCAGTATTAATTATTACTATCACTGCGTCTTACTACCCGTTCGGGCTATACGCACTTACGCTAATGTGTAATGGTAGGGTGATTGTGAGATTAAATGGAGTACCTACAGATTAACGTGGAATCCGAACCATGGTAGAGGCCTGGCATTCCCCACACTCACAAGATGACCAGTATTAAGATGTCATGGCTTAAAGATAAAATGTAACACTATTGGAATCCTGGTCTTAATAAAATAGCTTTGAATTGTAGTCGATTATTTTTTATGGAAAAACCTACAAGATTATTAAAAAATTTAGTTTAACCAAAAGTGACAAAGGTTCATTATAATTATCTTACATCTGTTAAAATTGGCACCGTACGACGAAATTCTTATCAGCGTATGGATACACGAGGGTAGACTGTCAGATAAGTTTAACATAATGCTGATCCGACTATAGAAAGGGCGCACACCAAGTAACGAAACAGATCACACGTTGTCAGTTCATTATAATAGACAGGAGGAGGGGGGAAGGACAGGACATCCATCAGGTATTCGTACGGTTGGTTGTATAACCAAATTAGAGTTAAAGCACGAGAGTATGTGAACCAATGACCACCAACCTTGAAAGCTGTTTCATCTAACGATCAACCACACAATGTGATCAAAACAACAAGACCCTATGTGCCCACGGAAATAGTAATTACGTAGCTGTATAAACTAATACACACCCTTATATAGCAGCTATCAAGAGAGATTGCGTGTGTGATGAGGGGCACGAAACTATGAGTACATTTATAATTAAGTCATTATGTCTCGCACCATAGATATTACAATTTTAGTCAAATGTAGCTACTTTTTATTTTTTGCCAATATATTATTTACATTTTAAGTACAGTAAAACTTGGGTAATCCGGACTAAATTTGACAAGGGGTTGGGGAGAAGGACGGTTTGGATTAACAAAAATAATATATAAACTACAAGGAGTTAAACATTTTTTTTTATACATGTTGCAGAAAAATATCAATTATTTGTTGAATAATACAGTAAGTTGCTTACGAAATTGTAATAAGATTGTTTTTTATTTGCTGGGAAATGGTTAGTATTTTTTTTTGTCTCACAATTTTTTATTGTAAAATATATTTTACTATGGACCTTCACTAAATTTTTATTTTTATCTAAAAGAACAACCTTAATATGTTTATTGAAATTTAAATAATTTAAACTTCAAATAAACATTGTGGTATTATTTATACAGCCATGACGATACCAGAAAGTGTGCCCAACTAGGTTTACTTTAGGAAAACAATTGTTAGTTCAAATATTACAAATAAAAGGGTACAGAGGAAAAAGGAGGACCAATTTTAACTCAAATTGAGCTATTTCTGCCATCTGTTAGAGGTTAAACAATCTTAATATCTTCATAGTGCACTTTTAGATTAGGATTAAAAGCTGTCTTTATCATATTTAAATTAAATTAAGAAAAAATGAAATGTCTTTTTTTATGGGGTTTGAGATTAATTTTTTTTATATAAAACCACATCTTACTTTACGTTCGGGTTATACGCCTATATACTAATTAACAAAATAGATTAGGAATTAAAAAGGGCTAATTTAGAGGAAATGCACCCGAATTTGCGTGGAGGGAAAGTGTAAAACCCTATAAAAAACACCCTCAATACACCCGACGGCTGGAATCGAACCCCCTATCTCCCCGTCTTAAGAAGCCTAGCTCAACGAGGGTAGCGCGTTAGACCACGCGGCCACCGAGGAGGGTTTAAAAGTTATTATTATTATTAGCACCGCATCATACTACCCGTTCGGGTTATACGCACTTACACTAATGTATAATGTTAGGGTGATTGTGAAATGAAATGGAAGACCTACAGCTTAACGTGAGATCCGAACCACGTTGGAGGCCTGGCACTCCACACATTCACAAGCTTAGATTAATACACGTCTTGTCAGAGGTGAAGGAAGGTTTTGGCAATCAGATAAATCTGTGCCGGGACCGAGGATTAAAAGTTGTTGTCCTGTTAAATGTGTTTACGTGACTTTCTCCCTTTCATCCCATGTACCATAAAAATGGTTTCCCAACAAACAAATAAAATGTTGAAAATGATTCAAATTTCACTTGAACAACCTTTAATATACGTTCCCTCCCACCTCACTTTTAACTGCGATTTGCTCGTTGTTTTGATTGTCCTAGAAAACGTATGTACGGTAGGAAAATGACAGCTAGAATAAGGTTATTTATTGCCAACATTGACCGAAAGTCACTAATGTCAACCTTTTCGGATATAACTACAGTATCATGTGCTCAGTAATACCATATTATCGATAACGAGTTTTATCTAGCTCTTCTAATAATACTTCCAGTCAACCTTCTGCTAGGTATCACTTATCTACAATTCTGACGTATAAATATTCTATATACAAGATGTTCGGAAACTCAACGTCCAAACCACACACACAGTTTGTTTGAACCAAAAGTAATATAAAATTGGGTGACCTGGTGGTCTAGGGGTAAAGTGTCAGACTTTTATGCTGGCGGCCGGGGTTCAATCCTCGGTCCCGGCAAAGATTTATCTGATTACCAAACCCTTCCTTCACCTCTGACAAGACATCTTGTGAATGTGAGGAATGCCAGGCCTTCACCGTGGTTCGGATTCCACGTTAAACTGTAGGTCCTTCATTTCATCTCACAATCACCCTACCATTACACATTAGCGTAAGTGCGTATAACCCGAACGGGTAGTAAGACGCGGTGATAATAATAATAATAATATAAAATTCCTATACACTTACATCCGGAAAACTTTGCAGGATGTAAATGTATATGAATTTTGTATTACTTTTGGTTTAAGAAAAAACTATATATGCGGTCTGTGTGTTGATTATCTGGACATCCTCTATATGTGTTCCACAATGCAGGTTTCAATCGATTATCCATCATACTACAAATGATTGGAGGGTAAACTAAATTTAAGATAGTTTAGCTTCATTTGATATTGGCAATTTCCATACATAGAACTATAAAACATTATTATTTATAATTATTAGGTTATTATTTAAAAAAACAACCTTTGATGAGCTTTACAAATACTCCGCCCCACGAGTGGACTTATATCCCAGCTAGAAAAAAAAGAAGAAGATAAAACTACTTTCACGTATTTTTACGTCAAGCCATGGGAATTTCAGCTGTCACTTTTGTTAGAGATTATCAATACCTACTTATAAAATAACACAAATAATATAGTAAAATATTATCATTGCTGAAAACAACAAATACATTAGTTTTTTCTAAAATGTGATTCTAATCACGCATAAGAAAATGAAGATATAGCTACAGACACCCGGGGAAATTATTACGGGTAGTTTAATTTCCTTATCTACACAACCTACATTAATACTTAACCAACTTGGGAATGTCATATTTTAAAAATAAAATGAAGAGTTAGTCTGTGTGTCACAAGCATTGCACGATATCTATCAAATGCATAGGGCTGACATTTTAAAATTAGAAGCCCCTGGACACAAACATGTGCACCCTGAAGCCGAAGTTTTAAAATTTGAATTTGATTTTTTTAAAGTTAATTAAAAACTGTGTTGAAAGAAGTATAGCGAAGAGTTTTTTTTCTGTCTGTTTGAAGATAGGAAAATCGTTGTACGGGCTAGCCGTGCAATCCATTGCGTGGTTACACCGAGACCTTCTGCGAGTTTAAAATACATTTACTTACTTGCTTAGCTATAATAAGAATAGCAGAAGTACCCGGCTTTGCTTCAAAACGACGGGTAAAAATCTTCATCATAAAATTATTGTAATGTGCAGTTATATATATTTTTTTAACACATGAAGTTTCAGGGCAGTTTATTGAGTCACTAAACGTAAAATATTGTCTTCGAATCATTACAAATCTCTATCAACATTCATTAAAACTGGTTACAATTAATTTAGGTGCAGTCGTGGCCGAGTGGTTAAGGCGTCTGACTCGAAATCAGATTCCCTATGGGAGCGTAGGTTCGATTCCTACCGACTGCGAATATATTTTTTTTAAAAGTTTAAATTAAATCTCTTGACATTAATTTATGTATTAATAACAGTTTATAAGTCTCAACAACTTAACTCGTTCGTCAGCGTGTCTGTCAACTGATTTAAGGTCACTGGGCTAGATTCCCGGCATGACAGAAAAACGTATCATTGGTGAAATATGAGTTTCTACTTTCACGGTGATAGGTTGGGGTCTGGATGTTGTGTTTGTTCAATATTTACGTTTGTATCAGCACACGTCTTATAAAATGTCAGTCAGTTCAGAGAATGGACTTAAAATACCTCAAATAACTAAAAAAAAAGCTTATTCATAGATACATCATTAGATTGTAAATATATATATATATATATTTAAGTTTGTATGTATATATATGTATACATTAGATTGTAAATATCTCAATCTCTCTCTTTCTCTCTCTATATATATACATATACAAACTTAAATATATATTTACAATCTAATGATGTATCTATTCTCTGAACTGACTGACAGTTTATAAGACGTGTGCTGATACAAACGTAAATATTGAACAAACACAACATCCAGACCCCAACTTATCACCGTGAAAGTGGAAACTCATATTTCACCAATGATACGTTTTTCTGTCATGCCGGGAATCTAGCCCAGTGACCTTAAATCAGTTGACAGACACGCTGAACGAACGAGTTAAGTTGTTGAGACTTATAAACTGTTATTAATACATAAATTAATGTCAAGAGATTTAATTTAAACTTTTAAAAAAAATATATTCGCAGTCGGTAGGAATCGAACCTACGCTCCCATAGGGAATCTGATTTCGAGTCAGACGCCTTAACCACTCGGCCACGACTGCACCTAAATTAATTGTAACCAGTTTTAATGAATGTTGATAGAGATTTGTAATGATTCGAAGACAATATTTTACGTTTAGTGACTCAATAAACTGCCCTGAAACTTCATTTGTTAAAAAAAATATATATATAACTGTACATTACAATAATTTTATGATGAAGATTTTTTCCCGTCGGTTTGAAGCAAAGCTGGGTGTATATATAGAAATATATATAAAGAAAAGTCCTGACGCACTGACTGACTAATTAACGCCCAGCCCAAACCCTTGGACATAGAAAGCTGAAATTATGCATAGAGGTCCCCTTTATTATGTAGACAAGGATTAAGGCCGGATTTTTTTTTGTAATTCTCAAGGGCTAGGGAATAAAGAGGATTTACATTTTCGATTTATAGTTGCCTTATTTCCGTAACTATAATTATTAGAGACTTCAAATTTGGCATGTAAGTAGATAATTATAATCAATAATAACTCTTTTTAGGATTTTCCTAAATTCCCACAGAATAGGGAATAAAGAGGATTTATAATTAATGCTTAGTTTCAAAGATATGAGCGAAGCCATGGGCAAATGTTAGTTGTATTACAATTTGCATGAAAATAAATGGTATGATGCATCGCATTCACCCCCCCCCCTATCGATCATTTATCTAAATTTTACTTGTAAGATATGTGAGACGAAGCACTTTGTAATTAGCTGACATTAAAAAATAATTTAAAAAATGGAAGAGAAAAAAAACCTCTCCTCTTCCTAATCATATCCATTAAAGATACAGTCTAATTTCAAAAAAAAACCCTTATCTAACAGCTATAAAAATGACTACCTAGCTCCACGTATTCATACGTCAAGTCATGTGATCAACAGCTGTCACTTCTTGATATTATAAATACATATACATAATACTAATGATCATCATCAAGAACATCTTCCAGCCAGTGGCTGGGTCCATTTGGAACATAAGCCTCTCCACCTTCTCTTTTCCTCCCACCACCTCTCTCCCTCCATCTTGGCCCAGACCTCTCCCCTCTCCTCCACACTCCTCTTTACTCCCTTCAGCCATCTGTCCCTTGGTCTTCCTCTCTACCTCCTACCACCCACCTCCACATCCAACATCCTCCTGGGCATCCTTTCCTTCTCCGTTCTTCTCACATGGCCATACCATCTTCCCAAAATTACAACCCCTCCTCCATGACGAGGGGGACCGGCAACGGGGGTGGGGGTGAAGTACAGTGCCCCGTGACCGCTTCGGTAGCCGTGAAGCCCTTGCAAGGACCTTGCCATGCGACGGCTGATGGGGCCTCTGGAGAAACTACGATAGGCCTAACAAGCCAGTAGTGGATGTGAAATTGCTTTCAAAAAATACTAATAATATAATAAAATGTTAGCAATGTTGAATGAAAAATATATATTTTGGTATTTTTTAAAAGATTCTTCCTACCAAAATTCTACTATAGTGAAAGTTTGTCGTTGTATAAAATGGGCCGCGGTTATAAAAAGTTTGTGAAACACCGGAATATCGGGAGTTTGACGCCCTAGATTGCGTCATTCTCATCACCGATACTCTTAGCGTTAGTTCAGGTTACGGAAACCTCGACTAAAGGAACTCTTGTAATATTGGATATCAAACAGATTATTGGAGGAGAAAGATTGGATATCTACGATAGAGATCCTATACACAACCGGTAATATTATATTTGTAGATAATAAATCAGAAAACTTTTCTCGTAAAAAACATACCGATGTAATCACGTGAATTGTGATCCGTAGCATTTTATATTCATGGCTTAAAGTAAATTGAACTTTCTAGTTTTAAAATGAAATATAAAAACAAGTATTCACCAACATGGATGGTATCATATTATTATTTAGATGGTTATTAAAACTATTTGATTGTGTGAAATTAAAGATTGAATTACTAATCATTTAGGCAGGAACCCTAAGAAAGGCGGTAAACACCCCTCCCCCTTATGAAAGTAAATTGATAAATAAGATTGATTTTTTTAGAGATGACAAGTTAAATTTTATGTACATTTGGTAAATATGAGTTATAGCATTTTTATATAAAATTATTTCGATAGTGGACGTTAGTATAATATAAATTGATAAATAGAATGCTGATAAGTATTCTATTTCTATAAGCTATAGGCTAAAATTTTATGTAGGGCTATACGCCTATATATTAATTACTAGAGACAGGATTTCGCCTATTGGCCTTTTTCCCCCTTTATCTTAAAACATAGGCAGTTGATATATATAGGTGTTTCATGTTATTACAAGTACAATATGTTAATTTTATAGTGCCTAGAATTGCCTATTCTGTTGGTTTTTGCCTATTTTATGAATAAGAGCCTTAATTGCGCCTATTTTTATGAATTATGAATAATAAACTTTATTGTGCCTATTTCGGCCTTTTTTCTTTGATATATATATATATATATTTTTTTTTTTTGCTGAAAAAGACAGTAGTTTATAGACATTAAAGTTTGGGTTTGAAAAGGGTTAGTGGGAGGGGAACATGTGAATTGGCCTTAGCCTTAGCCTGACTGACGTGGAGATTAGAATAGTTTACCACTCGGTTTAACCATCATTATTTCAGTACGTGATTGTGTCTTTTAGAGTCAACTTCTCTCTTGGTGGGTTTGTTTACTGATTTTTTTGGTAACACTTCTTGTGTTAACTCTGGTGGAAATTCTCAAGGAAAAAAAATCAACAGCGCTTTATTTAAGCAATGGATAGGTGGTGATACTAATTTCACGACAGATGGAAAAAACATCTTCTGCCAATCCTGTACCAATGAGGTAAGTTTAATATCCATATCATTAAATTTAATAATAGGATTCAAAATAGGTTTGCAATATTTGAAAAATAACTATCATTCCATTTATTATTTGCTTTAAAATAAACAGCATTGGCTATCCATAGTTTTTTTTAAATACAAGTAAACTACTTTTAAACTCTTTCATGGATTTAAGATTTATACTTTCTGATATATATTTTAACGGCTTTAGGGCTATTTCAGAATAGTTAGACGTAATAAATTACGGTTGGTAAAATTACAAATGATGTAGATTTTTTCACGTATTTTAGGTAAAATGTGACAAGAAATATCATTTAGACCAACACAAACAAACAACGATGCACTACAAAAGTTTAAAAGAAAAAGCTGGCAGGCAAATGTTAATTTCGCAATTTGTATTTCTTGACAATTGTGAACAATTTTACTCTGAATTGTGCGCTGCAATGGTAGCCGCGAAGATACCATGGACGAAGCTAAACAATCCCATTTTAGAAGGTTTCCTCACAAAATATACCAAGAAGCAGATCCCCGATGAATCCACATTGAGGAAGAATTACTTACATCCCCAATACTTATCCGTAAGTTCTTTGTTTGTTAATCTATTTATTTATTTTTTACATTTTAATTAAAAAATATTTTAAATTAATTGGAGCTGTGCACTTTCGTTTACTTACATAATAATAATAATTATTATTATTAGCACCGCGTCTTACTACCCGTTCGGGTTATACGCACTTAAGCTAATGTGTAATGGTAAGGTGATTGTGAGATGAAATGGATGACCTACAGTTTAACGTGGAATCCGAACCACGGTGGATGCCTGGCATTCCTCACATTCACAATATGTCTTGTCAGAGGTGAAGGAAGGGTTTGGTAATCAGATAAATCTTTGCCGGGACCGAGGATTGAACCCCGGCCGCCAGCATAGAAGTCTGACACCTTACCCCTAGACCGCTAGGTCACCCCTTACATAATTATTTGTTTTGAATATTAAGTGAATTTTTACTTCTTTCCAGACCATTGAGAAGATAAAAGAAAATATTGGAGATTCCTACTTTTGGGCAAGTGTCGATGAGACAACTGACCGTTGCGGCAGATACATCATAAATATCGTGGTCGGTAAACTTGACTCCACAGGACCCAGTTCTCCGCACTTGATTGCCTCAAGAGTGCTTGAAGTCGCTAACAGCTCGACAATTGTCAGAGTTGTTCGCGATTCTCTGCGTAAGTTGCATTTATATAAGTTTTTACATTCGGAACTTTATCCTATATAATTCTGTGAGACTAAATGTTTATTTTATTGTTCTGTTACAGGAGTGCTTTGGCCATCAGAAAACAATGACGAGAAGTTTATGGTGCTGCTGACAGATAACGCAGCATATATGCTATAAGCTGGGGCAAGTTTGAAGGTGTTCTACAAAAACTAATTCACGTTACCTGCCTAACACACGCCGTTCACAGAGTCGCAGAACACATTCGCGCATAGCAACATTTAGAGAATAGTTTCCAAAAACACCTCTTCCACCACAACCAGTTTTAACACGTTGGGGTACCTGGTTACTAGCGGCAGTGTATTATTCTGACCCCATGGACAAAATTCAAAGGGTACGTGTATATTTTTAAGAAAACAACTTTTCTATTTATTTAGAGCTAGATACTTAAATAATTTTTCCTATGATTCTATTATAGCTTGTTAATTTTGTTCAGAATTTAAATAATTAATTGATTCTCAATAATTTCAGGTAATTCAAACATTTGATGAAGAGGATGTTGTGTCAATAAGAGGGGCAAAGGTTGCTACTTCTTCTAGAACTGTTGTGTCTGATTTGGCCTATGTAAAGAGTTATTGTGTCACTGGAAGCCAGTTGAAGATAATGTATACAATACAAGAAGGCGTGAAGAAAACCCCTGGACCTGTTGCCTCGTTAGTCGCAACAAAACTTGAACAAGTACTACAACGAAATCCCGGGTGGAGAACAATGGTAGCAGTATCAGACATCTTGGGAGGGCAAAGCACGCCATTGCAGCAGATAAGTTTAAACTCTTCAGAATTGTCAAATTTAAAATTTTGTCCCTTGACATCGTGTGAAGTTGAGAGAAGCTTTTCAAACTATAAAAATATTCTATTAGACCACAGAACAAATTTCACTTGTGAAAATCTAGAAAAGTATATAGTGATTCAGAGCAATGTGAGTTGCTTGTAGATTACATTTAGTAAGTAGCTTCTAGTAAAATAAATTATACATTGATTATTGTGTGCCTATTTTAGTGCCTATTTGCCTGCCTATTTTAAACATTTTTGGTGCCTATGAATCCAGTCCCTATTAATTACACGAATGTGTTGGATATTAGGAAAGTTGCATTTAGAGGAGCTGTATCCGTATTTTCGTGGAGGGATGGTGGAAAATCATTTAAGAAAAGCCACCCTCAGTACACATGAACGGGTTCAAACTTCCCCTTCTAAGCAGTTTAGTATATTACAAGAGTAGTGCCTTAGACTATGTGGCCACCGAAATGGGTTGTAAGTGCAATTACTTCGTCCAGATGATATTACGTGTTGATGGTAATGATGATCTGATACAAGTAGAAGTTTTTAACTTAACTTAAGCCTAATTAACCAGACCATGGCAATCATAGGAAAAGTTCCCCTTCGGTAAAAAAAATAAAATTACCTGTGATACCACCGGGAATCGAACCCTGGACCTCTAGATTAGTAATTAGAAATGCTATCCACTGGATCTAGAACCCGGCCTGCGTGCAGTATATCAATCAATATATTATTCCCGATATGCGTCAATAAAATGAGTTTAACTGCTTAAATTTATCCTCAACTAATATTAAACTGTATACTTTCAATATACAGTTCGATACAATTTTGACGAGATTTAACTTCAGCTTGATATCAAACCAACTATCTCCACTGACTTGCCTGTATATAACCTTTATTTACCCTGAAAGGTAACAAGTTTACCTTGCATGGTTCCTTAATGGCGCAGCTTATGAGATAGGGTCATAATGTGATACGCCAAGGTAAGACTGCTAGCTTTCAAGGCGAAAGGAGTCTAGGTAAACACATTATGCAGGTCACGAATCGCAACGAATTTACTCAAAAAGTTTTTATTCTCTTATAGCCAGTTTCATAGACGGATTGAGTACGCCTCAAATGTGGCGCTGTGATAAATACAGGGCCACACCTACCTAAACTCTAATGGAATGGGCCAGTTTCGCACATGAAACGGGCCGATTCCATTCTGGCTTCACTAGGTGTTGTCTTGTATTTAGTGTAGCGCTGCACTTTTAGGCGTGCTAAATATGACTATGAAACTGCCTCTTTGACTAGTATCAGAACAAAACACAGCTTGATTCATGCAGGAAGGGCCTTAAGTCAAGTAAAAGTAGTTTCCATTATTCCGTGAATGAAGGGTTTCAGTCACACTTTAGAACACTAAAGTCACTGCGTTGATCTTTAGTGCTCTGAGTGAATTATGGAAACCCATTTCGTTTGATTGATGTTCCTTATGACAGTTTTATTGTTTTAAATAATCTTTAAACATTTGTGTATCGCATTTTTAGGTGATTTTACGTCCAAGATATTATATTTACTTATTATGTAAGAAGAAGAATTTAACAAATACAATATTTTTTTGAAGTGGTTTTTGTCATTTGATTGACCAAAAAATAGATTCTTTTGGTTAAGCTATACATTTGTTTAGTAAAATTGGAACTCAATTGTGATAAAATTTTAGGGTCAAAAGTCTTTTTTCCTCAAATTTTTATTTTAATTGTATCTAAACTTAAAATTCTTCATATTTTTTGTCAAGTATAATATTCTACACAAAAATATTTCAACAGTAATATGGCGTTTTGTGTATACTATTATAATTATTATAAATAAAAAAGGTTTAGTGTAAATCATAGTTTCATATCAAAAACAGTAACAAATGGGGTGTTCAATTTTATTTTTATCGAATATTTATATTTTATGTGTACAAGCTATGTAAAAATTAAACGAAAGCCTATACAGTCTAAAACGCATATACATGTACAGTCCAAGCTTCATATAAATAACTTTTTAGAAAACATACGTTTTTTTGCAGACAACATTAAAACATATCATTATATTATTAGTGTTATTTTGTTATTTTATAGGTAATGATAATATACATCAAAAGTGACATCTGCAGATAAAATTACTTGATGTATGAATAGGTGAAAGTAGACCAGGTCACTTTTTTTTTAGCTTCAATGATAATTAGTCTGTAGTTCCTTTACTAACTGTCAGCTAAGACTCTTCCAATGAGAATTGTAGTGTAGTTCCTTTTATAGCTGTCAGATAAGGTTCTTCCTATTAAAATTATACAGTAATACCTTTTCTAGCTTTCAGAAAAGGTTCTTCTTATATTATTCAATTAATTATCCCTACACTAATTTATTTTCAATGACAGGACCTTGTCTAGGCTTGTGGTAGGATAACTATGGCAATCGCAGCTCGTGTACTGCGGCTCACGGATATAAAGGGGAACCTCACAAAGTTCCTCCATTCAAGCTCCTGACTCCATCAAGTTACGTCATAATGAACCTGTTGGTGGAAGTCTATCCGGACCACAGAAACTATATTAATTTCATCAAGACCAAGTGGACGTGTTTGAAGTGACGTCATTCAAAGGAACATATGAATAGAACGGGCCTTTAACTACTCAAAACGTCTCCATTGATCTCGAGAACGGAACGACATCAATTTCGAATATTTCATGTCTCGTCCGACGAGGTTATCGATTTCTATAGCTTCGGTATTAATCCTTGTAGTGTGGTCATAATATATTACTCCAGTTTTAGAGTCTTGTTTAGCATAAGAGATGCGTAACCTGCTTCGGTATTCGCACGGTCTAGGTCAAACGTTTAAAACTCATTTGATCTTAAGGCGGCTGCCTCGGTCTGTGAGAAAGTATCATCACTGTCAAGCCCCGTGGTTTAAGCTATAATGGTCTATGTCTTGTCTGAAATTTCTTCCTTATTTTGTCTAAGCTTATACTCCAATTCGAATCTCACCTGTAACCACCCTTTGTCATTTCAATTAGAAAGAGGGGGTAAATCTTCAGAGCTTCTTATCTCAAGGTAAAGAGGAAAACTCACTGCTAGCTCTCAAATATCTTAAAATTTGCTGTTATGATCCTATCAAAAAAGATTATGGTTTTTAGAGCCCTTTTTCAACAAGCCTATTCTCATAGCTTCGCACATATGATTAAAAAGTCGTTTAAAATGAGCTATTGTAATATATTTTTTCGATTAATAAGACTCAAACTATAAGCTCGTTAAGGAAAAAGAGCCCTGTTGGAATCGTTTGTCTTTATTTCGGCGTGAGTAATATTTTGAAATAACGCATCGTAGAATTAAATATTGCGTTAGAGCTGAATGTCTGAGAAACTAATTTCTCGTTTAACTTGAAAATTTAAAACAATGAACAAATTGAATATTTTCACTATTTTAAGAAAATTTTTTTTAACGTAGTACCTTTTTATTACAAAAAGAGAAATTAAGAAAAAAAAATAGGATTCACACTCTATTTTTTTCCCGTGAAATTTTTACAATTCATATAAAATATTCTTGAAAAACAAAAAGCAGAAAAATAGACTCCAAGGTATTGAATTTGACTCAATGAAATGTGACAAAATATAATATAACCGAATGGTGTATTCAAACAACCTCAATAAAAATAAAAATAAAAATCAGGCCATAATGTGTGTTGATTCATATTAAGGCCCGCGGGCCGTACATAATCATGGATTGGGCCACAAGTTTAACACGCCTGGAAGATGTCATTCTCGTAATATTATGACCTCCTGATGACGGTGAAATAGGAGTTCGAATCCCTGTCGAGAAAACTGAGCGTGTTTTTTTACTAAATAATTTTCCCTCTCCTTCCACACAAATGCGGGTTCACTTCCTCTAAATGCAGCCTTGTTCATCCCCAACACATTATCATAACTAGTAAATATGTGTACAGCCCGAGTGGCTAATAAGGCGTGGCGATAAAATATACAGGGTGGCCATAAAGTTAAGTTCCCTCCTAATCCAATGATCATTATTAGGTACGAGGACCTAACCGTAACCTTTCTTCTCAACGGTTGTTAGCATATTGTCCAAGACGTAACTATATCATCGGACCTGTGACTGTAAAGTCAAGAGTTTGACCCTCACCTTATCTGGTGTCATTTTCCCACATGTGATGTATCACTGGAGTTTTACTATCCTCTATACACTCTAATATGGCTGCACTTCGACTAAAACCACTCTCCTCATTTATCCCCCCTCCCCTTGTCCTTGTGTTAAAACGTACGAATTAAGTAGAAACAAACCAAATAAATATCTATCCAGAATACGAACCGGAGGCACTGCATGAGGGGAGGGGGGAGGGGGCTGCAGTCGTCGAGACTCCCCATGCCAGCTGATACCACGATGGAAGTGTCACCCCTTTACGACCGGGGTATACATATTAATGTTGAGGAAGCTATTGTCGTGATGGATCGACCCCAAGTATTTTCACAAAGTTAGCTGAATATTCATCGAGTCAACCAGTTTATTTTCGTAACAGGTCGGAGCTGAGAGGATTGGGACGAGGATAAGCTTGTACCTTATGCATATGCCCCTATGTCTACGGATCTTCCTCCTCTACACCATTTGCACACGTGCATGATCCACAGTATGAGGGACCTCTGTACCCACAAGATGGCTTCCCGGTGATACTATACTATAGAATGGTATTATAATTACCTTGTATCCCAGGTAGGAGAGCAGTAGAGCCTCTATGAGACTGATGACCGCCAGGATGACCTGTATAATCCACAGTATTAGTGGCCTGTTCACCCACAAGATGGCTGCCTGGTGATACTATACTATAGAATTGTATTATAGTTACCTTGTATCCCAGGTAGGAGAGTGGCAGAGCATCTATGAGAATGATGTTCCCTAGGATGACCTGTATGATGAGGTACCTATGTACCAGTATTAGATACCTCTGTACCCACAAGATGGCTGCCTGGTGAAACTATACCATGGAATGTTATTATAGTTACCTTGTATCCCAGGTAAGCGAGCAGTAGAGCCTCTATGAGACTGATGACCGCCAGGATGACCTGTATAATCCACAGTATTAGTGGCCTGTTCACCCACAAGATGGACGTCCCAGTTGATGATCGGGGTCTCTTGGAACTCCTCCTCTGTCAGGGTACTAGCTTCGTAGAACTCGCTCTTGTTGCTTTGCGGACAATCGTAGCTGAAGGGGAAACACTCACATTAGTATCAGAGAACACCTAACTTCTATTTAAACGAACCTATCTTTTCGACAGTACAATTAAATAATCCTCGATTTGCATGGATTCAAGATACGCGGATTCGTAGATACGTGGTTGCTCTACTTTTACTTAAGACTAACAACGAAATCTATCGATAGCCACTTAATATCTGAAGTTCCTAGTAGGCTGACTCTCAGCTGATAGTGTCATCGCCAAGTTTATCCCTACCTTGAGCGTAAGTCGTTTGACCAAAGTTACTTCTTCATAAGCAGAACCTGTTTGAATTTAATTATACTTTGAACCAAACATATGTGTAAAAAACAACATTGTATCTACTCACAAATCGACTCACGCGGTTTTCAAGTTTTGCGAACGGAACGGATTAACCGTGAAAGTCGAGTACTTTCTGTGGATAAAAAATTACCCCTTTATATAGATATCGTTTTGCGAATCTTGAAGGTTAGGAATAAACGATAAAATCTTACTCCTTAGTTCTCTCAGTCATATACCTTACAATTTGTTTGCCTGAGAGCTAGTAGGCTTATCTTTCTTGGTGCCACTGTAGTGTTGCTTATAAGATAGGGTCCAGGTGAGACTGCAACCTTTTAGGGTAAACGTAGTGTATATATTATATTACCAGTGTCGTGTCGCGGATAGTTGTCAGGGTAATCGGAGCTTGTTACACCTGTAACTGTGATATGTCCTCACACACGTTATCCCCATTTGACCAATCATTAAACTAAGCTCTGCTATACACACCTAGAATATTCGTTGATACCTGACCATTGAGATTTTTTTCTTTTTTTGTTAGTGTATACCAACGGAATTTGTCGCCTAGATATTATTATTATTATTATTATTATTAGCACCACGTCTTACTACCCGTTCGGGTTATACGCACTTACGCTAATGTGTAATGGTAGGGTGATTATGAGATGAAATTGAGGACCTACAGTTTAACGTGAGATCCGAACCACGGTGGACGCCTGGCATTCCCCACATTCACAAGTTGTGATTAAGACACGTCTTGTCGGAGGTGAAGGAAGGGTTTGGTAATCAGATAAATCTGTGCCCATGACCGGGGATTGAACCCCGGACCCCAGCAAAGAAAACCGACACCTTACCCCTAGACCACCAGGTCCCCACCTAGATATTCCTGGTATTTTACTGGTAGTGGCGGATATGTAACGGTCTTCTGATGTTGGACCATCATGTAGGTGCGGTTACTTCAACCCGATCAGATGATGTGATGATAATGATGATGATTCTGTGGCGCCAGTGGAAACCTCAAACTTAACTTAATCCTAAATAACCAGACCATGGCGTAGGAACAATTCTCCGTCAGGAGAAATACCTCTGGTACCCCCAGGAATAGAACCTGGGACTTAGATTAGTATTCAGGAACGCTGACAAGTATACCAAGAGGTCGGCCAATCAATGGACGTTCAACTGAGCGATGAGAACAATTCACAGGTGCAGATTAAACTAGTTCTTCTTACTCTGTCAACGTCATAAGAAATAGTTTGTGCGACTGAACGTAAGCCCCATAGTCAAGCAATAGAAGATCCCCTCACTCCTATGATTACACAACATAAAATAATTTAAATAATAATAAATTATCTAGCCATTGGGCCACCTCATTTTTAAACACAACATAAAATAAATAATTAACCAAATTAATAGTCTACTAAAAAAAACTAACTAAACCAATAAAGGTAAACACAAAATAATACTTGGAAATAGATAACTAGCCATACTATTGGTTAGTATTGTTTAAGAGTGTATAGCTATTCGGAATTTACTTTACACTCTGTTTACCCTGAATGGTAACAGACTTACCTTGATTGATTACACTATGGACCTATATTACAAGTTACATCATTGTGGAACATTATGAGGATGATTTCTACCTTTCAGAGTGAACCAAGGGTAAATGTACAGTCTCACACGTTAGTAACATGAGTTGTATTACAAGTTAGTGAAATAATTAACATTAGTCGCAGGTGATATCATTGACTGACCATGCTGCCTTGATGGGGTCATTGTCTGAACAGACCCGGCCGATGTACAGCAGGCACGTGAGCAGCTTGAACACCAGGTTGGCGATGCGGATCCGAAGACCTGAACACACAAACAAACAAACACATTATTATCATCATCATCATCATCATCATCATCATCATCATCATAATCACCACGTCTTACTACCCGTTCGGGTTGTACGCACTTACGCTAATATGTAATGTTAGGGTGATTATGAGATAAAATTGAGGACCTACAGTTTAACGTGGGATCCGAACCACGGTGGAGGCCTGGAATTCCACACATTCACAAGCTGTGATTAATACACGTCTTGTCATAGGTGAAGGAAGGGTTTGGTAATCAGATAAATCTGTGCCGGGATCGAGGATTGAACCCCGGACCCCAGCACATAAGTTTAACCCTTTACCCCTAGACCACCAGGTCATCCAAACAAACACATAATCGCAGTCCTGTATTTGGGTCTAACAAAAAGCAGGATGGAGAAAGTTACACAGTGAATAAATCCTTACTAAGGATATTTATACAACAGTAGAACCTCGTAGATCTTAAATAATTGGGACTGAAGCTTTTTTGAATTAGCGAGAATTTGAAATATGCGGAAGAAGGGTCTGTGGAGAAACTGAACATTTTTGCAAGTTTTATAAAATTTAGATTATTTTAACTCACGTGTAAAACGTAACGTGTACTGTAGTTTAACATTTACAACAGATAATATATTTTTTAAGTGCTGTAATTATTTTTAGTTACAGGAAAACACTTTGTATTTACTACAACATGTAAATAATAGTAATTTATTATTACTAGTTTCTTACAATTCTATTTTAAGGTTGGAATGTTGGAAGCGTGAGTTAAGGGGGAGTATTTTTGCAGTTTTTAAAGTAAAACTCTTTTTGGTCAAAACAAATCAACTAATTATCTAGTACAAACATAGAGTTTAATTTTCTTCACGTGGTGACTTCAACAGTTGTTGAATTTTTGTCTAATGTGTCTTCGAATCCAAAGACATTTCCCTTAGTTAAAAAAGTTTCTCATATAATGTCGCTATGCTCATGACATAATTTAAACTGTTGATATCACCCTGCATGTAGAGAAAATTGAACCCTATATTTATGCTGGAGCAATGTTTTAGTTGTTTGGGCCAAAGAAATGGGTTTCTATAAAAACAGCATAAAAACTGCCCTTAACACGCATTCGCTTCCCGTCCCTCTTAATTTTATATTTGCTAACTAATACAATATATTTAATTTGACTTAGTTTGTTTTAGCCCCCAGATTTACGTAAATTGTGTTTCAATTATCCGGAATTTTGCACTACCAGTGTTTTACTATATACAATTTGAAAAAATTTAGGAAAAGGTATTGGTTTTGAAAATAATACCAAAAGTATGACATGATAAGGATTTATATAGATCAAAGACAACGATCAAAGATCGTTTGGTAGAAGTTGACAAATTTAATATTCAAGAATTGTGCTAGAAGGCAGAAATGAAATCCAAAAGGAGGTCAAAAACATAATTATTGCAGGTAATGCTTGCTAACATTTAGTTTGTAAGTTGTTGTCGTCTTGTCTTTTGATTTGAAATATTAAATTGAGAATGCACAAAAATATAATCTCACCCGTTGTTCTTTACGGATGCGCCAAGATGTACCAAGACAATGCATTGAGAATTTCAAATTTCCTATAGTTTGTCGTAAATAAACAACCCTTTAACTAATTAAATATATTATATTAGTATTGAGCATGTATCACTGCCCGTTTATTTAGTGATACCTGCCCTACCTATACCCAGGATAGGGGTTGATGGGGATCACGTTATAAAAAGATGGTTTAAGGCAATGTGTTATTTTCTTTGGAATTCTATTATAAAAAACTAATAGAAAGTATAAAATGATATTTACAAGTTGTACAAGAACTACGAGCAAATCTTTGTCTCGTCCTACAGGTCCATCGTCCCTTTCTCTGGCCTCTTATACCCTTCAGTTTCTACATGAGTGGTAGCCCGAAGCCCTTAACACAATTTTACCAACATGTGTAACCTGTAAAACAGCTTGAAGCTGTTCCTTGTTAACTTTCATTACGTTTCTCAAAAATACTGTAACAAGAATACATCCCGAGTCCCGACTAGAATATAACATAACTGTAACAAGCTATAACAAGACTAGCCTCTAACAAGATTGCAACAAGAATAAGAATGAGAGTGTGCTCGTTCCTAAAAACCACACACGGCTCTCACTAAACAAGCGCATTCCAGCTTGGGGCTCATGGACTACGAGTACATGACAATTTCTTGCTCACCTTTGTAAAATTAGGCATCTAAACACTTCCACATCCAACTACGACAATATTAACTGTCGACTTTACACATAGAAAGTAGTTTCCCGTAGCCAATTTTTATCGACATCGTTAGAGCTATTTATTAAAATTTTATATAAATCATTAATTATTAAACCATCATTAAACAATTTTTAAATCCAAAAACCAAATATACATTGTTGTTTGGGAGGTAAGATACCCCCTATATAAAATATAATTTAAATAAAATCGTTAAAGCTATTTACGGAAAACTGTGGAATTAAAAATATTACTCGTCGGTAAACTACCCTAAGTTCAAGGGCTTGGGCCATATTAAAAAAAGAAATCCTGAGGTATCGATCTTCTTATAGCATTTAGATATAAAGTTCTAACATAATCCATCAAACCATTTAATATCTGTGGCCAGTGATTGACAGATATACATGGGGACATACAGAATTGTAGAATACACATTTTTGGGTTCAGACACACAGAAAGTGTTAAGATAAATCATAATCGAAAGCTCAGAAATGTTCATGATCGCAGTACAATAATTTCTCTTGATATAAGAAAGTATAGGCCTACAAAGTATATTAGAAAACTATTTTATGAAATGAAACGTTGATATTTTACCTCCGCGTGTGATGGAGGGAAAAGATGCAAGTGGGGGGTTTCAGAGGGGTGGGAAAAGAGCTTTAATATTTCATAAAGCTCATGAGGATGTTTCGTTTTTACTACATTGTTAGATGACACGACAAACCCTTTTCCTCCCATTAGTGTCTTCCACTACACTCTATCTAAAGCCTTTTGGCAGGCAATGAAACCGATGTAGACCTCTTATTTGCCTTCCAGCACACTCTATGAAATTATTCTCTGCATCCGGAGGTCATCTCTGCTTACTTTTCCCTTTCTGGATCTAAATTGGTCTTCTTTCATCACACTTTCCATTTTCTGTTCCAGTCGTCTGTTGAGTATTCTTGCCCCAATCTTCTCCACAAGAGAGATTAGGCTGATGGTCCTGTGCTCGCTGCATTTCTTCTTGTTTCTTCTTCCTTAAAGCCACAATGGATACGTCTAGAAAATCCTTGGGTCATTTTCCTGTTTCGTAGATCCTACTTATAGATTTTGTCAGAGCCATTAATACGTTGTTTCCCACTTCCTTCAGAAGGTCTGCTGGAATGTCATATTCTCCAGCATCTTTCCTTCTTCATAAGTTATTTATGACTCTCTCTCCTCCACCCTTTCTTTGTCCATATAGTTATTTATTTGTACGTTAAATAATGTTACATGAAAATTTGTAAAACAAATATATTTCTAAGTACTACATTTAAATTTAGTAAACTTTACAGCTTAACACTTTTACTTACAATTGTATATGATTTTTTTTCTTCTTTTAACTCTATTCTAAATAACTTCTTGGGTTTATTTTTGTGCTCCACTACTTACTAACCCCCATAGAAATCCATTTTTAACTTCACCAGCGGGGTAGGAATAAGGAAGCTAGTAGTACTTTTGCTTTAAGGGATGGTGAAAAACCTATTAAAAAATAAAAAAAGCTTTAGTACACCCGGCTGATATTCGAGCCACGTCCCCATATATGGACCTTTAACTTCTATCTAGATTTTTTGAAGTTACGCCCATGCGCTTGTATTGTTATGAAAGAAAACACTTTGGAACACAGAATACATATTTCATTCTTTCATTATTTGAAAAAAATAATATATATATATATATCTACATCAATGTAAATGAATTTAAATACAAACAAAGTGGTTAATTATTTACAGCATACGTTCCAAGCAAACCATTTGAACTGCTAGATGCGCAGTTCAATACATATTTAACATCTGTTTCATAATTGAATGATGGTACAATGATGTTTATAAATTAGTTTTAATTAAAATTTGTGTATTTTACTAAGACTGCGATGGAATAGAGTATTTAAAAAAACCTTCATTCAGAGTTTGAAATTATAATAATTGAATATATATTAAATTGAAAAAACAAAACAACCTAACACATGTTTTCCTAACAAGAGGTTGTAGGTTTGTATTATACATTTATTTGTATTAATTAGTATGATTATCACCTAATATTTGTAACAGTTTGTCCAATGGCTTAGCTTAATCGGCAGGGTGTCTATATACTAAGATAAGGATCCTGGGTTCAATTCCTAGCACGGCCAAAAAGTTAATCATTGGAAAATATGAGTTTCCCCCTTTCATGGCGATAAATTACTGCCCAGGCTACTGCGTGTTATTTTTTATATTTAAGTTAGTTTATAAGTAGTGTAATGATATATTCAGTCAGTTGAGAAATATCGTGTTAAATATCTCAAATAAAATAAAAATAAAAATCTTAATCCAAGAGGTATATCCAAGAAAGGTAGTAAAGAAGAAATGCCCCCTTAATTGAGTGGAAAGAAGGTAGAAAAAACACTGACATGTCACGTTTTAATAAATCTCGGTTGAGTTTTGGACCTCAACAACGTATCCTCCGAAAAGTCCGTATTTTCCAAGTCTGACGCCTTGTAATTCGTGGTAACCTTAGTATTATTTTAAATTCAGTTGCTGTTGTAGGTTTGAATACTTGTTTTTATCCGGCTCATTAAATATTGTTTTAATCATGGGGTGTGATATAAAAGTTAAATATATATTATTAAAACGCGAAGATATTCATTTTGACAACAATTTCCGAAGGGCTAACCACACAGATTTTAATATATATAAAAAATAAATAGAAATGAAAGCTCAAACAATTAGGATGTGCTTAAAAATATTCCATTTCAATAATATTCAAACTGGGATTTAACTTAATCTAGAATATATATATATATATATCCTTATTCTAATTCAATTTTCCATCTGCATTTACATTTCCAACGGAGAAATTTTTAATCCGCCAGAGAAATTTTCACACTTCAGTAACAAGTTGGCACCACTGAAGCCCGCCCACTTCCTGTTCACTTAGCTACTACCAGAGGAAGGTGCCATGTAGCATTGAATTTAAAATGAAAAGGTATATTTAACTTGCAATTTATAAACTGACCGATTATATGAGAACATGACTTTTATAAACCGACCTTTTACATTTAGAACAATCACAACACCCAACCTCCTGGCTGTTAGTTCATCAGTAACTGTGAAATGGGAAGCCCCAATTACATTAATAATACATGTTTCAGCTAAAGTAACAGAAATTTTAATACTGTATGAAAATGTGTTGGTTAATTGTATACTATATTTTGTTCTTAATTTATTAAAACTCCATCATATATAATTAATTATGTCCGAAAGCTTAGCTCAGTCGGTAGCGTGTTTGCCTACTGAGATAAGAATTCCAGGTTCGATTCCTGGCATGGCCAAAAAATATATCAATTGTGAAATGTAGAATCTCTGATCACGACATAGAGAGATACAGTATTGTAACCCCGAAGGTGCTTCCAACCTTCTCCCCTCTCTGAGGTTATTGAGCCTAGATGACGTCATAAGAATATTGCTAACCGTCTTCCCTTGTCAATGGCGTTATCTTTTTACCCAATATTGTTATTTTATTTTTTATCCAATTTTATTTTTTTATCTATACGACATTTGATTTTGTTTGAATCCCTTAAAGGTATTTGAACGTTGGTTTCGGAGGAACTGTGCCCATTTGGAGGGTATTGATTTTGGTTCGAATCCCTGGGATATTGTGCATTGTTTCGGGAAGACCTTTATTCTATCGGTTGGGACTTTAGCCCCAGACCCTGGGGAGCATACCCTGGTACTACAGTTCCTCTAGCGATGAAATCTTGTCGGAAACTGAACGCCGCATGTAGACTATGTCAGTCCCTTCCACCCTCCCCCCGCTATACTTCAAATTATAATAAATAAATATTTAATGACCTACTTCAAGGAACAAATGGTCTAAGGCGTCACCCTCGTGTTGGAATGGACTGCCAAAGTTGGGGAGATCAGGGTTTGAGTCCCGGTCGGGTCTAATAAGTTTTTCTCTCAATGTTTTCTCACTTTCCTTCCAGGCAAATTCGGGTAGATTACCTCTAAAATGCTTCCTACTCCATCAGAGTAGCTAGCATATACGTGTATAGCCTGAACAGGTAGTAAGACGCGGTGATAAAAATAAATTAATGGCACATTACGGTTTACTTTCCTAAAATCCAAAGGTTAACGTTGAAAACTGTTATTGTATAATTCATGATGCGTCAAAGGGCCAGATAGTTAATTTTAATCTGTGCGAGAAACTGAGCATGTCAGGAACAACTTTAAGTCCTCAGAAAGCTATAAGAAGCTTCCTATCAAGAAATCTCTCTACCTCCTCTGTGAAAGTGTTAGAACGTTTCTTCGAACCCCCCCACTCCCCCCCTCGTGATTATATTTACTACTGCCTTGTGCACGTTCAAGAGGTCATAACTCTGAGTTATGTTCGGGAGCTCTCTCCCGGCCTCCGAACAGGATGGAGTTCCACTCGCCAGTGACGTCACATTGATTTACACGGCCACGTGACCCCCAACACGTTTAATGAGCTTTGCCACAACAATCTTTTAAGATAAGGGAAAGGAACAGAGTTAACTTAAAGGTGGGGGTAGTAGAAGGGAACGTAGTCAGTATGTTTGCAGTTTTTATAAGGAAAAAACCCACCACACAACCTTTTTGGCCAAAACAATTAAAATATTGCTTCAGGAGATACTTTAGTTAGATTATATGCACGTGAATATTTGCCAAGAGCAGCCCGGATTTTGATGACATAAAAATTCTAAGCCATGAATTCAAATTTTCAAAAAATAACCTTAAAATAGGAACAAAAAATCGTAATTCATACAATTAAATAAAACAAATTATTTTAATATGTAAACTAAAAATTATCCATGCAATAAAGTCTTTAACAATTAAACTCTTGCATTCCTCTAGATATAATAGTTTTCTGCTTCAGAAGTAATAGCTACCCAATCTCAACGCAACCCTCTCCAGTCTAGTTGCAATCTCTCACCAGGAATATGTATTTTACAACCAAACATGCAAAGAAGACACAAAGTACATTGCCTACATTATCTTCTCATTCCGACAAATGAATATTGGAAACATTTTTGCATTTATAAAACATCGATATTATTAAAAATATATATTTATTCAACATAAATGCCTTAAAATGACTTAAAAATTCTTCTAAATGCCTAAAAAAGATTCTAAAAGGACGAAAACTAAGAAAATATGAACTAAAATTCCATGATGACAACAAAAGAGCAAAAAATTACCTACAAAATATACATTTCTACAACAAGAGGATCATGAACCGAGTTTATACAATGATGAGCTTTGTATGTGATGAAGTAAACAAAATATGACATGTCATCAAAATCCGGGCCCTGATTATAAGCATCGCGGGATTCAGACTTTTTATCTACAGTTAAAGAGTTTCTGGTTAAATATCGCCGTGACCAAAATACATTTTTCACAACTATTGAGCTTACTGTGTGTTGAAGACTAAACTAAACTAAACATATCTATTAGTCGTAGACCTCAGTGGTCTTGGGGTGCTTGCCTCAGGACCCGATGACCGCGGGTCCAAACCTAGCCTGGGTTGACGGATTTTTCTTGAGCGATAAAAACCTGTAATGCAACTTCCTGTTGAGGGGAGGTAAAGCCACCGGTCCTATTTCGATTGTCGAGTGTAAAAGAACCCTGAAAGGTTTATGAAAATACCTTGTCCGGCAAAATTGGTAGGTCCTTTCACTCTAGCTCATAGAAACTATCGTGTGCTGATATAAGCAGTCGGTTCAAAAAGTGCACGTTAAATACCTCAAATAGAAAAAAATATAAGAGTGATTTCCCTATACACCGATAACACATTTCATAATTTTCAGATAAACATTAAAAAACAACTTTCAAATATTTTGTAATCCAGTGCTACATAATAAGTGATTGCTGCTTCTTACATGTTAAGGTTGTAATACTCAACACACTCATAACCAGACTACCCAAGATGTGTGCATCGCAAGTGATCTCCATCTTGATCACGTGGCGATTCACGGGGACACATGGGACAGACCACGTGATGAGGTTGATAAGATGTCCACTCTAACCCACCTCCCCTAGTATCGCAACCTATCAGGGATGGACTGGGGCACCAGGAGATATACCCGGTGGGGTGGTCTGATTTGAGTCACCGCAACAAACCAAAATAAATATATTTATTTGTTTCTATATGATATATTTTTATTATTAAATTTTAGCCAAAATTTCCAGTAAATAAGTCTGATGTTTCCCAGAGTACATACTATGAGAAGTTATAGGATTACATTAAATTTAAAAACTTTATTTTGTTGTTTATTAGTGGGGTATATAAATTATTTCTTAAGCCAAACGTAAAAGAATTTGCTTAGCGAAGACTTGACTGTTACTAGCTTTTTAATCTGCACACGTAGTTGGTGAAGGATCATTTTACAAAATTATATATTTCAAAAATATACCCCTCATTATTATATAACAATTTAGACGTATTTTTTGGCTCATGTCAGTAAAAAGAAGAAATTGATGTTTTAAAATTGGACATAATAGTGACGTAGTCATCGATAATGTATCAGAGAAGGCCTCCGGATTAAATTTAATAATACCCGCTTCAGTGAAAAAACTGTCTAAAGCTACGGTCACATTGCATCCATGTTTACCCGATTTTACACACTGGAGTACACTGCCGATAACGGTAAAACAAACAAACGGGTGAAAGAAAGTATAGAAGGTCACAGTGACACCATCCAGCCGACTGACGGTCAAAACCAAACTGATATATATTTTTTCGGATGTGTATGGCAGTGTGTGATACAGCGTAACATATAATTTCAACGTTCTCTTTTTCTGTTTGCTTATATTAACTCACTTTATTTTCTGTTTGTTTAGTTTAATAATTAATATTTATTAACTTAAGGCGATATTAATAACATGGTCGCTACTGGCAAATTAATGTCTTTAGTTTACGAGAAAAAACCATCGTGGGATATAACCACCAAGAGCTACCACAACAGGGACGTACCAAGAAAACTATGGCTGGAAATAGCTGATGAACTGAACAGTACAAGTAATGTGTCAAGGTGCCAAGTTAACTGAGTGACTGACTGGTTGACTGACTCACTTACTGATTCACCGAATGACTAACTCACTCATTCACTGACTGACTCACTCAATCACTGATTCACCGACTGACTGAATCACTCATTCACTGGCTGACTGACTCAATCACTGATTGATTCACTCAATCACTGATTAACTGACTGACTGACTGACTGAATCACTGACTGATTAACTGACTGACTGACTCATTTACTGGCTGACTGACTCACTCATTCAATGACTGACTGACTAAATCACTGACTCACTTACTTATTGACTCAATCACTGATTCACTGACTAATTGACTCAATCACTGATTCACTGACTGACTGACTGAATCACTGACTGATTCACTCAATCACTCATTCACTGACTGACTCACTGATTGACTCAATCACTGGTTTACTGACTGACTGAATCACTGACTCACTGACTGAGTGACTCAATCACTGACGGATTCACTCAATCACTGATTCACTGACTGACTGATTGATTTACTCAATAACTCATTCACTGACTGACTGAATCACTGATTGACTCAATCACTGATTTACTGACTAACTGACTCAATCACTGACTCACTGACAGATCCACTCAATCAGTGATCATCACAATCTATAGAGTACTCATTGTCAACTTAGAACGTTGAATATTAACATAAGGTAGTAATTGGTATATAGACAAAGGATAAAATACGAAATCTCAACTTTTAAACATGGTTACCCAAAATTGGGGATGGGGTGGGGAAAGTTTTGGAAGGGTTGCTTGAAACAGTCAACAAAGGACCTTGAAAATTGGCATAAAGGTAATACTTGGGATATAAACTTTTCAACATGGCTCTAAAAACTATCGAATATGTTCTTCAAATCCAGGATTATTATTTTTAACCAAAGAGAAATGTTTTATTAAACGATACACAGTCATACACAAATCAGATAGGTACTTTCTTAAATAAACCTATTCTTATACATAATCTTCACAAAAAATAGTGATATCTCATTGAATGACTATAATAATTATGGTTCAACTCCATCACCGAACGCAATGCAACTGATCCCAAACGAGGCGATACGCTCATATGTGTCAAACTACCGTCCAGAGACAAATTCAATGTATCAAGTGACAGAATGGCTTGATAATTTTCAACAGTAATGCACAGTCAACCGACATTGTTGATCAATAATTAACCATGGTTTGGTTATTCATAAAACCATATTTGTTTTTATAGATAATAATTAAGATTGTTTTAATAATAAAAGATTATACTTTTGTTGTTGTTGTAAAATTACCTTAGTGTTAACGCAAGCCATTCTTCTGAAGAAATACGTTTTCTAAAACTGCTTTGTTTTTATATATAGGGCCTAATTATATTTATTAAGTAACAAAACGTGTGAGGTTGCATTCTGAAATATTCAACCAATTTAATTGGTTGCCCCAGCAGCTTTGGGTACAATGTGTGAAACTCGCCATACTTTTCTTTCTCTGCAAAAATTGAATTCACCCATTCACTCCTCTCATCCTCTAACAATATTTTTAGTAAAGGGTTTCCCAATAATAATAATAATAATAATAATAATAATAATAATAATAAATTTCCACCCATTTTGATGCACGCCACACGATTGTCGATTTAGGACTGACAAAATGATCGGTTGTAACCGTGTGCGGTATGACCACAAGGTCAGCAGAGCTAGTCGAGGGTCAACCATGTACGCCAGTGTAAAAATCTGGCAAACACGGATGCACCGTGGCCATAGCCTTTAGGGTCACTATCCTGTTAAACTGGCATGCTAATTACGAGGAGATCGAGCTGCAAGCCCTGGTCGGGTCTACAACGTGTGCTTTTTCCTAAATGGTTACCCACTACACTTAAAAGCAGGTAGGTTACCTCTAAAAATACTTCCATCCTAATCCCTACCCCATTATAGTAATTAATATATATGCGTATAGCCTGAACAAGTAGTTGGACGTGGTGATGAAAAACAAATTTTTACAGTAAGAATATTAACTTTCAGTGAAACATAGCTTCATTGGTTTTTACTATGCCAGTCCCACACTAGTGAGCCTGGTCTGAGCCCTGTAATTTATATATTTTTTAATTCATCTGCCCCTTGGCTGGTGGTAAAACTATCTTTAACATTTTTCAATAGAGGACGAAATTATGATATTGATAACTCCTTATTTTTAAGCTCACCAATGGCGCATTCTATGGAAAAATCTCACTGGGTTCTCTTTCAGGCGTCGCGTCGTGTACTTCATTTATAATCTTGTGTGGTGGATGTTTTGTATTCAACAAAATAAACTCCTTCTCATAAAGGTTCAGGAACTCTATAATGTCCTCATTTTCCACTCCATATCACAATCAAGACAATATCAAACACATCAAATGTAAGCGTCTAGTACAAACAGAAAAAACAACGAGATTTGAGCTAGGCACGTCAAGACATACAGTATGCTGATCGTTGCTTGGCGATGATGTCCTGTGTTCCCTGAGGAATGTGGTAACTACACCAAGTGCTTGGGCTAGTCACTGGGCCAGCTATTGGTCGCCTTTGACTTGTGACAGAAAACCGACAGCGGACGGCAAACGACTCGTTATTTGGCATATATCTACAAGTATTGGGAAATACCCACCGTCTCGCACTAGTGGTCATTGCTCATATCTGCCAATGCTGGCCTATGTTTGCCGAGTAGTGTGGGGCCAGAATATATGTTATATGCGTAGTCCCGGGCCTCTTAGAACTTACCAGTCCACCCCTGCCTTCATGCCTCCTCCCCCTGGCAAGATCGTGTAGTATCGGGTTATTCTGGGCTCTCGCTATGACAACAATTCTGTTCCGGTTGCGGTTGGTATCGATTATTCGTGTGTATCGGTCGGCAAATCGCGTGGGAATTCCCCATTAAACGACATAAAGGGTGTAAGGAGGGGAAAAGGGGTGAGTGGGGTGATGATCTCATTTAATATCAACAAGTTTATTCGGTGCCTCCGTGAGTTTGTCTAATTTTATTTGAAGACGGCTTGGTTTGAATCCTGGTTGATTCAAAGGGTCTTAATTCTGATGTGGCTCGAAATCAGGTGATGTAAAACTGATTTGTAGTTCACTATAAGTTCTACCCAGTCTCCATCAGTTCCTAATTTGTGCCAATAAACTGGTAAAACAAATATAAATATAGTTTATAATATGTGTAGTTTTATGTAAAATTAATTTATCAGTGGCATTTTACGTGCATATTTTGAATCAACTTATTACCTTAGCACACGACTTACAAATTCACACTATCTGAGTCCTAAAGCCATCAATATAAAATTTAAAAGAGCAGGCCACTTTTTAAAATTTAGCACCGCGTCTTACTACCAGTCCGGGCTGTGCACTTATATTCCATTCACCGTAGGAATTGACTTCTGAAAGGCCTTTTTCCCTACCATAAATCTACTATATAGTAGGATATTGGTAAGGAAAAAAGACCTTTCAGAGAGTAATTCCTACCGTGAATGGAGTATATGGACACAATCTATGACACATATTTCAGCGGTGCTGAGAATCGATTTCGGGGACTCTATACTCCATATACAAATGCGCTATTGACTAAGATAATGTCTTGAATATAGAATATTAGAACTTCCCACTTTGGTAGACGTATGGTCTTAGACACTAATCACACAGTAAACTAGACTGTCAAAGACTGATATCAGGGTTAGATCCCAGTCGGCTGTACTGAAGATTTTTCATAATTGGTTATCCCCTCTTATTTCACGTAAATAAGGATACACGTCCTCTAAATTCAACCTTACTAATCCCTAATTAATTAATTAGAGTAATTAGTACACGGGCGTATAGCCCAAACGGGTAATAATACGCGGTGATAAAATAATAATTAGAACTAGCAGTGACGGTGTTAGCCTGCGTTCAAAAGGGTATTTGAAGTCTGATTACAAGCTAAATATTGCAATTTATAGGGGCCGCCAGAGAAACGCCATGACGCGTGGCACACGTCCAGAAATATCGCGTTATTTAACAAGCGGTTAGCTATTTAAAAATACGGTTTAGATACAAATGGAGGTGAAAGTATATCAACATATCTCAATGGGATTGAAAACCTTACATATAGAGTTTAATAACAAAAAAATCCCGAAAATGTGAAATTAGCTCATTTTTAAAGACGTTTCATGTGAAATTTCACAGTTTTAAGTTCAAATTAAACGGTTAGAAACATAGCTCTAAGACTCCATGGAATTAGCCCACAATAGAACCATACAAACCTCGTGGTCACCGTCAGTTGGCAAAGATATTGCCAACTTACAAGTATATAGGGTTTCATGTGATCAACACAATAAGCCCCCGGCCATTAATCTCGTTTTTCTAGACCGAAACCACTATTTCTTTATTCAAATAGGTTCTCATTTGTCCTCACGAGGCTTAGATGACCCCCTTTCAAACACTGTTCATAGACAATCTGGAAGCGCCGGGAATCAACCTCTGGATCTGTAGCCAGGAGCGCTGGCCACTAGATCATAAGAGGCAATTGGTGTTTTTATTTTTAAATATGGTAAAACAGTTTCAGTTATCTCAATTTAACTTTTTCTTATAGAATAATACAGGAAACCGTACCACGAAGTGACGTCTGGTTTGAGCTGTATTATTGACCTAGTCTAGGTGTTATACGTGGAGTGAGACGGTCTCTCAAGACCAATATCTGGGCTATGTTCTCAATTATCTGCCCTCGACGGGCCGTACATACTCTACGTTATGATCCCATTTCCATCACAGTACATACCTAGGACTAGTCATTGTCACCCTCAGTCTCTCCTCATCCCTCATTTCCTCTCATCTGTCGCTGACAGAACAATTCACCGCATGTCTCCCACACCTCAGGTACTTTGTTCGACCCCAGACCGGTGTCAGAGACAGGTGGAGTGTGTAAGTACAAGGTCTATTTGACGAGATAAGCCGGCACTATCATTGACACAACACGTGAGCTACAAGCTTTATTGGCTCAGCCAGGAAAGCCCCGGTTCAAACAAATCATTTATAAACAATAACGGTTTGTTAAGTCTTAAAAAAACAGATTTGACTTAAGAGGTACACAAGGAAAATTTCAGTTATTAATAACTTTTTTTTTGTTCGCGGGGGTGGGGAGTAGGGGGGTTAACTCAAACATGTGAAGACAAATGAGGAGTTACTTGAATGAAAAATTGGTGGCTCCGTTCTAGAAAACTGAGATTAACTGCCGGAGGGTTCGTTGTATTGACCACATGACATCTTCTATCCATGTAAGTTGCCACTATATTCGACAACAAACAGTGGCAGCTTGGTCTGTGTGGTTTGTTTGCGAGCTGACGCCATAGAGTTTTTTTTAAAAACAACAACATGAAATTGTATAAAAATATTATTTTAAAATAAAAACAATAATATTTAATCCGTCACAATTTCGTTGTTGTCAAATGAAAGATTCAGAAAATCGCACTTTGATATACAACTTATTGTTAGAGCGTAGGGCATATCCAGAATGTTTTTCAGATATGAAATCAAATTTCTGCAAATAGATATAAACCCTTAGATTTTGATTTTACATAAGATATAAATTAAAACATTTTATACTTTTTCTCCTGTGGCAGATTTAAATATATTTTATACATTTCACTTTTTTCATTTGAAATGGTTATTGGTGGGGTAATTTTTTTTTGGGGGGGATACATCCCGATATCCCCCCCCCTGGCTACGCCCCTGCTGCGTGATCGTATATCTAAGATCCCGGTTAATTGGCGGCGAGGTGGGCTCTTTATAAGTGGAACTAGTATTGCATTATCGCCATAAGATAGACATTTTACAAGTACAGAAGCAGACAACTTTATTGTTCCAGTTGTCAGCCCCAAAACAACTTATTTCAACCTAACGACTGTACAGTGTTCACTTGGTGTCAACAACCAGGAAAATAAATGAAACGACACACTCGTATAAACTTTCTCATAAGGTGTATTAAGGCTTAGGGAATTAAAATAAATAGTACGGAACTCCGCACGGACTTTCTCGCTCTATGGTTTGAAAATTGAGATATTTACTCAAAGCTCGTCATATATGTGAAACGAAATTATATACACTAGCAAACCCAAGCATAAATTGCACTATACATATGTAAAACTTTTTTCTTAGTCCTGGTTTTATATTTTATAGTTTTATTTTTAAAGACTTAATGTTCTCATTTGTATGTTTGGACCGATAAAAAAGATCAATAAATGTTCTACAAGGGTCCACACTTCATATTAAAATTTTAACTTCCGGTTAAAACTTTCGACATTTTATTAGGTTTTGCAAATCTGCATGCCATCGCATTGCCATTAAATTCATCATTTATAAATTTTGACCAATACAATTTTTAAATACTGACTATTGAGTCTAAAATAGAGATATATCATTGTTGTACAACACTTTCTCCTAAAAGGTTTAGGGAAAAACAGCATAATATCTTTGAGAAACTTATATTTAATTACTCTATGCCATTGGAGAATTATTGCGTTAAAACTTAAGCTCACAAACTAGTATTAATATATTGGCCAATATTTCAGAAACTGTTGGATTTATAAAAATATATTTCATATACATTTTTTTATTTTTAATAGTACTACAGTTTGGCATTGATAAGTTATTTAGTATCTCAAATAGTTGCGGAGATACGGAAATTTCCACTTCTGTAAAGTACCCTAAAAGTCATTTTCATGGGAAAATGAAAGTAGCCAGTTTATTTATAATTTTAATCAACACCTAGATACGAATTTTAATCAAAATCGTTAGATTTTATTTTGAGAAAATCGAATTTTTCTCTTTCCACCCTTTCTTAAACTACTCTAAATTTTAAGTTTAAACAGACACACAGCCATGCGTCATTGCAAAAACCACTTTTTAAGTTTGGGGGGTCATGAGACGTCGACCTCCATCAGTATTTCAGGTTAGATTTTCTTTTGCGGTCTCAATACTTTTACCTTTGTGTCCGAAAAGTTAATATATACATACATATATATAAATATTTACGTATAGCCTGAAAGTTATTGGTTTTATAAAAATATGCTTCTTATAAAATATTTGTATTATAAAGATACCTACATAATTGTCACAGTTAGTAATTTCATATCTCAAATAGTTTAGGAGATATTATAAAAAAAAAGATAATTTACGCATTAGACAGGAGCCCTTAAAGTCATTTGCCGAAATATTGAGAGGATCTACTTTGTTTGGAATATTTATAAATGTTTACAAATGAAATTTAATCAAAATCGTTAGAGCCAATTTTTAGAAAATCGACTTTTTCTTTTTTTGACTTTCAGTAAACTACCCTTAATTTTAGGGTTAGATATCCAATTCCAAAAACCCCTCGGTGCAACCCTATGAAAACCCTAGATACCAAGTTTATCCCGATCGGTAACATAGTTTAGGCTCTAGTTGGAGGTACAGACAGACATAGACAGACAGACAGACAGACGGATGTAAAGTCAAAAACAGCTTTTTTGATTCGGGGGTTAGGGTGGGTCATGAAACGTCAAGATTCATCAAAATCTTGAGTTCGATTTTTTTTAATGATCACAATACTACAATACTTTCTTTACCTGTAAGATAGCGAGAAAGTAAAAAAGTTATTTGAAAACTACCCTTAAGTAATTTAAATTTGTTATAATAAAAATATATCATTATTATTTATCATAAAGAATAATTCACAGATACCCATTTTGAACTCAATCTCAAAATATTGAAGATTTTATAAAAAATTATCATAAGTAGTCTACCCTTGAGAAGAACCAACACACATTATTTATCATCATGTAAAATAGTCTCCAAATAGGCCTACCAGTTTTGAACAAATTCAATAAAGCTCTTTAAGAAAATAGATTTTTTCAAAATTTGGTCAACAGTAAACTACTGTTAAATTAATTTATATTAATAATAAAAAATGTATAACGTAAAAAAATTAACAGGTACCTATTTTACACCAAATCACTGAAGCCATTACAAAAAAGATTCAAATATTAAAATAAATTATTAAATCAAACTTATAAAATTTCCCCCGAAAAAATGAGAATACAGTTTTGTTATTTTCTCCAGAGAAACAATAATAGAGTTTTGTTTATCATGCTGAACATTACCTAGAATAAATTTTAAACAAAATTGGTAGAGCAATTTTCGAAATATTTTTAATTTTCAAAAATGACTTTTCATTAAATTACCCCTTAACGAATTTTTACCCAAAATACAATAGTATACAGTGCTATATGCCAGGTTAAATCTTCCCTATGTAGCTATTTCCCAAAAATTTAGAGCTAAATAAATTACTCAAAATTAAACTAGCTTAATTTGAGGCCTAAGGATATCTGGATATCAAAACTGAACAAAATCCATTAATGTGCTTCAGATCTGTGGCCAGGGACAGACAGAAGGAATTGTAAAATCCACGTTATTGGATTCGGATCCACATAAAACGTAAGGATTCATCATTTCAAGATAGAATTTTTTCACAATTACAATTCTATCTTTTAGAATGAAAAAGTAAAAAAAAAAAACTTTACAACTATTTACATTTTATTTTCAAGCACAAAAATATATAAAACAAAACACAAAGTACCTTATGTCAACAAGTTGATTATTTTTTTATTAACTCAATGAATAAAATGCAAATTATTTTCCCACACGCGGTACTCAAAATCTCCGTGACACATACGGGAAATATGTAAATGTGGCACTTAAGAGAGCAACGCCATGGAAAACATTTCCCATAAATTTTTACACAAGCAGTGTTTTATGGCAGCTCAGATTATTCACTTAAAAGTGTGTTTATATTAAAATTTAAAACACATAAAAGATTAAATATAACTTTACCAAGTGTACGTGGAGTTCACTGTACAAGATTATTATTTACTTATCAATTTTAAGCTTGCCAACAAATTTTAAAATAAAATGTTACGTTTATTAGAACAACAGTGTTTGTATTTTTGTAAAAATAAAAGGTGCTCTTGTCAGTATTTAGTGTGGTTTGTTTGTTTGTTTAAAATGAAGCGGCAATGGCGAAGAAAACTAATTACTTTATGTTTAGGGTTTTGTATGACAATAGCGATAAAAACTATCGAAACACAAATATGAGAGAGAATGCGCGGTGGGAAATAAGTAAACATTTTGAAAAGAGTTACAGGTAGGTTTACTTGCATTTATTTTTCGGCTTCTTCGAACAAAAGTACCAATGCTACTAAACCATCCATTGTGGAGTGATCTCTTTTACAGCATCAAGATTTTCCTCTTCGTTTAAATATAAGAGTCCAAATACCACGCTTCGTAACTGATTCGATTGGGTATGAGTGGTACTGGCTTCCGCACTTCGGTTCGGAGCGGTTCGAGTCGGCTTGGTGGGAGCGGAAGTTTACTCGACGTAGAACCGAAACCATTTTACCGATCAGGTGTGTAGGATTTACATAGGGTTATCCAAAGTTTTTTTAATTACCTATCCAGCCCTAAAATTAACGTTGGGTCACTTAAGAGCGAAAAGAGAAAAAACAATATTTTCTCGAAATATAAATTGATTAAAATTTGTATCCAGACAATGTCTAACATTACAAACAAACTGCCAATATATTTCTTTTTAAGTTGTGAAAGTTTAGTGAATTCAAATTTATTGAAGTGTATTTTTGTTTTAAGTTTTTAATTTAATTTACTGTTTCCAGCCTGTGGCAGTTTTTTTATTCAAGCCATATATTTTACACTACCGGCTGGTTAGCCTGTCATAGCTTCATACAGCTTATAATCCAACTTAAGACTAGGACAGACACAGCATCCAGTCCCCAGTCGTTAATTTATCAATGTGCAAGGGTAAACCCAAATTTCATCAATGATTAATTTTTCGGCCATGCCAGCAGGGCTATTATGACCATTTGACGCAAAGTTAGTTGCTACCGCTAGTTAGCTTCACTTTAGAGGAAAAGATAGCGTTTGGGTTATTATGACCACCACACTTTGTATCGTCCGCTAGTTTTAGCTTCGACTTTGCTTCTAACGTTAACGCACAGAATAAAATCAGATTGCGTCAACAGTTGGCAGCACTTTTCCAAAGAATATTACCTTTTAGGCTAGAAACTAGGTACATTTATTTCAAGAATGCTGGTATTCGTGACTGAACATTATTCATTTATTTATATTTTCCCAAACAGCTGATTACAAGTCACATTATTTTCAAGAAAGATTTAACCTAGTTTAATAATTAATCTCTCGCATAATTTTGTTTTCTTACGATTTGAAATGAAAAAATACTAAGCTTACATTATTCAATACACATAACTTATTGTAGTCAAAAAATCATGTGAACTATGCATTAAAATAGTAATGTCACACAGGAAAATGAATAAATTAATATGAAAAGTTGGCTAATAAAGAAACTATGTTTTTTGTAAGATGTATGCTTTACAACCCAATGCTTTATTCTTCATGTATTCATGTTGATACTGGAACAAGTGTGTTTTATTCCATTAATTTAAAATAATTTCAACAGTTTATAATGTACACTTCTCCTTATATTTAGGCCTATTTTAATTAAAGTCACTTTAATTTACAACAAAACAAATATACGCCTTATAAAACTTTGTTTCAAAAACAACATTTATCACACAGTAGATTAATATTTTGTATTTTGGCTTTCTTAGTAGGCCTATTGTAAAACCGTTCTCGATTTTGTCAAGCCAAAAATTGAACGTTCAAAGATATAGGCCTACAGTAAGGTGTTTTAAATTTTATGTTGTTTGATTGAGTTGAGATTAGATAAAGATAACTTCCTATCTATACAGTACTCCACTTGAACATATATAGGCCGACTTTGTGCTAATTTTATTAATTTACAGTGTTGAAAAGGTTCTCATGTTTGAGATTGAATCAAATATGCGGTGTTAAGATCTTAGAAAATAAAACTAATTATTTAAAGTTGATGAAAGCGTTCAAAATCTCCCAAAAATTGTTTTCACACTGAATATTTTCGACAACTTAATGTCAGTCGTCCTACTAAGTTAACAAAAAAAGTAAACGAAAGGGTGGTTTGGATGGCTAAAAAAAGTAAAATGCATCTTTTAATTAAAAGGAATTATTGAGACTTTAGTTAAGTGATTAAGAATATAAGGATATTATATTTCTTTATAATGAGTTGTTTGCAATTTATTCACTTCAGTATAACTAGGCCTAACAACTAATTATTGATTTCAGATAAATTGAGTAAACCTTTTATGATTAAAAAACCTAGGCCTAAGCCATACCACATGTAAATATTAAGCTAGGGCCTATTTGGGTTTTTCCAGTATTGGCTGCAATATTTCATATGCCTACAACTCACATTAATGTGGATAGTAGCTACTACTATATGTACAATTCAGTTTAAATAGGATTACATTATTAAAGTTTTGTTGAGGCTTCTTGAACAAATTAGTCCTGCATTTTTATTACCTTGTTAACAGAATGATAAGTGTGTTGATGGTGACTAATAATGCAATTTGATAGTGTTATGTTTAAAAAAATATATTATTTTAGCATTCAGTATAAGCGTACTATCCCTACATTATGATATAGGCCTATTTAAAGTTAGATTTATGTGAAAAACACACAACAACGTTTTGGGATTATTATATTGGGCTAATGCGATGGCAAGTTTAAATAATGTAACACAAAACACCTAATAAATTACAAAAACTAGCAAACATAACCTCATAACGCAAACCAAAGGACAAGTAAAATGTCTGCGCAACTTAGCGTCACGCAACTAGGAAAATATTTGCGCTCGCAAGGACTTTGCTTTCGCAAAGTGGCCGGCCATAATAACTTTTGACGCAAAGTCTAGCGTCTCTCTGCTAACGGTCGCAAATTTGTTTTGCGTCGTGGTCATAATAACCCTGCAGGAATCAGACACAGAACCCATAGCTCAGTTGATAGATACGTTACCGATTAAGCTAAGGTGTCGGATCCCAATTTTCTAACGACGATAGTAAATAAATGGAAGAGTTGTTGTTAGTACGAAGTGTTCCGTATTATCCGAGTTTTTGGTCACAACAAGCAGCCTAGGTCCCGTTAACCTCGGATAATCGAGAATATAATGTATTATTTTGTTCTGTGCAAATAATAAATACAAGTAGAGCAGTAAAAATACTTTTAGAATAATTATTAACTGAAACTCAGTCTCCAATATCAACATACCTAGCTGCAGGTCTATATCAATACAAGATTAATCTAGTGGTTTTTTTTCACGAAGGGAGGCATTATATCACCTCCATCCAAGCTTCTCTGGGTTTTGTTTCACCTCGCCTTGAGGGGCGAGAACGAATAAAGAAAGGGCGAGATTGAGGAAATATTTATTGCTTGGCAAAAACGAAAGTATATTCCATTTTGGTTTATTTTTGTTTTATTTTATAGAACCACGATTTATATAAAAATCTTTGATATAGATGAGCTTTATGTATACAAAATGCTATTTTGTTACCCAACTAGTTTTATGTAAAATTTATAGCTTGGTGAGATAGGATTTTTTAGGAATTCAGTCTTCAAAAAAAATAAAAGAGTCCCATGCCAAAGAGAAAAAAGGCTTATAAAATTCCAGTGACAGGGAGAAAGAAAGGCTTATTTATGAAGGTCTCGTCCTAAAGAGAAAGAAAGGCTTATTAAAGTCCCGTCCGGAGGAGTAAAAATAGGCTATTAAAGTAACATAAGAGGGAGGAAAAAAATATTATAAAAGTCAAATGACAGAGAGAAAGAAAGGCTTATTAAAGTTAAGTAACAGGGAGAAAGGCTTATAAAAGTCCCGTAACAGGGAGAATGAAAGGCTTATTAAAGTCCATGTCCATCTGTTAAAATTTGCGTTAGTTTGTTTATCAGATTTAATATCATCAAAATATATTTTAAGATTAATAACAATTCATTGAAACGTCAGGTACCCTGCGGTAGGGTATCTAAAAATATGGTGTTCAAATCTCTACTGAAAGCCCCCAAAGAATTAATAATAGAGAGTTGTACCCTTCTTTCCCAGAGTTGTTGACATTGTGTCCCAGTGCAGAGGTGTTTGCTTGTTGGTTGCCATGGTAACAACACGTGGTTCGAGTCTCGTAATCTAAGAGCGAGGCGCTGATACTGTGTGACTGCACGCGATAAGATTCTGACACACTGATTGACTTCATTATAATTCCAATTTCACCCTGTATCTTTAACTTGTAAGTAAAACTTACCTTGTTTTGTTACACTATGGTGCAACTTATAAAATAGGGCTATAGTGAAAGTATTATTATTAGCACCACGTCTTACTACCCGTTCGGGTTATACGCACTTATGCTAATGTGTAATGGTAGGGTGATTCTGAGATGAAATGGAGGACCTACAGTTTAACGTGGAATCCGAACCACGGTGGAGGCCTGGCATTCCTCACATTCACAAGTTTTAATTAATACACGTCTTGTTAGAGGGGAAGGGAGGGTTTAGTAATTAGATAAATCTGAGCCAGTACCGAGGATTGAACCCCGGACCCCCAACACAAAAGTCCAACACCTTACCCTTAGACCCCCAGGTCACCTCATAGTGGAAGTAATCATGGTAGCACTTCTAACTTTGGGGTGGGGTACTGGGGTAGGGGGGTATAGTTTGTTGAAGCGCTAATTTATTTTCAGATACCTTAGCTCTGTAGATAGTGTGTCTACCCATTGAAATGAGGGTCCCTAGTTCAATCCCTGGTATGGCCAAAGATTTATCACTGGCGTACATTGTGTTTCCCCTTTCACACTGATGAGGATTGACTATTGTGTTTGTACTAGATCTAGGTTAGTTGATAACTCATATGCTGGTATAATCATTAGGTTCGAAAATAAGAACATTAATTTTACTATTTATTTAATTTTTACCTATTGTGAATATTAGCGACACTTTTAATACATATAATCGTACTTTTTGACTGCCAAGTCATTATACCGATCTTAAAATGTAGACTGAACATAGGTCAAATATTTATAATGCTCTCTCAGAGCTTCACTTGATACATTTTAAATTTTAACTTAAAATATTCATACTCTAGTGGAGGAGGAGCTCCCAAATGACTCCCTTTTCCCCGTTTGTCCGTTAAATACGATAACTGTATTGTACCTAAGTATGAAGTATGGCAACACTGTGCAGGCCATAAACAGAAATAAATCAAGCGCATTGTTTTTGTATCATCCTGGTTTCTCACCAATGACGGCGGTGGCCGCTTGGTCAGTATAAGATTGCTTTCGGCCTCACAACATGGATTCTTTTTTTGTTTACTATAAGAATATAAGCATATTAAAATTAATTTACAAATGGATAATCTGAGGTACGATTTTTTTTTCGATAATGTAGTTCTAGAACCAAAAGAAAAGCAACCAAAGGGCTTGCGATATTGATTAAGCCAAGTATTGTTCAAATATTGCATGTAATGGTACTTTTCCAATCAAAGTATTATAAAAAAAAGTATTAGCTAGTAATTTAGTTTATTGGAGTCGTAATAAATTGCACAGTATACAGCCCCAATTGTGTTTGAAAAACACTTCAAATTACTTAAAGAAGGATTGATCGGTAAAGTATTCAAAACTATCTTCTATAAAGGGCTTCACCACGAGCCACCGTAAACCCTCAAGGATCTTTTACAATTTCTTGCACACATTTTTCACAAAACTTTATTAAGGATCGCTCCCCCTTGGACGAATAGAATCAAAGAACGGAAACAAAAACAAAAAGTAATTTTTCCAAACCTAGGCGAATTGAATTATATCGAAGCTAAAATAATTTATCCAAAGAGAATACTTGCTTCGATTTACTAGGTGAGATTTGTGTAATCGGTTATTTCCGGACAAGTTCGAGGACATTCGGCAGATCAGTGTGTTCGTGGGTACTATCGCCGAGCGAGTCTATATGAAAGTATTTGACAGCTCGCGTGCAGGTGTTTAAGTATGTTTTGTTTTGTTTGTAAAGTGAAGCTGCAATGGATGAGGCAAAACAAAATGTGAACAAATAATGCTCAAGACCTCATTGATAGATTTTTTTCCAAGCCAAGTTGACAATAAAACAAACGCTTTCAAAGGTTGCTATGGAAACAAGTAAATAATTTCGTTTACTGAAAAACTCATTGACCAAATCTAAACATTTTGTACTGTCCTGGGCACGTGAAATAGGTAATAAATACATCCAAACGTAACTCGATACTACACAAAACATGGCCTCAGGAGGCGATCCTTTCAAGAACGCGTTCGCCGCATTCTCAAAGTTCGGCGACACCAAGTCGGACGGTCACTCCATCACCCTGAGTCAGTCCGACAAATGGATGAAACAAGCCAAGGTGATTGACGGCAAGAAACTCACTACCACCGATACGGGTATCGCTTTCAACAAGTTCAGGTCTCGGACCATCAGCTTGGAGGACTACCGCAAGTTCGTGGAGGACTTGGCAAAGAGCAAGAATTTGAACCCAGAGGTAAATAATAACATCTTTCGGGAAACAAAGAGTCAGATAGTTGAGTTCTAGGGAAAGATTTGTTTATATAATGGAAATATGGAGGTGGGAATGTCGGGACCATCAGTTAAAGTTAGTAATTTTGTATTCTTTTGGCTAGATAAATCAAACATGGATCCAATAGTGACATAATAGTTTAATTTTTTTCCCATGATAATATAAACAGTTGTTAAATATCTGTGATCGGCATAGCAGCATTTGATGAGAAACGTTTTAAATGAAGATAAAAAGTTGTCTTTTAGATTTCAAGATACGATTCACCGACATTCAACAGCTGTTGAGGTCACTAGGCCTACCTGAAGAAAATTAAACTCTTATTGTCTCCTGGAGAATTATTTGGTTTATATTGACCAAAAAATGTTTTGCTATAAAAACTATAAAAATAGCGCCCTTAACTCGCGTTCCCTACATCTCCACCTTTACAATAAGTTGTTAACATCTCGCCTGATGTCAAGAAATGTTAAACCAAGCCTATGGAAAATAATAATTTTACCGGATGTTCTCTATAGTTGTAAAACATGGTCTCGTACCTTACAAGAAGTAAATAAATTTAGGGTGGTCGAAAACAAGGTGCATAGGAAGATGATAGATATATGGTTCAAAAAAGGGAAGACGATACTGGGGAGTGGAGGAGGTTACATAATGATGAATAATCACAATACAGTGTTAGGAGAATCAAATCTCACAGATCCGGGTAGGCTGGGCATGCAACGCAAATGGAAGATTCAAGACCGTGTTCAGGGTATTGACAAGTAATGGGAAGAGAAAATTAAGAAGACCTAAGCGCAGATGTGAGGATAACATTACAATGAACCTGAAAGAAATAGGGTGTAATTAGGTGGACCGGATAGAACTATCTCATGATAGGGATAGTGTGTAGTGAGGTAGACTGGATATAACTAGCACAAGATAGAGATAGTGTGTAGTGAGGTGGACCGGATAGAACTAGCTCAAGATAGAGATAGTGTGTAGTGAGGTAGACTGGATAGAACTATCTCATGATAGGGATAGTGTGTAGTGAGGTAGACTGGATATAACTAGCACAAGATAGAGATAGTGTGTAGTGAGGTAGACTGGATATAACTAGCTCAAGATAGAGATA
>CABFVX010000020.1:133690-179497 GCA_902151425.1 Timema shepardi
GATAGTGTGTAGTGAGGTAGACTGGATATAACTAGCACAAGATAGAGATAGTGTGTAGTGAGGTAGACTGGATATAACTAGCACAAGATAGAGATAGTGTGTAATGAGGTGGACTGGATAGAACCAGATAAAGATAGAGAGTGTGTAATGAGGTGGACTGGATAGAATTAGCTCAAGATAGAAAGCGTGTGTAATGAGGTAGACTGGATAGAACTATCTCAATATAGAGATAGTGTATAATGAGGTGAACTGGATATAACTAACTCAATATAGAGATAGTGTATAACGAGGTAGACTGGATATAACTAGCTCAAGAAAGAAATAGTGTGTAATGAGGTGTACTGGATATAACTAGCTCAAGCTAGGGATGGATGGCGAACTTTTGTGAGTGCGACAATAACAATTTGAGTAAGTGGATTTTACAACTCGGGATATCTTGAGTAAATTGCCCCCCCCCCCTTCTCTTTACGCAGGATTTGATGTCCAAGCTGACGGGGTGTGGTGCGCCTGGGACCTCCGGAACCACCCAGGCGGTGAAGGTGGGGGCGGTGGACCGCCTGACGGATACCACCTTGTATACAGGCATGCACAAGGAGCGGTTCGACGAGGAGGGGAAGGGGAAAGGGATCGAAGGACGGGAGTACGTTGCCAACGACACGGGGTACGTGGCCGGGTACAAGGAGGAAGGGACCTACGACAAGAAGGTCGCGAAAGACGACTGACGCTCCAGGGGCACTAAAGGGGGAGGGTGTTGAGCGGCTCTTGCTCAACAACAGCGACACTGGGGCAAATATCACCGACAAATTAATACAAACATGTTGAGTATTTTTACAAAAATCGAAATAAACAAACAATTCTGATATAATAAAATCGAAAAACCATCTATGTAAGCAAATAATTAAACTAGTGAACCTACCTCTAAAACTGATTTGGAAATATCTTATTGAAAATAAAGTTACATTCTTTGATATAATTTTTTAAATAAGTTTATACCAGCAGTCTAATTTGTTAAAATATAAATTAATTGCAACGGTGGTCACACAGACTAGGTCTCTAATAATGTTTGTAGAACTATAGGAAGGTATCACATCGGTGGTCATGCAGACTAAGACTATAATCTCATTTAGCAGGACAATGATTACCCGCATAGTAGGACCCACGGACTAAACGCCATGCTCATCAAGTATAGCTTGATGGTTACTATGATGAAGGGGTTTGAATCCCGGCTGGGTGTACCGATGTAGCTATACTTAAGTGGTTTCCCATACTCTCTCTACGCAAATGTGGGTACAAATCATCTAAAATCTAACTCTCTTAACCTCCTCCCGTTAGTTTAAGTAGCTAGACACCCTGTATGGATAGTAAGGTACAGAGCACGTAACCAGAGAAATACTACTGTGCATTATAGATGTGAAGTGCGTTTAGACTGAACCCTACACTTTTAAAATATAGAAGGCCATAGAGTTAGGTGTGAGCTAGAGGTGCTTGACTTTGAGAAGGGGAAGGGATCATTAACACGCAGACAGTGACCAAATTATTTTATTATAGAAATTAACTTCTGTGTACGGATACAACCGTCCCAGGATAAATCTTTAAGTTAAAACCGGATACAGTCGAAGTAATTTATGTCTATACACAGGAATTGAACCCTCTGCCTTAAAACATGAGTGAAGAGCGACTGTAAACGCAGGACGATTCCTGGATGGATCAGTGGTAAATAATTGGTCCACTAAGTCAAAGGTCCTGGGTTCGATTCCCGTTTCTGGGTGTCATTTTTTAAAATATTACGTGTAGTTTTTTTATGAGATGTAGAGAGCGATGGGGTTCTCAAGGGGGCTAAGGGTATGCAATTATTTAATTCCAATCCCTTCCAATAGTAGGTTAGGTTGGTTTTGGTTGACCCTCAAATTTGCATTATATACAAGACATGCTCCTGGAAGTCAAATTTGAAACTAAATAAAGAGGTGGCAATGGATTTTAAAAAAATCTCAAGAGTAAGTGAATGAGAATTTGCGTAGAGATATGATGGAGAAACCACATGGGGGACCCAGTGCATCCGACCAAGATTTAAACCTCAATCACTTTTAATCTCAGACAATCCCGTAGTTTAGAGAGATTGACGCCTTAAACTGCATGATCACAAATGTGGGGCCTCCTTGAGTTTAGTACCTATTCCTAGCACACACGCACACCTATTCCCCCCTCCCCCAGGAAATGGTTCGACCCATTCCAAAAACATGTCGGATAATACAGACTGTAATAAATGGAGTGCAATAGCGTGTGTCTAAAAGAAATACTCTGCGTGTCTGCCGGACGACGGTCACGCTATGGATGTACAGAGACATCTGTGAGACAGTTCTGAGCAACAAGCAGGGAACTATTGCCTATCCACGTTGACATCGCATGCGGAGATAATGCGAACTAAAGAGTTAAAGGAGAAAAACAGTATATTACATCAAGTCACCAGCTCACCGATGGCAGCGCCACTCAATCACTTTAATATTGCATGCGGAAATAATGTGAACTAAGAGTCAAAGAAGACATGAACAGGAGAACGCATCAAGTCAGCATCTCACTACCACACAACTTATTTAAGTCTACATGCGGGGATAATGTGAACTAAGAGTCAAAGAAGACATGAACAGGAGAACGCATCAAGTCACCAACTCACTACCACACAACTTATTTAAGTCTACATGCGGGGATAATGTGAACTAAGAGTCAAAGAAGACATGAACAGGAGAACGCATCAAGTCACCATCTCACTACCACACAACTTATTTAAGTCTACATGCGGGGATAATATGAACTAAGAGTCAAAGAAGACATGAACAGGAGAACGCATCAAGTCACCATCTCACTACCACACAACTTATTTAAGTCTACATGCGGGGATAATGTGAACTAAGAGTCAAAGAAGACATAAACAGGAGAATGCATCAAGTCACCATCTCACTACCACACAACTTATTCAAGTCTACATGCGGGGATAATGTGAACTAAGAGTTAAAGAAGACATGAACAGGAGAATGCATCAAGTCACCATCTCACTACCACACAACTTATTTAAGTCTACATGCGGGGATAATGTGAACTAAGAGTCAAAGAAGACATGCACAGGAGAACGCATCAAGTCACCATCTCACTACCACACAACTTATTTAAGTCTACATGCGGGGATAATGTGAACTAAGAGTCAAAGAAGACATGAACAGGAGAACGCATCAAGTCACCATCTCACTACCACACAACTTATTTAAGTCTACATGCGGGGATAATATGAACTAAGAGTCAAAGAAGACATGAACAGGAGAACGCATCAAGTCACCATCTCACTACCACACAACTTATTTAAGTCTACATGCGGGGATAATGTGAACTAAGAGTCAAAGAAGACATAAACAGGAGAATGCATCAAGTCACCATCTCACTACCACACAACTTATTCAAGTCTACATGCGGGGATAATGTGAACTAAGAGTTAAAGGAGATGGAGTTAGAGGAGAACACGTCACTAGTTCGATGAATGCAGCGCCTAACAAAGGGATTCAAAATTAACGACCGTTCCCCGTGGCTCAGTGGACCAACATTGGCCATGTTGGGTAATAGCTTTGTTGTAACTAGTGTGGGCTTAATCCCTTTTGGACGATTATTTTAAAGCTTGATTCACATGATCATTCACAAAAATGTCGATTGCTTATTTGAAAGAAAAAAAACCCTCCATGGCATCAGCCCATGAGCCATACCGACTGAGCGGCCGCCATTTGTTGGCAAAGATAGTGCCAACATCTGCGGATAGAGGGTATCATGTGGTCAGCACAACGAACCCTCCAGCCGTTAATCGTGGTTTTCTAGACCGGAACTGTTAGTATTTGATACAAGTAGCTCCTCAATAATTGTCCTCACGAGGCAGAGTTAATCTTGTTTTAGACACATAGCTTCACAGAAAATCTGAAAGCACCAGGGATCGATCCCAGAACCTTTAGCTAGAAACTCTGAACAATATACCACAGAGGTGGTTTATGTTGCTTTGTGTCGTCGTCTAATAAATCTAGTTTGTAATTAGTGTGTCTGATAAAATTATGCGTTTTAAAAGTGCAAGCGTGCACCCGCCGACCCGTCAAATACGACCTACCGGGTCATATGTGCAGTGAGGGGGGGGGGGGACACAAATCCCCCCCACTATATATGTATTAACTGTGCCCTAATTAGGGGATCTGATAAGACAGATAAAACATTTAATTTATTATCGAACTATAGTATTGTTTGAGAACCCCAAGGGGTTGGGAAAGAGTTATTGTTTCCATTAAGAGTTGTGTTTGTATAAAAATGTATGTAAATAGATAGTAAGTAAGAAAAATGAAAATACTATAGAAAGAAAGAAAGAAAAGTGCAAGCGGGCGCCATATCTTGTCTACTTGTGTTATGTTATATGTTTCAATGTAGTGTATGTTTTCGAGAGCCCCTTGGGGCTGCTGTTAACTATTTTTTGTTCATTATGTTTCTCGTGTCATTATTCATGTTTTTTATTGTTAGATGTTTTGAAATAAAATAATCACAAACAAACAAACAACAAAAGTGCAAGCTAAATGCTATAAATTTAACAAAATATAAATCTAGTCCTCTAAATTTTAAATAGTAGACTAAAGTAAGGCGTATGACCCGAATGGGTAGTAAGGCGTGGTGCTAAAAATAAATAGCTAGTAAAGTAATCGAGGGCAATAAATACATGCTTACCATAAATTAGGATGTTAAAAAAATAGCTTGTGTCATTATAGTAAGAAAATATTTAAAATTAGTTAGAAAAAACACTCTATGAAACCAATTAAACTTTATTTAGGCATTACGTATTAATACCTCCTCAGGTTACATGTAAATATACTAATAAAGGTAGTGAGATAGGGCAGAAGAAGGTTGAACTTATAGGAAGTGTACCAATATTTGCGTGGATGGAAAGTAAAAAAGCGTTTAGAAAAAAAACCCTCAATGCAACCGGCCAGGATTAGAAACCCAATCTCCCTGTAATCGGCAGTCTATATTCTATTGTGAGGGTAGCGCCTTAGACCATGGGGCTACCGAAGTGGGTTACTTAAACTATTCTTGTCTGTGTAACTTTGTGTTAAAAAAACACCTTGAATATGATAATGTTAGAAATAATAATATTTTAATGGGACTGTACACTTTATTAACAAACAATGAAATCACACACGTATAATATACTACAGTCCAAGTTTCATATTAAGAACATTGCCTGACAGATATAAAAGTTACTAAGTTTACTTAGACGTATCCATACGTCAAGTCATGTTATCTGTAGCCGTCAAATTTGATAGATAATATCAATACCTACAAATTAACACACCTAAACAACAGTGAAATGTTATCCATTTTGGTGAAGGAAAAAAGTTATTATTTTATAAAAGATTTATCCTACCAAAACCCTACTATAATTTAAGCTACACAGGTATAGTTATATTATATACCCAGTCCTAATATACATATACCTACTGATTAAATAGAAGGACGAACTCATAAGTCACCGGCAATGTGTGAAATCCAGGCAGTCTATAACATTCCTAGGTGGTCTATGTAACGCCAGAGTGGTTTTGGCAAAATATGAAATAAACAAGTTTTTCTGTTGTATTTCATACTTATTTTCTAGTTCTTGTCTTTGTGAAGTCCCGGAAAATGTTATCAATTCTTTTATCCAGTTATATGTAAGTCTTGCACAGTTTTCTTGAAGTTTCACCTAATTTCTAGGATTTATGTTGGTCAGGTTAGGTTATTTTAGAATAGGGTAGTTAGGTAACGTTAGGTTAGTCAAGCTATTGTTCTCGGTAATATATAATGACTGGTTATTCTATTAATTTACTACGAAAAGTATGAAATAAAACAGCAAGACTAATTTATTTCATAATCTTCCCTAGCCACTCTGGCATTATATATAATATATTATGTCTTATTTATGTCCATCAAGCACACAAGTGGTTGGAAGATGTAATTAAAAAAATCATCCTCATAATTAAAACCATTTCCTTTGCACGATCTATATACATACAATTTTGAGAAATGTCACTCGTTCAATCGTTTTCTGTTTTGTTAGATTGCTTATTAAGCCAGTGTTTTTTTTTATTTCAAACGCAAATAACGTTATTTACACATTTCAACCAAATTTGGTGCACACAAAAATACTTCATTCAAACTTCATCCGTTTTCTATTCTTCCAGAAAACCGTTCTAAAGTTAAATAAATCATATGGAAAGTTCGAAAATATTTCCTCAGATTTAAGTTTTAAACTTTCTAAAATCTGTTATCAGTAAATTATCCGTACATTAATTTTCCTTCAAAAAACTAGGTAAGAAATGTTATTTATAATGTATAACTATCCCAAAATGCCCATTTTAAACTAAATTTCTGGTCATTTTTAACAATTTAAAATTTTCAAAAACCATATAAATATACAATAAAATTTATCATATTAAAAAAAACCTAGATATCTAGCTAAAACTAATTCGTTAGATCATTTTTGATATATTTGGAATTAAAAAAATCATATATTTGGTAAATTACTCTTAATCTTAAGCCTAAAATCAAAATATCATCTCCTCGAGGCAACATATAACATCTTAATATTAAATTTTAGCTAAATCTCTTAAACCGTTAGGCTTTAGCCCCAGATCAGACAAAGAGATCAGATAAACAAAACCCGCTTGGTTGGCTACATGGCCTAAAGAGCTACTCTCGCAATATACTAGTCTGCCGAAAACGGGGAGATGGCGATTTGATCTCGGTCGGGTGCACTAAGGATGGTTTTATACCCTCCCTTCACCCAAATGCGGATACACTTCCTCTAAATTCAACCTTCTCAATCCCTAGCACATTAGTATAATTTAGCACATAGGCGTGGACGCGGTGCTGAAAAACAAACAAAAAGGCAGATATGGAGACCAACATTATATTGTAAGACTCGCTTCAATTAGTGCAGAGGCGCATACAATTTAGAATTCATTTTGAAATCAAGGTAAAAAAGATTACAAATACAATATTTTATCCACATGAGAAAGTAAAAGCATTAAAGTCTTAGAGATGACCTCGCGGTCTAGGGGTAAGGTGTCGGAATTCTGTGCTGGCGGCCGGGGTTCAATCCTCGGTCCCGGCACAGATTTATCTGATTGCCAAACCCTTCCTTCACCTCTGACAAGGCGTGTATTAATCACAACTTGTGAATGTGAGGAATTCCAGGCCTCCACCGTGGTTCGGATCCCACGTTAAGCTCTAGGGCCTCCATTTCATCTCACAATCAGCCTACCATTACACATAAGTGTAAGTGCGTATAATTCGAATGGGTAGTAAGACGCGGTGCTAATAATAATAATTAAAGTCTTAGGCCATATCTTACTTAGCATTTAAACTGTAACATAAGCATTTATCTAATTTAATTGGCTTTATTTTTGATGGAGTACTGTCATTATTATAGTATCCACGTAAAAGTTGTTATCAGGCTACGGTCATTAAAAATTGTGTTGGAGTTTAATGGTTATGCAATAAAATATTCATCCATTCTTATCTCGTAACAATATTAAACAATAATAATCAAAACAAATGTTAATCAATAAACATTAAACTATAAGTCTACTAAAATAACACCTCTAAACAGATATATTCATGTTAACACTGCTTTATTTTAAAAACTATACCAACTAAATGCATGTGACTTAGACAGCATCAACTGGGGAAAAAACCCTGAAAAAATTAAACTGAATTATTAGTGAAGTTTGATACAAATGACATTGCAATATTTACTCTGACCGCAGACAGAAATAGAAACGAGTAATATTTAAAAAGTATTTATTTTTGAAATAATATTTCCGTTGGGCGAAGTTATAAGAGTCGATATGTATTAATCACCTTGTTTGTGAAGGTAGAAACAGTCAATATGTATTAATGATTTTGTTTGGAGCTCGCGAAAGAGAATGATCGTATCAGGGCTAGATTATGTTAGGGTCGACAAGAACTGTCATACTATAGGGAATACTGTTTGTCATGGCACTAAGCTCAGTCGGTAGAGTATGTGTGGTTGACAATAACTAACATACTATAGGGAATACTGTTTGTCATGGCACTAAGCTCAGTCGGTAGAGTATGTGTGGTTGACAATAACTAACATACTATAGGGAATACTGTTTGTCATGGCACTAAGCCTAGATGGTAGATAATGCTTCTGACTTTGTTTACACATACAAACAAAATACAGGGTAAAAATAAATACACCATGTCGAAGAACAGTTCTACAAAACTTTCATACAACAGCTGATGACGATGCCACGTCATTAAACTATGAGGCATTATATTGAAACGCAGCAGTGTGTGACGTAATACATACGGTGTACTCACTAGATCTCTGGTTCTTGATGAAATACAGCTGCAGCCGCTCTTTGAACGTATTTTCGTTGACATAGTATTCCACCCGGACCCTGAAACACAACACACCATATATGTGAAACACACATGGAACACGAGTGGTCACAAGTTCAGGGAATAGAGAATCAAACAATGTTTGATTTTGATCTGAATCGAGTCTGGTCTGGATGTTTTTAAACGTAAGAACTCAAGGCGGTATCATAAACAGTCATATTTATTTTATAAAAGAAAAATATTTAGTCTATAAAAACTATGGTAAAATATTTTGACGTAACTTTTGTTAAATAAATGAAACGGTGACCCACACAGACTTTCTATCTCGTTTATCTTTAAATAGATAAATTTACTAAAAACTCGTAAGATTTGATAAACGAGATAATATACATTGTTTTAGAGACACTTCACAAAAAAAAACATGAAATAATTTACACTATTACAAAAACATTGAGAAAAGAGGAATTTCTCTTTGTCCATCAAAGAGAATATCCATCAATTTCACATTTCAAAGACCTCAATAAACTATATATATATTTGTTTATAGCTTAGATACTATATGTTTTATAAAAATAGAGTTCAAATACATTTTTTATTTTAAATATTAGTACAACTTTTCAATGAAAAGTTACTAGTATCTGAAATGGTTGCAGTTATATGATAAAAATTAGAAATTTCCGTTTATGTATAATACTCTCAAAGTCATTTTCATAGGAAAACGAGTGTTGGCATTTTATTTGCAATTTTAAACAGTGCCTAGGTACAAAATGTAATAAAAATCGTCAGCGGATTTGAGGAAAATAGAATTTTCTCTTTCTGTTCTTCCGTAAACTATTCTTAATTTTGGATTAGATAAATAATTCCAAAACTCCTGAGGGGAACCTTATGAAAATATTATATACCAAGTTTTATCCCTATCGGTAAAATGGTTGCTGTTTTAAACTGAAATACTGACACCAAGACAGACAGACGGCATCGAAAAAACAACTTTTTTGGTTTCAGGGGGTCGAGAAAAGTCAACATTTATCAAAATATTAAGTTCGATTTATTTTTACGATCACAATTCACAATACTTATTTCTCCGAGGGGTCAAGAGAAAGTGTCTGTGTTACTACATGCCATTACATACTCTTCAAAGTTGGTATTACATGTGTGATTACAAAAATGGGCGCCAATCATGTCAGAAATATTTACGGATGGATCATGAAATTTGTAACATTTTGCTTACAAAAGCTGATTTATTCATAACATAAAAACATACTGATCTTAGTCAATGTTCACGTGAGTTTCTTACGGACACCCCTAATTTGTGCCTCTTCAGTATCGAAAATGTCTGGACCATTTTGAGCGTCGCGTGCACTTGAGACGTTTAATTTGCCTTCTTTTTGCAAGACAAACCGCAGACATTGACAAGACTAGCACTTCTTCCATGAAGGAATCCACGTAACTTAGTGGTAAAAACTGTGTTGAAAGCTGTACTGTGTGGACAGGCCTGAACTGCGACGCTTTTACACAGTTTAGCCCGCGCGGTCATAACCTAATATAAAAACGCTGAGTGTGGACCGAGCCTAAGAACAGGTCGTTTGCTATTTGAATTGAAGTTATGGCACCCGAATCTTATTTTAAAGAATCTTTCATTATTTGAATTGAAGTTATGGCACCCGAATCTTATTTTAAATAATCTTTCATTACTGCTAGGATTACATTTTGGATGGTAGGACAATTAATTTATCACTAATCTCTAAAGGGGTAAAGGGGGTATGCATCCCCTTTAAGTACATTGAATTATCACCCAATTTTCACAGCATTTCTCGTCCTCTATCCAGGCGAATACATTATACATGATGTCTTCCAGAGATATTATGTGTGTACAGAGTTTTAACAAAATAATAATAATATATATTTAATTATTTCGACTCGCATCGATCGGTGGACACACAAACTACACGTTAGGTTCATATAATCCAGTTTGTCAGGGACAATGAGGTCAGGGTTAAAATCCTGCCGGGACTACTAAGGATATTATTGCCCTAATTTCACAAATGTGGTTACACTTCCTCTAAATTTTACCCTCCTCATTCCCACCTATTGGTGTTATACAAATTCTGATATCCATGACTGGTAGTAAGGACAAGGTAAAATAAAAATATACGTTCTCTGCACGATAATTAATATTTAATTAGCACCAAAGGCATGTAATACAACTTGGTAATTAAAATAGACTCAAAATTTCACAATGTTACATTGTGGTACACATAAAAAATTATATTTGAACAAAATAAATTTATTTCTCTGACGCACAACCCAGAAAAACATACAACATAATATTCAAAGTGTGTTGTTTCCGTTCAGGGAAAAGGGACGGGCGAATGGTGAAGTTATGAATATTTAAGTAGTCTTTATTGATCTCTTACTTTTACATCGTAAAGTGGATTAGTTTTTGTAAAAAAACACAACAACTGTGCTTCAAAGCCTAAAAAAAAATTATGGCAACAGTAAGAATAAATGAATAAAAAGTTCATAAATTTTAAGAGATTAAAATATAGCGTGATATGTATTAGTTATATCACACATATAAACATATAATGTCTATCGAAACATAATTTTAATCACATATGAATAAAAGAAAGCAAATCTATTTGTATCACATTTTAATTATATGGTTTGTTAAAAATATTATTATTTATAAGCCGCTTCAGTGGTCGAATGGTCTTCCTTGAAATAGGCTGACCTGACGATGATTGGGATATTGAGGTTCGAATACCGGTCGCGTGTAACACGTGTGTATTTTCATTAATGATTCTCCTCTCTCCCTCGACGCATATGCGGGTGCGCTTCCTCTAAATTAAACCTTCCCCATCCCTAACAAACCAGCGTAATTAGTACATATGCGTACAGCCCGAACGGTTGGTAATACTAGGCGACAATGGTTTAAAAAATATGTTTGTACCATCTAGTGCTAATAGGGATAGTAGAATTGAGTCATCTCTACCCGAAGTAACGCGATGAGGAGGGTGAATTTATATAGGACCCCGATATTCCTGTCATCGGCAGACCTGTCTGTTGCGAGAGTGACGCCTTAGACCCACGCAGCCACCGAAGCTGTTTCCTTGTTCTAGTTTGGAATTATCTCCTTCCTCCACATTTTCAACGTGAACCGAGTCTATAGGGTAAAAACTCGTCTGTCAACACCACCATCAAATTCTATTGAGAATCTATAAATAGCAACCAGCTCTCAACAGAAGCGGAACGAAGTTGAAAATAGATTCAAACGAGACACAAGAGCGCATGTTCCGCCGTTCAAACCCCCCTGCACCCTCACCGTAACCCCCAATAAATCGCTCCGGTCTCCAATCTGGCCAGAGTGCAGTGACCAAGCCACTCACTGAAAATAATCGGTAAGACAAATTCGTTCATACTTTGTAATATGTAAATTAAAAATGTTCAAAATAAATCATCACTAAGCAATCCTCAAATGATAGTCTTAAGTTTGAAAATGTACGCATGGACACGGGAATCGAAACCGCGAGCCTTGTGTCAGCGCACCAATGCTCTACCACTGATCCGCCCAGGATTATTTCCGTGCTCAGGGTCATTCTTCATTATTTTTTAAGTCAATCTGTGATGGACGTGTGGAAATCATCGGCGACTAGATATCTCATACCGTCAAATGAATATTTGTTTTAAAAACAAGTTTAGCTTATGAATTTTTTTTTAGAAAAACAAATATACATACCTATTTATTATGTAAGAAAATTCTCAGTACCCAATTCCCCCGACCCCCTAAATTGTTAAAGGGATTCTTGAAAAATCACATTTAAAATCAAATCAGTACTTTAAAGAAATAAATTTTCCTAATAAAAATATAATGATATCATTAGAATCAGGGTGATCTGGTGGTCTAGGGGTACGGGGTCAGACTTCTGTGCTGGGGGTTCGGGGTTCAATACTTGGTCCACGCACATATTTATATGATTGCCAAACCCTTCCTTCACCTCTGACAAGATGTGTATTAATCACAACTTGTGAATGTGGGGAATGCCAGGCCTCCACCATGGTTCGGATCCCACGTTAAACTGTAGGTCCTCCATTTACATCTCACAATAACCCTAGCATTACACATTAGCGTAAGTGCGTATAACCCAAACGGGTAGTAAGACGTGGTGATGATAATAATAATAATAATTTATCTAATCTAAAAAAAAAATTCGGTCATCAGTAAACTATCCCTGATTTTAGAGCTAGAGTGAAAATCCTGATTTAACCTTGATAAATAATCATGTAATCTCTAAAATCAAGATTTAATGAAATCCACCAAACTTTTTTAGGAGTGTACAGACAAACAGGAGGATATACATAATTGTAAGAATCACATGAATTAGTTCGGTAACACAAAAAAGGTCAAGACTCATTCTAATATCCAGGTCAACACGATTACAATACTTTGTCTTTACAAGAAAGTCGAAGGGCTGACTCATACAACGGACAGCTGATGACACTTCGTTTTAAAGACAGGGTGAAGGGGAAGGGATGTTTTAATAACAGAGTAATAGTAAGATAATATTAAGTTTAATATTTCTTCGCGTGGAACTCACCCACCCCATTCATTAGCTCACAAAAAGCACTAAAAGTCATTTTTATACTAGTTTCTACGTCTTAAGAATAATAATAATAAAAAATAGTGATATTACTAACGATGCTGTAAAATTGGGGATTAACTAGAGCGCAACTTTCTTCTCGTGTTTATAAACTTCACCGACCATTCTTTATTACCCCCCGCACCCCCTTAAGAGAGATTTCACTGAACCCCGCCGCGAAAGTGTTAAGGTGGGTTGGAAGGTGGCCCGAGTTTGGCCAAAATATATAAAATATTGCTCCAGTGGGGAAGTTTAGGTTAATTTTATACGTATATCAATATCAACAGCAAGTTTATTGACATTTGATGATAAACTTTAAATAAAGACAGAACGTTAAGTTATGATACATTTTCAGGATGGTCATGACAAATATTCAGGAACTTATTTGCATTTAATATAAGGTTAAAATATATCTAACTAAACGTATATACTGAAACAATATTTTATAAACACTTGGATGGCCCATTGTCTAATGTGTCACTTTTGCAATATACTATACTAGACTAGAGATTGGGGTTCAATCCCGGTCGGGTGTACATAGTGGGATTTTTCCTTAATGGTTTTACACTATATCTGAACAAAAATTCGGGTGCATTTCCTCTAAATTTAACCTTCCAAATACCTCACAATAAAATAGTTAGTACATAGACGTTTAACTTGAACGGGTAATGAGACGCGGTGCTTAAGTAATCCATAGCGTTTCTAAAAATAAAACAACTATTGTAGTAAATACTGCACACAAAAAAAAAATGCGTCCCTTCCCATCTCACTTTAATGACAGCTTTATTTTGGGATGTTTGTGAGTAAATCATTAGGCTATTATAGACGCACGCTATTCGGTAGTTAATTTCGTAAAACTTGGGCGAAAATAGCCTTGCTATGGAAATGACAGTCACCTTGGTCTTCAAGTAACTTTGTCTAATGACTGAATGTTATGAGGCTACCTATGTGCCCACCAAGAAAGCCCTTTTTATCCTAATGATTAATATCCGGTTTCTCTCAGACTGGTTTGCAAATGATAATAGGACTACTAAACAACGTTTTAATGAATATATATTGTTCTGTTTTCGTATATAGACGAAGGTATCATTATTCAAAATGGCACAGTTACCTGCCAAGAAGACTCTACAATTTGTTTCAATGATAGCAACATCCCTTCACATACAAATACTTTGTCTTCGTAATATTTAATCATTCCCGTTTATTCTCTTTGGAACAGCCTAACATGCTATAAAAATAAAGGTGAATAAAGGTCAGTGTTTTTGCAGTTTTAAAACAAACATTTTTTTGATGAACAAATGAATAAAATACTAACCCAGTACAAACTTACGAGATTAATTTTCTTCACATGATGACCTCAAAAGTTGTTGAATATGTGTCATGATCATATTAGCATTTGATGATTATTGTTATGTGTTCAGTCTTACGGCAGGTACATTCCTTTTGACAATGAACTTATACCTCCTCTGTCTCCTCCTTCAGCTCCCAGAATTTTCTCCTTTCCTTCAAGTCATCTAATATTTGAAACCTGAGCTTCTCTTTCCCTCAACCTTTCCTTCCATGACGTCATCAGTTCCTCATAAGGATGTGTCCGATCCTAGTTGCTTTGCACTGAAGAATCACATCCAAATTTGATATTTTCTCACCCACTCTTCTCTTCTTCATTTGTCATCCTGTATGTTCACCTGTTCTTCTCAATTCTTCTCCAACCCCACATTTCAAAGCTCTTCAAGAATTTCTTTTCAATTTTACTAAGAGTAGAAGTTTATGCTCCATATAGAGCGATGTTCCAAACATAACAGTTCATCAGTATCTTCCTCAGTTCCAAACTCAACTTGCTGGTCAGCAGTAACCTGTTTTTGTTGAAAGATTCCTTGGCCATGGTGATTCTCGATTTAATTTTCTTGGTGCAGTAGGCATCCTTTGTCAGCTGACTTCCCAGGTACTTGAACTTCATTATGTTTTCAAACTTCTAGTTTCAATTTTGATTCTCAGCGGCTCTTCATTTTTACTTTCTCTATATCTTACAGGTAGAGAAAGTATTGTTATCGTAAAAAAATATAACTCAAGATTTTGATGAATCTCAACGTTTCATGACCCCCCAAATTTGAAAAATTGGTTTTTGAATTTCAGTCTCTCTATCTGTCTGTACCTCCAGCTAGAAAACAAACTATTTTACCGATTGGGCTAAGACTTGGTATCTAGGGTTTTCGTAAGGTTGCACCGAGGCGTTTTTGGAATTGGATATCTAACCCTAAAATTAGGGGTAGTTTACTGAAGGGGGAAAAATAGTCGATTTTATTAAAATCGGCTCCAACGGTTTTGATTAAAATTCGTATCTAGGCGTTGATTAAGATTATAAATAAACTGGCTATTTTCATTTTCCCATGAACATGACTTTTAAGGTACTTCACAGAAGCGGAAATTTCCGTATCTCTGCAAATATTTGAGATACTAAGTAAATTACCATTACAAATAAAAAACTTTTATGTGAAATATATTTTTATAAAACCAACAGTTTCTGAGATATTGGCACATATATTAATATAATTTTGTGAGCTTTAGTTGTAAAGAGATACTACTTAAGTTTTAACGCAATAATTCTCCAATATCATAGAGTAATTAAATATAAGTAAGTCTATCAAAAAGTTTGTTACTTTTCCCTAAATCTCTTAGGAGGAATGTTTGTACAACAATGATCTATCTACATTTTAGACTCAATAGTCAATATTTATATTTTTATTGGTCATAATTTATAAATGAGGAATTTAATAGCAATGCGATGACATGAAGATGTGCAACAACAAATACAATTTCGAAAATTTTAACCGGAAGTCGACATTTTAATACAAAGTGTTGACAATAATTCTTCAAAAATAAATTTATAAAATTCAAAACCGGGACTCAAAAAATGTTTTACATAAATATAGTTCAATTTATGCTTGTGTTTCCTAGTGTATATTATTTAGTTTAACATATATTACGAGTTTTGAGTAAATATCTCCATTTTCAAACAATAGAGCGAGAAAGTCCGTGCGGAGTTCCGTACCATTTTATTTTTAAATAACCAATACCTTTGGAACTATCGATGTTGATCTCCATGTCATATGCCATATTTGATGATACACTTTTTAAACGAAGAGAAAGTTTCAATCAAATTCTAGGATACCCTTGATGGGTATTCAATAAATATGTGTAGAAAAATTAAACTCTTATGTTTCTACTGGAGTAGTATTTGTTTTATTCTGACGAAAAAAAATAATTGCAAAAATTCTGCCCTTAGCCCGCACCATACACCTACCAGTGATGTTGATGTAAGAATCTCAACATATTTGGAATAAAGATAACTTTGTATAATTAATAGAAAAAAGAATAAGCTTTCTTCCATGAGATTTGATTTTATGTACTATTAATTTCTCATGTAAGGAATTGTAGGATTCTGGTACTCCATTCACGGTAGGAATTACTCTCTGAAAGGTATTTTTCCTACCAATATCCTACTATATAATATATTTCTGGTAGAGAAAAGGCCTTTCAGAAACCAATTCCTACCGTGAACAGACTTTAGTAAGAACCGTATTTAACAATGACAAAAATTATTAAAACAATTTTACTATATACATATATCAAGTTATGTGATTCACAACTGTTGCTTTTGATAGATATAATCAACACCTTATAAATAATATTCATAATAAAATAAAATGTTATCAATGTTGACCGCAAATAGATTTTTTTTAAACTGTTCTTTTTACGACACTTGGACTATAGCAAGCTTAACTTGCGTTAGTCCACTATGGTGTAGTTTAAAAGACAGGAGCATAGTGTAGTCCATCTGTGGAAGACTACTACCTTTAAATGTAAACGAAGAGTACAATAATTGTCATTGCACTAACGGCAACATAAAGCCCCCCCCTTCCCCCTGTGGTTGCGGTATCAATGATAGCTCTTGGGGTTCAATGGTCCCATGTAACACCAAGTATACATTTAGCCTCATCAGCGTTACCTGGTCTATGGATGGCTCCTGAGTAACCGATGATTCCCACACATCCATCACAGACTCTGCCTTCAACGAAGAGTAGACCTTAGCATAAAACGGTTAAAGTATTGGGGCTGTAAGCCAAGAGTCCCGTATTCAAATCGCATGCCCAGATGTCATTACTAAATTTACGAATATTCGACATACGTGTTTTTGCACACAATGTCCTCATATGCCTATTTCAATACAACTAATAATAATAATATTTAGCACCGCGTCTTACTACCCGTTGGGGTTATACGCTTTAAGTACTAATTACTCTAATGGATTAGGAATTGGGGAGGTTTAATTAGAGGAAGTGAACCCGCATTTGCGTGGAGGGAGAGTGAAAAACCATTTAGGAAAAACCACCCTCAGTTCACCCGACCGAGATTCGAACCTCGATCTCCCCGTCCTCAGCGGTCGAGCTCAACATGACAAGCGCGTTAACCAAATACGCCACCGAGGCGGGTTCCAATACATCTAATTGGGTGTATTTTATATACTGCTGAGGATGTACAGTATATTATTTTAACTACCAGAGGAATATTTTCATATTAGTGAAAATCTAAAGGCACAGTATACAATGTTCTTAAATATATTTGAATTATTTTATTTTTCTACAAACGTCTCTCTATCAGAATTTAAACATACTAAAGTGGTAAAGATGAGGAAGGCAGAAATCTAGAAAAGATTTACCCGCGTTTGCATGGAGCGAGAATTATTAATAATCGAAGAGAAATCACCCACAATAGACTAAACCTGGCTGGGATTCAAGCCCCCATATTTTCCGTCACCTCCAGTCGAGTTTACCATGAGACTGAATCTTAAACAGTTTGACCGCCACTTTCATTTAATATTTAAAAATGTTATTGCGGAGGAAATAAAGATATAAGGTATACTCCAATTTTATTAGGAAGATTATTATCCTACAGATAGAAAAGTTATGATAGTGACTTTTACGTATTCATACGTCAAGTCGTGTGCTATTGAGCTGGCACTTTTGATAGTTAATATAAATACATAAACAATACCACCAAATATAATGTAAAATATTATCAATGTGGATGTCAAAAACATAGGTTTGTATTCTTTTAAGGGCGCTTTATATAAAAATTTGATTGTGAATGAGCTTATTGCAGACGCACACTTCTCAAGACGATGCGAGAGAAAGTGATGAATATATTCCTTAAAACAATATGGATTAGAAGTGATTTTCTTGAAAGCTCAGCTTCCATCTTGAGTCAATGGTTCATTTCCCGGTTATATCTAAAGACGTGATCTTCGGCTTATAGATAGGAATTAATTCACACCCACCGGTGGATCTGGCCGGAGCTCTGCGCTGAGCGGATAATATGGCTCTATCTGTTGCGCTCACCGCAAGATGTCGTGGCGAGCGGGCGGAATCTAACGGGCTGTTTAATAGCCTTGAAAGCTTCTGTCATACCCATTAGACCCGGGTATCCTGCTTGTCGAGGGAAGAAGGGGCTATGTCTATATGGGCAGGCTAGTACATTCACCCCCCCCCTCCCACCTTCCCAACAGCAGTTGGACTTTGGCGCAATCTCCTCGAAAAGAGACCCAATTTAAAATAAATAAATAAAATAAATCTTTTAACATTCACTCAGCATTGTAGCCCCGACATTAAAGTCGCCGGCAAACTAGACCATACAAGCAATATTGTCACTACAGTAGTATTCTGGTAGGAAAGAAATTTTATAAAGTAAAGGTATCTTTTATTTGCGGTCAACATAACTATAATATTTTACTTATATTAATATTATTTTATAGTCATTTATAATATTTATCAAAAGTAAGAGCTTCAGATAACATAACTACGTGATAATAGTAGATATTGTAGCTTTACTAGCTGACACATAAGGTTCTTCATATGAAAATTCAAATGACGTATTATATGTGTAATAAGACCGAAATCTTTAATATTATATACAACCGGAGCTCCTGGAGATATAGTGAACTCCTTAACAATGTTGTCTGTAGGGTGAGGACACTCTTTACTTGCCTCGGTTTCGTCAACACGTGACTAGAAGACGTTGGCCAACAGAAGGTCGCTAATACACTCCAATTATTTATCATAGGAAGGTGACACACATACACGCTGTTAGATATACTTTAATGTATTTATACGTCAAGACATATGATCTGCAGTTGTCACTGTTGATTTATTTCTATAATATTATTATCTATAAAAGATTACTAATAAACGCATAGCCTGAATTTGTAGTAAGACGCGGTGCTTAAGAAACTCAAAAATAATAAGGTAAAATATTATCAATGCTGACAGCAAAAAAAAAGTATTTTCAAAAACTGTCTTCCTGTGAAAATTTGACTATACAGTAAGACGAAAGGGTCAGTGGTGATCGTTTGGGTTGAACCCCCCCGTGAAGAGTTGACCCAGCCACGCCACTGAGGTCCATTACCAGGATAGTAGAACGCAACACTTCCTGCTCTGCTAAGTGGTGGAGATACAAGTGTTGACTGGGGGGGTACTGGGGGTGTTATGTCTCCACTACCGGCGACAGCAAATGGTATTTCACAAACTGTCTTTCTGCAACGTGGTCGATTTGGGAAGAATATAATCAGCGACCGACCGACCACGCGAACACTTGTTTCACAGTTGGGGCTTAGTACTAATCTCAGGTTATAGCTTTGTTACGACCCCCCCACCCCTTTTACTAGTAGAGATGAATATTTACTGATCAATTTTTAATCGGAAACTTTCCCGTATTGGCGGCTTGCGGTGGAGGGTTTGAATTGACGAGGTGGCACTTAGAGCTTATTAATCTATTATATATACATCAAATAGTGTGCTAAAGGACGAGGGGGTCTTTAAGGAGAGGGGTGAGATAGACACGGTGGAAAGAGAAAAAGGGACAAATGTTGTTAGCAAATATTCGGGCCAAACTTAAGACTTGTTTTTATTTGAGGTATTTGACGAGCACTTTCTGATCCGACACATTATATCAGCACACGATCATTTATATGAGTTAGAGCGAAAGGGTGTACTGATTTTTCCGGGAAAGTTATTTTCACATACTCTCCAGGGTTTTTTACATGCCACAATTGACATGGAACTGACGGCTTCACTTCCACTCCGAAAGAAGTTGTGCTACGAATTTTTATCGCTCAAGAAAAATCTGTCTACCCCGACTGGGCTTGAACTAACAAACATTGGGCTTTGAGGCGAATATTTTATCCTAAGACCACAGAGATCGACTTCTACTACTACTACTACTACTACTACTACTACTACTACTACTACTACTACTACTACTACTACTATTACTACTACTATTACTACTACTACTACTACTATTACTACTACTATTACTATTACTACTACTATTACTACTACTACTACTATTACTACCACTACTATTACTATTACCACTACTACTATTACTATTACTACTACTATTACTACTACTACTATTACTATTACTACTACTACTATTACTATTACTATTACTATTACTACTACTATTACTACTATTACTACTACTACTACTACTATTACTATTACTATTACTATTACTACTACTATTACTACTACTACTACTACTACTACTACTATTACTACTACTATTACTACTACTATTACTACTACTACTACTATTACTATTACCACTACTACTATTACTATTACTATTACTATTACTACTACTACTATTACTACTACTACTATTACTATTACTACTACTATTACTACTATTACTACTATTACTACTACTACTACTACTACTACTACTACTACTACCACCACCACCATAATTGATAATTTTCCCAAACGGATTTTTTTTCTGAAAAGTATCATATTCTAAAAATTGAAAAATTACACCTGGACATGGGAATCGAAGCCGGAACCTGAAAAGCTTAAGTAAAAAATTTCCAAAACGAACCTATTTCCGCGGAAATTGTATAACATCTACCAGGAGGATCAATACGTGGTGCCAACACTATTAACTACTTTAGAATAATCCCACGTGGTATAGTTTGTCAGGCTCATAATAGACTGGATCTCCTTTGAAGAAGGGTGGGGCGGGGTAGGGGCTGGTCACACAAGTTTACCAAACAGGGACTCGTAACCACGCCCTCCCTGTCTCAGACAAATCCAGATAAGACGAGATTGACTCCTTTGCCCGCGTGCCCACCGGTGCCCTGAGTGGGGTCTTGGTATGAACACGAACTAGTGATATAAAACGTGACAATAACAAGGTTTAGTTAAATAACGTTGTGGTCCGTGCAGATCCACTTATGATTTGCGCCACGGCATCTCCAGATAAAACAATCAAAACACAGGTTTACAGTTGTAACGTCGCCGCGCGAGCAGTAAAGGATTGGTTTTTTTTAACACCTCACCTTCAATTAGGTCACGCGGCAGAGGTGTTGCGATACATGAGCTGTTGTTTTACTATTTCCTTCGTCCTTTTACTGTTGTTAGCATTAATTAGCTTTGATTAGTTCGTGTTGCAGGGAACACAGTTACTTCGGATGGTGGACTGATGGATCCACGTGTTATATTATTTTGTGTAGGCCTACACCACATATTACAACCTGTTCAGGATATCTCTAGACGTATTATCAATTATTCACACACCGTATATCACCACCTTTTAAAATTTCCATACACGCGTTCTATTTTTTTATGTACAGAATTTTACCTCATGTCTAGGATATCCTTATACGTGTCCTATTTTTTACGCAACGCATTTTACCACATGTTCAGGATATCCTTACACGCGTTATAATTTTGTGTACAGAATTTCACAGCTCGTTCGTGTTTTATTTCTATGTACACTACATTTTTTCTAAACCATTTTACAGTAAATAATAATAATATTTAGATCCGCGTCTTACTACCCGTTTGGGTTATACGCTTTAACTACTACTTACTCTAATGGATTAGGAATTGGGAAGGTTGAATTAGAGGAAGTGAACCCGCATTTGCGTGGAGGGAAAGTGGAAAACCATTTAGGAAAAACCACCCCCAGTTCACCCGACCGAGAGTCGAACCTCGATCTCCCCGTCCTCAGCAGTCGAGCTCAACACGACAAGCGTGTTTGCCAACTACGCCACCGAGGCGGGTAGTAAATAATAGCACTAGTAAAATAATACTGTACTTTAAATAGACGTATGTCTCAATTTATTGAGTCAATAACTCTGCGTTGGTTTGATAAACACAGTTCGAATAGTGTTTTTTTTAAATACGCACGCTTGGGTAACTTTAACACCTTACGAAATATTTCACGTATCTGAATGGCTTGAAGAAGAGCGGGGGAGGTGTTATGGGGATAAAGAGAGGAAAATGTTTATAGGAACACATAATTCGTCATTACATTGTTTCTTTGTCTGTGTACTCGGGATACAACCATTTAATTACATCATTGGAGTAGGGATGAGGAAAGTATAATTGAGAGGAAATGTATCCGTATTTGAATAGAGGGATGACGATACATTTCTTTGTAAAACAAATACACCGTCCGTACACCCAACCGTGATTCGAACATTGGGCTCTCCGTCACAGGTAGCCCAGACTAGAAAAGCCTGACGTTTAGACCACGTGCCCATCAATGCAAAAAGAAGAGTTTGATTAAAAAACAACTCCATGGAATCAGTCCGAAATCAAGCCATACCGACCGAGCGGCCACCACCTGTTGGCAGAGATAATGCCAACTTTGCGAATAGAAGGTGTCATGTTGTCAGCACAACGGCCCGTTAATATCAGTTTTCTAGACCGGAGCCGCTAATTTTCACCAATTTGGATCAAAATAATGATGTGCCTACTTCTCTTATGAGGACCATTAAATCAACTCTTCATTTTTATATTTGTACAATATAAAACAGAAGTTGTTAACAAAAAGGGTTAGACAACCTTTTCAAGTCATTTATTTAATTTATGTGAGGCCAACTTAATAAATAAGCTTCTAGACTGGAATATATTCAAATGTACCTACCAAGCATCACAGTCATCTTTATACACTACGAAACATTAATAATAATAATAATAATTTAGCACCGCGTCTCACTACCCGTTCGGGTTATACGCTTTAAGTACTAATTACGCTAATGGATTAGGAATCGAGAAGGTTGAATTAGAGGAAGTGAACCCGCATTTGCGTGGAGGGAGAGTGGAAAACCATTTAGGGAAAACAAGCCCCAGTTTACCCGACCGAGAACTACGGAACATTAAAATAAATAAATTTAAATACGTTGATAAATTAGTAGGTGTCTGGCATAAAATAACTTCTAAATAAAATAAAAACCTATTTGTTTGCTGTCATCATTGATGTTATTTTACTATTATGTCTAGTATTAATTATTAATAGCATCTATCAAAAGTTACAACTGATGATCGCATGAATTGACGTATATATTATATGGAAATTGTTTTAGTAGCTTAGATAACTTTCTTATTTAAATCAGACTATAAGAACACATTTTTTTTAAACATAATAATTGAAAACAAAATTAAGTATGTTCAATCTAAAAAAAACTTCAGGCTTCAAGAAATGTTCGCGTGCTAGCTATCATTCATTAATATATGTACAATGGATACGTATATTGTAATAGTAATTCTATTAATAAATACCCCGGACTAAGTAGAACTCCTTTTTATGTAATACATTAAATATAACTGGCTGGTTCATCATCATCCCCTAATACAGTCTAGTATATCATGACGCTAATCAGCATCCCCCCCACACACTTTCTCACGGGGACTAATTACGAAATGTAAAACAATCAGCGCTCCTTGTGGAACAATAGAAAGACACGGCACCGCCCTGAAACACACAGAGTTATAATTACATCGCATGACTTATTCATGTGGCGCGTTACATTTGGCAACGTCACCTTAGGAATTGCGCCGCAAATCCTGACGGTAGAGAAGGTGTTACTTCAGAGGCGCGTTAATAATGCAAGTTTAGAGGATTATGTTCCCCTACGCTGTGCTAACATACTATGAATACGAGGTTCGTAGGAGCGGATGAACTAAAAACTATTCTATTAGGGTTGCTCATACTTGAAGGGAAATACGCTCGCAATGCGGTATTTCTTATTGGAATGGCAGCGCTTAAGCATCAACAAACTACAAAACAAACAAAATAACTCTCAATTATCTTAAAAAATAATTATGTTGTGACCCTATTACAATGACATTATTTGTTCGAAGAAGGTTACATTAATATGGATTTTATTAGAATGAACGTTTAAAAAATACAAATATCCGTTTAAAAAAAATCAACACTGATATCATTATTAGTGTTATTTTACAAGTATGTTCTGCCTCTGTGGTCCAGTGGTTAGAGTTCCTGACTATAGATCCAGAGGTTCCGGGTTCGATCCTCGGTGCATCTAGAGCTTTTCTGTGAAGCGGGGTCTCGTTAGGACAAACGAGAAGCTACTTGAATGAAAAGTAGCAGCTCTGGTCTACAAAACTGAGATCAACAACCAGAGGAGTTCGTTGTGCTGACTACATGACACCCTTTATCCGCAAATGTTGGCACTATCGTCGTTCACGGTGGCGGCCGCTCGGTCAGTATGGCTCGATTGCGGGCTCACGCCATGGAGTTTTTTAAAATGGGTATTAATACTATATATAAAAAGGGACAGACAACGCTCAAATGAATTGACGTATGATATGATGATGATTGATATGAGCATTATTATAGTTATTTAACTGCCAAAAAATATCCTATTTAAATAAAACTACTATTATAAACAAATACTTTGATTACAGAGATGCAGCGTCTCGTGTGAAATTTCGTCAAAAATAAACCACTTTAATATTGTAATAATTTTTTTTTTGCAATTATTATAAAACTTAAAATGCAAGTTTTTTAAAACAATAGAAACATGTTTATATCTTTCATCTTATTTATGAAGTGAACCCTATTAAAAAAACATGGCTTAAGCCTGAAAGCGAGCTATATAACCCGAGTGGTCGTTGCATGTTGGCGAAGATAGTACCATTATTTTCAAATAGAGGGTGTCATATGGTAATCACAACGTACCTTTCAGCTGCTAAGCTCAGTTTTATAAACCGTAACCACTACTTTTAATTAAAGTAACTACTCAAAGGGCTGATTTGATCCCCTTACAGACCCACTGCTACACAGAAAAATCTGGAAGTGCTGGGGGTCGAAACAGGGACCTCTGGATTTGTAGCCAAGGACTCTGACCACTAGGCAATAGAGGCGATTTATTAAGATAGGAAGACAATTCTTTCATAACAAGTTATTTCTAAACTCTAAAGCATGTCTCAGTACTGCGATAGGCGTCACTACCGCTCACAGTTGTACAGCATTTTTATCTTTTCAAGTTCTCAACCGGAGCTGGGAGTCTTGTCAGTGCTTTTAATTAGCTATTTTCATGTTTTTGGTGTTGGGATGAAATTATAATTTGGTGTTAGTTAATGGTACTTAATTAAGCTGGAATTTGTATTTTGGGTACGTCATAGTCTTATACATATTTCTGCTCCATTTTCAGTCAATTTTGACCCTACATTTTATTTTGTATTTGTGTCAGTTTGCAATCGTACTGTTCTGTACATTTGTTCACTTGTTTGTATTTAGAAGTAAAAATCCTCACTGCTCCAGTTCCACTCGCCTTGGTTTATTGACTGCTTTGTTTTAATATTAGGGGTAGTTCTGGAAATTCATCCCATGGCCGGAGTAACAATGGGCATGGCAGGTAGTGTGGGGATGAGAGCCGGAACTGGTCTGGAGTTCTGTTTTCTCGCAGTTGTAAGGAGACTTCGGTGTAATAAAGATGGGCAAAGCTAAAGATGTCACACCACGAAAGAAAGCACAAATTGAAGTCCTTTCGAAAGATAGAGGTAAAACAAAAGCTCAAATTAGTCAGGTTGTAAGAGTAAGTACTAGTTATGTTACGCGATTCTCACAGAAGATGACGGATCATAAACGTACCACACCACATTGAGTGGGCAGGTACGGTAGAAAACGCGTGATATCTCCCATTTTAAAGAGAATTTGGTTTCGAGAACAGTATACAAAACTAAGAATGATATCAACTCAGCTTCAGGCAGTTGCTCGAGAACATGGGCGAGAGGTATCTGCTAGCACTATCCGCTGTAGGCTTTTCGAAGGTGGATTGAAAACCAGAATACCTCGCAAAAAGCAAAAGCTGACTCCTGCCATTATAAAAAAAAAGCCTTGATTGGGACATGTCACAAGGACTCGATATCTGAAGACTGGGGAAAGGTAAACAAAGTACCAAAAGTTTATTAAAAGTAAAATTATCATTATTATAACACAAGTTTTGAAGTAATTTTCAATTTGCGTTTGATTAATTTGCTTATTGTCAAGTGAATAACGAAAATACTTGTTTCAGGTGTTGTTCAGTGACGAGAAGATTATCTCTGCTGTTGAAGAAAACCCTCGGTACGTAAGAAAAGGGCCAGGAGAGGCTTTGAGGAAGGGTTGTGTAGTGAAAAATGTAAAACAGCCCCACTAAAGTTATGATTTGGAGTAGGTTTTTAATTTATGGGACTGGTAAAATCCATGTAGTTTAGAGAAATATGAATGCTGGACAATACAGGGAGGTGGTATAAACATGTGTGGTACCTATGAGGAGTGAGTGTTTCCCAACAGGTAATGGAATTTTCATGCAAGATGGTGTGCCATGCCACAGGCAAACTGCAAGAACACAACATATCTGTGTTGGAATCGTCCAGCAACAGCCCAGATATGAACCCTATCGAGTATGTGTAGAGTGTTTTGAAGAAAAATGTGAAACAGAAGTACCCGACAACCAAGGAAAATCTAGTAAAACACATATCTGTGTGGCAAAATGATGACGAAATTGTATACATGTGCAAGACATCAATAGAGGTCATGCTAAGTCGAATCGAAGCCTTAATAAGGGCTAAAGGGTGCAATATTTAGTACTAGAAGGATTATAAAGACTGTAAAAGTTTAGTATCGAATACATTAACTATTCCGGACTCCTGTTCTTTTGTACTCCTTGATGATACAGTACCGCGCGCAGACAATATATTTTAGATCTGATTGGGATTTTCGAATTTAAATCTATCAGATGATTTTGGGCCAACCACTTCATCACAACGCCTCTTCAGACACCCCCAAGGTTGAGGACCACTTCTGATACATTATATCTGACTTCTAACAGTTTTTTTTATTGGCTACTAGCCTTCACAGTTGTCTCAGTGGGTTTGCTTTTCTGTCCAAGATAATGCTAGAGGATTTAATTCAAAATCGCTTTATTCATCCTGTTTACTTAAGATATATATCATAATTCATAAACATAAATTACCGGTGTGGCAGAGACTATTTACTCAGGAATTTTATACACTAAAAAGTATCTTTTTTTTTCGAATAACGTCACCTCACCTCAACTATTAGTTACAGTTCGAATTAAAAGGCAATAACTTTTTTAACAGTTATAAAAATTACTAAGCTACAAGATGTGTATAATAAGCTTAAAGTATACGTCACTTTTCATGGATAAATGATTACATATGAAAAAATAATACTAGTTTAAAATGATAGAATGTAGTAATTATGGTTGAAAGCATTTTTCTTATAAAAGTTTCTGTCTAGCCAAATCCTACTATATCAGGAATTCTTTACTCAGCTGCTGTAAGTGAAATCGACAATGTAATGACATCATTGTTTAACTTCAAAGAAAGAGAAGCAGGCTCTTTCAAGGGTGGTAATGCGCTGAAAGTAATAATAATATACGATTACACCATAGCTTTACATAGTGTAAGAATAGAGTATCTGTTCACAAAAATACTGATGCCTTAGTACACTTTGCTGCGGAACTGCCCTTAACTTCGTTATTATTGATCAAAAATAACAACAGCGGGCTTTAATTGAGTCTTCTGCTAGAAAAAATGGCAATCTTTAATAATCACTGGAAAACAACTCCGTGTAATATACTACCCTAGCATACATACAAGCGGTGCTGTATTTTATTAGGAAAGTATCTACTTTAAAGTGCCCCATTCACTCTCAATTAAAAATCGTTTAAAAATCATTAACATAGTAAATTGGTCGTAAAATACTGACCTTATGTAACATCGAGTTAAATACTTTTATAGTTCAGATAAGTCTTTCTCGTGGTAATATATAATTAAAACCGGAAAGTTGTGATAACAAAACTTCGCCTAGTGATAGTATTTTACCAAATTCATTATATATAAATAAAACACTGACCACTTAATTTTTTTTTTTACAAAATCCCGAAAATTCTTGTTTATCGCATCTAACAGTACTGATATGCGGTAAACTTAAGCAGTTGGGTCTACTAGGCTGTTTTTTCTATAAATTGTTTCCACTCTAGATCAACGTAAATGCGGATACACTTACTCTAAATTAAATCTATCTCATCCCTAACACAATTGCGTCGCCACTTTATCAACATTTTAATATTAAGGAGCGTGTTTCTGATATTAGCTATAATTCTTTTTTAGAATCACGTCTTACTACCCATTCGGGTTTAAAGCCTATGTATTACTCATGTGGATTAAGGAATACGAAGGTTTGATAAAAATAATTTTTCCAACACATTTACAATAATTATTATCTTTAAAGGTATTGTATACCAATATTAATCTAACTACATTTTTACTAAATTATTGTATTTGGTTTTAATTAAATGTTTTTTAAGAACTCGCTATTATCTTGTAAATGGTTTTCATAAAGCAATAAAAAAAAGCTGTATTCAAAAACCCAAGAGTTTCCGGATAAGACCATATAAATTAATTTAAGATTAATTTAAAAAATAATAATAATAATGCTTTTCAGGAAGAGAACTTTAACAAGATAGAGACACAAAACGCAAATTCAACATTTCATTTTAATATTTCCGAGCTATGCGTTTTACTACTTGGTCGGGATATACACTTTTTGTATTTACTTGAGTAAAATATATTTATCTGCTTTATAATATCAATCACGAATAAATAAGGTGAAAACAAATTAAATTGATGTGTATATAATTTAGCGCGAACAACAAATTATAAAACTTTACAAAAATATTTTTTTTTTCTAACACAGTAATTTTCAATAACCTGTATTTCTCTTGGCCTTCAAACTATTTTGAATGCTCAGTCGGTAGATTGAAATATATACTATCTTCGATAATGGCACTAGTGGGTGATGTTAGGGAACTATGGGTTCCTAGCAGACACATTTACCTACGCCTTTTACTTCGACATTGCTTAATATCGCTAACATTTATCGTATGGAGCTATTTTAATTTTTAATGTTGACATAATAAAAAATAATACCCTGAAAGAATATATTTATAGTGTCACCAATACACTTTTACATTGTTAGGAAGGTAAAATTAAAAATAAATATTCACAGATTAATGTAGTGGGAGAGTGGGAAACAAATTTAAAAAAAACACCTCACACACGCTCCTGGAATTCGAACCTTGACCTCCGCTATCACGGACAAACTTCACAATGCGGTACTACCAGATTAATAAGCGTGTCCATCACTAGAGGCATTACTTAATTATATCTTCAAAAGACAATATAAAATGAAAAAACAATGTTTCTATCAAGAGAGAAACTGAATGATGCAGCTAGAACTGTAATTAACAATTTTAATGACTTGTCTATTTATTATACATCAAGAAACTGAATAATTTGACATATTTCTGGTGCATCTATCTTTTTTATATATATTTTTCTCACCGTATCTTACTAATCGTTTGGGTTATAATCATATGCTAATAATTACGATAGTGTGTAAGGGATGAAGAAGGTTTCATTGAGAGAAAGTGTATTCTGATTTGCGTGAAGGGATAGGGAGAAAACATCTATGATAACCCTCCTACCTCCAGTACAACTGGCCGAGATTTTAACTTCAATCTCCCCGTCATCGGTGGTCCAGTCTATTTCGATAGTGACGTCTTAGACCATTCGACCACCAAAGAGGGCTGTGCAGATCCTAAATACTTTGGTTCAAATTCAAGTAAGGTTGATAATGTAAGCTTAAAAGGGTGTTTAGAGATCCAGATCAAATAATTTAATAGCCCCTCTTGTGTTGAAAAACCTGATAAAAGAAAATAAAGATTTAATAATGTTTTAATTACATTTATTGTTTTGTCATAATCACCGAGCAATATTGAAATGTTTGTATTGACTTAACTCGATTGGACGCACGTCCTATCATTGCTGGCTTAGCATGTATGAACTAACATACTCGAGAGGTTGCAGTAGAGCGCTGACAATTCATAACAAAGTGTAAACTAACGATGCCGAAAGGGGCCAATATCGTGGTATAAAATAACTTGACTTTTTGACAACAAAACTTCACAATTCCATCTATCTTGTGGGCGGTCACTATGTCCGACACCTTATCGATACAGACGACATCTTCGGGTCATCCATAGTGTTGGTACTTGGAGGGCATTGTCGGAGCCCAGGGTCCCGGGAATTGAGTCCGGTAGGAGCACCGCGTATTAGCAGTTAGCTTGGTTGGTCTAAGTATTTACAAGTTAAGCCAGTTATTCGAGTACGGGTGTCCATTCTTCTTCTTTATCTCACAACAAATATTATATTTTTGTAACATCTTTTAGTATCTACTATTAAACCTAAATTCACCAACCTACATACTATTTCAAACCCACACAGCTACCTTACTTGCAACCTTACCCCTCTCGCAAGCTATCCTGACAGGGCGAGCCCACGAGGGGTAGGGTCTGGACAGTTTATAGTTTATTTATTCTTGTTGAAATAAAAAGGGGGACAAAAAGGTAGCATATAAGAAAATATGTGAAGAAGGAAGATAATAACAACTAATGGAATAAAATAAGGAAAAATAGATTGAATGTAAAAAAACAACACAAATTTATTAACTATTTTAAAAATGGATTCGCTTCCATAACTGTCAATATAGAAAAAGTAATAAAATAGAATAAAAATCACTTATTCAAAAAATAGATTTAGTATATTTTATTTGTCTCTATTTTTAGAGCATTTATCAAATTTGATAGATTTATGCCTCGTCAATTTGAAACCGATTTCCGCTATGAAGTTGATGATCATTTTCTCCAACCTGTTTACTCGATGATAAAGAACCGGTTCAAGAAAAAAATTAAAAAAGAATTGTTATAAAAAAAAAGTATCACATTCGATTTTTCTCTCATAGTCTTGAAAAGTATATACAAAGAAATACGATAAAACAAATGAATATTCATAATTTACAACGCTCGTAAATATGTATGACTAACACACACAAAAAAAACGCACACACAAAGAATGAAGCTGCTTGTTTATACTCTTGTGAATTCGAAATAGTTTACAAACTTTGGTCCTTAATTATACACATTTTAAGACATACCTTTGAATTTAATATTATAAAAAAATTCAAATTACTTAAGATTGGGTACAATTGGAAAAGTGAGATAAGAAAAACTAAACAAATTGTTGAGCTATAAAACAAAAATATCTGAGAGTTGTAAAAAAATAATTAAAGTGAAGACGAATTATTTATTTGCTGTTGTTGTTCTGAATTATTAATTAATTTATATCATATTTTATTACATTATATTCTATTTGATTATTTTTAAATATAATAATAAAATTATAAATTCTATTACCATTATTTTACTCAAAATGTCAACTAAAATGTTACAACTTATTAGTTTTTTCTCCCCAAGTCCTCGTCACCCACCCGGCGTATACTCATGTTATTCATGCAATTGGGGTAGAAAGGAGAAGGTAAAATTCAGAAGGAATGCACACGAATACATGTGAATAAAGAAGAGTGGGAAACCATTTATGGTAGCAATTTCTGAAGTAATATTGATAGATTAAAACTTTAGTTTTAGATTCCAGTTTTATATCAAAATACGACTTACAAACTAACATCATTTGGACAGCAGCCCTATATTCTGCACACCCACCCTTAGCAAATAAATTGATTTCCGTTACACAAACTTAATATTAAATCATTTTAAAGAGAAGTGTTTGCTTTGCAATAAGAACTCTACTGAAGTGACGACCTTCGTAACAATTCTGTCACGTTGACCGGTCATAATATGATGATTACATGTGTAACACATCACATTGACAAGTAGATGCTGTTAAAAAGACAGACGGATAATGCATTAGAGATATCGCGTGGAGTTAATTTCAGACTGTGTCCAAAATATCCGAGTCTATGATGGACAAAAAAAAATCTTCAAATAAAAACATTTCAATAAAAACAAAATAAACTTAAAAACATCCAATGCACTGGATTTATTGAAAAGGTAAATATAACTGTTTGTACTGTACATTGCCTTTCGTGACACATTATTAAGTACCCGCTAAGTGCCCGTTCTGTGCACGAGATGTATTTTACTATAAGTATACAACGTTTTAAAATAAGAAGGGTACAGGGTAAAAAGGGGGAAGGTCACACTACACACACTTTCCAGGACAACAACTCTTTTAACCATAATCTAAAGTGCATTGGAAAGGTCTAGTGATTGTCTGACAGATGGCAGCACTGACTCAACCTGAGTTAAAATTGGACTTTCCTTCAATTCTCCCTGAACATTCATATGTCAAGGTGGGATTCAAAGAGACGCAAGAAAAGTGCATTGTTCAAGCACGTTTTATGGTTAAACGTTTTTTAGTCAAAATAAATAAAATATTTCTTTAGTATAACTATATAATTTAATTTTATTCACATGGTGATGTCAATAGTTGAATATATTTCAATGGTGACCTGGAATTTAATGACAAATGCTTATCTTTATTTAAAAAGTTTCTCATCTAATGCCGTTAAGCTCATGACAGATATTCAAGAATGGTTGATATCACAATACGAAGAAAATTAAACTATAGGCTACTACTGGAGCAATATTTTATTTATTTTAGCCAAAACAAAAGTTTTGTCATAAAAGCTGCAAAATCTCTTCTTTTTTCACGTCCCTTTCCATCTCACCTTAATATCCAATGTCAAAGGAATTGTATATGTGATTTTGGTTTATTTTACAGTTAAACCTTTAGATAAATCATTATTAGCACCACGTCTTACTACCCGTTCGAGCTGTACGCACTTACGCTAATGTGTAATGGTAGGGTGATTGTGAAATGAAATGGAGGACCTACAGCTTAACGCGGAATCCGAACCACGGCGGAGGCCTGGCATTCCACACATTCACAAATTGTGATTAATACACGACTTGTCAGAGGTGAAGGAAAGGTTTGGCACTCATATAAATCTGTGCCGGGACCAAGGATTGAACCCCGAACCCCAGCTCAGACGCCCGACCACCAGGTCACCCTCTTTAGATACAAAATAAAAACTGTTAAATAAAATAACAATTATTATTAACACAATTTTATTTACCTCCGCATCTTACTATTTGTTCAGGTACGCATATATTATAAGCACACTAATGAGGTAAGGAAGAGGAAGGAAGCATTTTAGAGGTTATCTACCAGCATTTGCGTGGCAGGAAAATGTAAAACCATTTAGTAAAAAACATTCAGTAGACCGACTCGGGATTCCAACTCCAAACTCACCGTCAAAAGTAGGCTAGTTTAACTATGGTAACATCTTATACCCTTCAGACACTGAAGCGGGCTATTATTAATAGTTATGGCTTCCAACAGCCTAGGAGCTACATCTATGTACGCTCTAAGAATTAATGTTCTATAACAACAATTTTATTTCAAGATGGCCGTCATGTCTAATATATATACCTAGAAGCCTTTCAAAGTAGGCCCAATGGAATTCTGATAAGTAGAAGATTAGAAAAAAGACATAATAAAATATTTTGCAGCTTTTATCTTAAAACAAATTGGTGGAAGTAAATATTAATTATCTTATATGTTAACCAGATGTTCGAGATATGCCCATGTGAAATTTCCCCACACTCGGCTGAGTGTTTATTGAGTGAAAGAGTAACACACAGGCAGACCTGGCATTTTACTTTCTCGCCATATTACAGGTAGAGAAAGAATTGTGATCGTAAAAAAAAATTGAACTCGAGATTTTGATGAATCTCGACGATTCATGAACCTCCGAATCAGAAAAAATGGTTTTAGAATTTCCGTCCGTCTGTCTATCTGTACCTCCAACTAGAGCCTAAAATATTTTACCGATCAGGTTAAAACTTGGTATCTAGGGTTTTAATAGGGCTGCCCCACGGTTTTTTAATAGAATATTTAACCCTAAAATTAAGAGTAATTTACTGAAGGGCAAAAAGAGAAAAGTTCAATTTTCTCAAAATCTTCTCTAACGATTTTGATTAAATTTCATTTCAAAACAGTTATAAATATTCCAAACAAAATGGCTACTCTAAATATTTCGGCAAAATGACTTTAAGGGCTCCTGTATTATGTATAAATTCTCATTTTTCATCATATCTACGAAACTATTTGATATATGAAATTACTTCTCGTTGCAAATATGTATATCTATTAATAATACAAATATTTTATTCGAAATGTGTTTTTATAAAACCAATAACTTTCAAGCTATACGCAAATATATATATTAACTTTACTAACACTAAACCGTAAAAAAATCCAACCTGAAATGTTGATTGATGTCAACGTTTCATGACCCCCCTAACCCTAAAAAGTGGTCTTTGCAATGCTGTCTGTCTGTATGTCTGCTGAAACTTAAAATTAAGAGTAGTTTAGTAAAGAACTAAAAGATAAAAAATAGATTTTCTCAAAATCGGCTCTAACGATCTTGATTAAAATTAGTATCTAAGTGTTGATTAAGATTATAAATAAACTGGATATTATCATTTTCCTATGAAAATTACTTTTAGGGTACTTCACAGAAGCGGAAATTTCCGTATCTCCGCAACTATTTGAGATACTTAATGATATATCATTGCAAAATTGTAGTATTTTAAAAATAAAAAACTTTTATTTGAAATATTTTTTTATAAAACTAAAAGTTTCTGAGATATTGGCAAATATAATAATACATTTTTGTGAGCTTTAGTTGTAAAGACATACTACTTACATTTTAACGCAATAATTCTCCAATACCATAGAGTAATTAAATATAAGTAAGTCTTTCAAAAAGTGTATGTTAGTTTTCCTTAAACTTCTTAGGAGAAATGTTTGTACAACAATGATCTATCTCATTTTAGACTCAATAGTCAATATTTACATTTTTTTGGGTCAAAATTTATAAATGAGGAATTTAATAGCAATGTGATGACCTGAAGATGTGCAACTCCTAATAAAATGTTGAAAATCTTAACCAGAAGTCAAAATTTTAATACCAAGTGTTGACCCTAGTGGACCAAATATCAATATTTTTTTATTGGTTCAAACATACAAATGAGAACATTAATTCTTTAAAAATAGAACTATAAAATCTAAAACCGGGACTCAAAAAATGTTTTACATAAGTATAGTGAAATTTATGCTTGGGTTTGCTAGTGTATATAATTTCTTTTCACATATATTACGAGTTTTAAATAAATATATTCATTTTTAAACAATAGAGTGAGAGAGTCCGCGGGGAGTTCCGTACCATTATTTTTTTATATATTGTTATGATAACGGACCAAGTTAAAACATTTTTGAATATATATATATATATATATATGTGTGTGTATTTTTTAAATAATCTTCAAGAAATTCCTTTAAACAATTTAAGATACCAATTTTAATGGTCGATATGGTTGGTATATTATTTAATTAGTATTATATGTCCATTAGGCATAGCTCATGATAATTTAGGGTGGTAAATACTTAATAAATGTGACCCAGATTAGAATCTCTATCCAGGACAAATTTTTAAGTATATTACTTACCGTTAGTTTGTATTGATTATGTAACGAGGTAAAATATACATATGAATACATACATAATTGAAATATTGGTATAATCGTTTATGTTTTACATAAAAGCACAGGCCTACTGGTGTTAAACATGTCTAAGAGTCTTACGAAATGTTTTGATATATACTTTCTCTATTTATTTATTTTAAATACGAGAAAACACTATTATACTATAGTATTTAGCACCGCGTCTTACTACCCGTTAGTGTTATACGCTTTAAGTACTAATTACTCTAATGGATAAGGAATTGGGAAGGTTTAATTAGAAGAAATAAACCCGCATTTGCGTGGAGCAAGAGTGGAAAACCATTTAAGAAAAACCACCCTCAGTTCACCCGACCGAGATTCGAACCTCGATCTCCCCGTCCTCAGCAGTCGAGCTCAACACGACTAGTGCGTTAGCCAACTACGCCACCGAGGCGGGTACAAACCACTATTCGGTGATCAAATAGTCTAAGCTGTAACTCTCGCAATTGACCGGATTGCCTACGGTGGTAATATCAGTGTTCGGATCCCGGTCGGGTGTACTGAGGATGTTTGATCCTGAATGGTTTTTCTGCATCCCTCCAAGCAAACGCGTGTACTACCCTTCTTAATTCAACCTTCCTAATCCCTAACACATCAGCTTAAATCTTTCAAATGCGCAAAGAACTGATAGGTAGTGAAATGCGGTGACAAAAAATTAAAGAGAAAATAAAACCATTTAATTACCTCTTAAACAACAGGGACAATTTTTAAATACAATTTTTTTTTAAATGATTCTACGTTCGAACGAGCAATAAAAAGTCCACCCTTTCAACCCATTTAACATCTCTCCCTGATGTGTTGAGTGTGAAGGCTGATAAACCGCTTCGCAGCCCATTACGTGTGACGAGTTGAACGAAGCAGAAAGAGACTGATAGGTTTGTCAGAATACGGCTGGGTCTCGGACCGGAACCGGAAAACACGGGGGAAGCCAAATTCCTTCCTCCACGCCCCTCCCCATAAATCAAAATATCGTTGCCGCCGTCAAATATTGCATAGGTTTCGTTTCGTTTAAATTCAGTTATCGTGCGTATAAAAATATCAAGTTTTTTCCTTACAACTTAAAGCTTTTGTGACGTCATAGTTAATGCCACACCTTTATTTTCTCTTATTATTTAAAACTCTTTCTTTATATATTCTCTGTGTCTAATTTTTTTCTCTAACTAATTTCTTTGCTTATATTTAGTTCGTGTTAGCGCCAATAGGTTTGCGCTAGTAGATCTAAGGTGACATGGCAAGGTGAATACATTCAAAAGATTTTTTTCACCTTGTCTTACTACCCGTTCGGGTTATACTCATATTTACTAATTAAAGATGAGAAAGTTGAAATTAGAGTAAGTGTACCCACATGTGCGAGGAGAAAAAGTGGGACACAATTTAGGGAAAACCACCCTCAGTTCACCCAACCGAGATTCGAACAATGACCATTCCATTAGTGAAATAACAGACTAAACTAGAGCAGATTAACGCCTTAATCCAGATTCCCAGTGATACGGGTGAATCGATTATATTATTATTATTAAATTAAATTAAATTGAGTTCTTCTAGATGTGCCGGGACAGATGGAATTCCAAGTTTTATTGTTAAAGGCTGTGCCAGCATTTTCAGCCCTTTGTTAGCCTATATTTTTAACATTAGCCTATCAAATGAAACTTTTCCTCTTACATGGAAACAATCTGTTGTCATACCTATCTATAAAAAAGTGGTAAGAATAAATGTTTGTAATTACAGACCAATTTCCCTCTTAAACACTTTCTCCAAAGTATTCGAGAAAATCATACATGAGCATACTTTCCATCACCTTAAAAATAAACTATCAGATAATCAACATGGCTTTATAAAAAATAAATCTACTGTCACGAATTTAGTAGAATTTCTTGGGCATGTTGCCCCTCAAGTCTCTGCCCAAGGTCAGGTTGATGCTATTTATTTTGACCAAAGTAAGGCATTTGATTTATGTCAGCATAATATTATTCTCTCTAAGCTTGGTAATTTTGGACTCTCTCACTCTTATGTAAATTGGTTTAGCAGTTATTTGCATGAAAGATCATTCATTATTAAAATTGATTCACATACCTCAAATACATTTTTAGCACCCTGTGGCATACCTCAGGGTTCTAATTTAGGTCCTCTTCTCTTTAATGTGTTTATTGATGACATTGGTAAATATTTTAACTCGTCTAGTTATTTACTCTTTGCTGATGATGTAAAATTATTTAAAACTATCAAATCAATAGCAGATTGTATAGATTTACAAAATGATGTAAATGGTATTTTACAATGGTCTTTGGAAAATGGAATGTCTATCAATAAATCTAAGACCAAATCTATATCTTTTACTAGGAAAACTAATCCTTTCTTTTTTACTTATAAATTGGGCAGTGATAACATAGTTCGTACACTTTGTATTAATGATCTTGGTGTCCTCCTGGATAACAAACTTTATTTCCACTATCATGTTGACCATGTCATTTCCCAGTCATTGAAATTACTTGGGCTTATTAAATTTATTACTATATCATTTAAGAAAGTTGACTGTTTTTTATGTCTGTATTACGCCCTGGTTAGATCTAAGTTAGAATATGCCACTGTTGCTTGGAATTCCATTACCTTAACTGACTCTCTTAGGTTAGAAAACATTCAAAGAAAATTTGTTGCTGCATGCTATGATAAATTCTTTAGTAACCGGATTTATTATGATTATGACAGAATTCGAAACCTCTTAGGGCTCCAAACTCTCTTCTCGCGTAGACTTTATTGTGATGCCCTTTTTGTTTTTAATATTTTCAATAACAATATTTATTGCAAATTTGCCCTTGATCATGTAGGCGTTCATATCCCTTCTCGGGCTTCTCGTAATCCTAAATTATTTTTTCTCGATAGCTCTTATAAGACGAGCCCTATAGGTCGTTGTATCCATAGCGCCAATTCTAGATTTGTCGAATTTGACTTTTATCATAAAAGGAAAGCTAAACTCAGAGAGTTATTTAAGGATGTCCCATATCAATAATTTATCATGTAGAGGTTCTGCCTATATTATTTAAACTTACAATATTCTGATCTATTTTTTGCATAATGTTACTGCTTACTATTTAGTTATTTGTTTTTAATGTTACTTTTTATTCTTATTATTATTAACTACTTGTTATCTCGTAACTATTCATCAGTATATAACATTATTTAGCCATTTTTTGTCTATCATTTTTTCTTGTGTAAATATATGTATTATAAGGTATGTACGTGTGTACTTTTCAGTGCTGGCCTGTTATAGGTCTTACAACTGTTGGCCAGCACTATAATAAAGGAAATTGAAATTGAAATTATTAACACCGCGTCTTACTACCCGTTCGGGTTATACGCACTTACGCTAATGTGAAATGTTAGGGTGATTGTGAGAGGAAATGGAGGACCTACAGCTTAACGTGGGATCCGAACCACGGTGGAGGCCTGGCATTCCCCACATTCACAAGTTGTTATTAATACACGTCTTGTCAGAGGTGAAGGAAGGGTTTGGTAATCAGATAAATCTGTGTCGGGGCCGAGGATTAAACCACGGACCCCCAGTACAGAAGTCCGACCCCTTATCCCTAGGCCACCAGGTCACCCGCTGAATCGATTATAGATCTTGTGTTAAACGTGTATAGCCTATATTTAAATTAAACAAAAACATTTTGCAATGGAGCTTATATCAGGTTCTAGATTCGACAACAAATAAATAAAATGATTTAAAGGGATGGAATTTGTATGGCTCCAATCGTAGATTTTAATGCCAGTAATTAATTTTAACATCCGTCCGGTTTCAGTCCCGGCAATAATTTTGCTCATCATGCTTAAAGGGTTGCTGACCCCTGAGCTGTAAATATATTAATATCCCGGACGGGTGTGTGAAAATCGAACTGTAGAAGGTCTGGCGCTAGGCTAGGATTCGGATGTAAGTGCCTCAGGATAGGGTCGAATGGTGAGATTACGTTCTGGAAGCCGTGAACTGTGCAGTTCCTTACGAACTGCCTACGTAGTTGAGATAGTGCCAATAAGATGTGCTTAGGTTAAATATTAATACAACTTTTAATAACACAATAGTTCGGTCTTTACTATAATGCATTAAATAAACTATTTTCTATGATCCTAAACTTACATATAGCCTACTTGTAGACATAATTTAAAAATATAAATTATTCCACTCTGAAAAATCCCAAAACGTAAGATAACTAGTATAAGATCAGAGAATGCTTATTTGTGAATCAAATATTTAATTCAATAAGATAGAGGGGAGGGTCACAACACAAATTGTATTATAATTTGTATTTTCCTCCTCCCGAGTTTGTTCTCCTACTTGAGGACAGCACCACTCAGTAATGCTATAAACCCACTTGGTTTCAGGGCGTTTAAGAATGTCTTCTCGACTATTCTAGAGCATGTTTCAAAAAATCGTTAGACTGAAAGATCCCCTGTACCAAAATACATTTTGGAGCGCTTATAAAACATTTTACACTAATATTATGAACATTCAATAACGACAGTTAAATTTTACAAATACAAAATTATAATCCAAACCCAAAACATCACATGACCTGGCTGCAAATTTGGCAAATATCCTTTAGTCAGATCCAAAAAAATTGTCAATACTAATTACGGTTGCTATTTTATAGTGAGAAAAACAAATAAAGAGTATTATTAAACGGCCTCTGGAAACCTGAGATAACCATAAGCGGAGCACAGTTTTAAAAACGCTTTCCTAGCGCCGTTAGGCCAGGGAGTTATCTAGTATAATACAATAAAGTATGTATTACTGTGCCGTGCAATTTATCTTCTAGAGTCAAGTCTACATTCTTGCTGAAGAGTGCTGTACCGATAGAACTGGCTGGAAGTGAAGCCATTGAATGTTTTAAGACGTCGGTAAGACTACTGGGGGTTATTTAACTTGACGTCGTTTACTCACGAAACAGTCGTCAAGAGTTTTATGTTGATTTTAATTTGTTAAAAGAAAAAGTGGAGGACTTGTAAAAGTAGAACTGAAGGGAATGGGAGACTACATATACCGAAGTAAAACTCTTCTACAGCAATTATATATTAAGGGTGCAAGAGAATGGGAGAAAGTCACATTACACACATTCTACAGGACACATTTTGTAAATCAAACCATATAAACATAATAATCAATATTTAAAAAAAAACACTTAATTTGACATAGACCTCTTTTAACCATAATCCAAAGGGTATTAGACGGGTCTAACAGATGTAAGCACTAACTCAATTTGAGTTAAAATTGGACTATCACCCCTTTTCCTTTCACAGGCACCCCCCTCCTATTTGAGGTATATGCACTTTCTGAACCAACTGATTATATCAGTACACGACTTAAACATTAGCTCGATTCTATAAATTACCCGACACCCAGCCGTTAGTTCATCACTGTTTAAAGAGTAGACTCCATATTTCACCAATTATAATTTTTCTACCTTGCCGGGAATATAACCCGGTATCTAAGCTTAACTCAGTAAGAATACATACTAACGACTGATCAATGGTGTCTGACTACGTCTATTTTAGATTTTAGCGTGTATTTTTTACAATATTACGACATTGAAGGACAACTTAACCTACCTAAGCACCTACTAAGAATGGGATCTGATTCTTGGGATCATAATTTTATATCTTATTATATTAGGCAAAATGGAAAGTTTATGATGTTGACAAAATAAATTCTGTACTTAATCACGCAGAAAAAATATCGTAATCGGGAAATTGTATGACCCAGTGGGTTAAGATGGATCTTAATGTTTCATGAAGCAACCGAATAAACCTCTTTGCGCCTGCGTATTCCTGTTCCAAAACATTTTGGTGGATTTCAGTCAAACTTTATATATATATATATATATATATATTCATATATATTTATATATATATATATATATTCATATATATATATATATATATATTGTGAGCTTAAATACAATCTTAATAACTCAAAATAAAATGACTTTATTTTGATTTAATCTCCTGAGGAAAGCTTAAAAATATTAAAATGAGTTTTTTTAAAAAATTCGTCTCTCTCTCTCTCTATATATATATATATATATATATATATGAGAGCGGTCACAGGAAAAGGGACCTTATCTTCACCAAGGTCACCAAGGTCAATTTTGAGTTATTGGTATCCCTGGAAACTACAAAAAATCCTGAATAAACTAGTACAAAAATATTAAAATACTCCAAAACTTGTAAAAGTTAATGTAATTTGAAAACGAAAGTTTAAAAAAAGTGTGTTTTGAGAAAATAAGAATTAAATTTTTACATCTTACAAAAGCAGGCACCAAAACTATAGCCTATTTGCCTGGATGTAGTTGTATTATGGTCCATACAAATGGAACTTTTATGGTGAATTTAAACCTGTCTTGAGATTCTTTATCTGAGTTATAAATTTTTTGCTGAAACGGAATAACTAAAGGAATGTTAAGATAAAAGCTCACAGGTAAATTTTGCCTCTGAATTATCCGAATCTTATCCTTCAGAATTTGCACAAAAACTAGACTTCACAAACTAACCTTAGCTCTTCTGGAATATCGACACTCAAATGGCAATTCTTGGTTAAATTTGCTATGTTTTCCTCCAATACAGGAAATTAAGTTAGGTTTTCATCTGACAATAAATAGACCCGTGAGATTAAACTCTACAATCCAAAGAATTAAAACTTCTAAACTGTCAACTGATACTAAACAACAACTCATAAATTTTTTTTAAACTAGGATAAACAGGGGTATCCAAAACACAACTGCATAATTTGCTGATTTGCAAACACAACTTAAAAGGACCTTAACTCCACCCATTTGATTTACATTGGTGAAGATAAGGTGCCTTTTGTTGCCACTGCAAGGTTATAGGAAAATAGTTTTTTTTCCCCTACTTATAATTTGAATTATGTTATAAAACCAACCTCTGATGTTCAGAAAGAGTACATGGATGGTTTTAACCGAAAATATAAACATGTGATTTTTTTGACCCAATTCACAAAAATTGCTGCTCCTGAAAATTTGGCTATGTGAAGATAAGGCCCCTTTTTCTGTGACCAATCACATAGAGAGCCGAATTAAAAACAAAACAAACCTCACTCGCCTACTTGCCTATTCGCAACAAAAATGCAGGCTTTGTAGCGAACGTTGTAGGACACCCCGTGATATTTAATACACTGCAATACCTGTTACAGTTAGGACTGTCGGGTTGCCTACCCACAACCAAACTAGAGACGCCCACAGGAAGTATAAAGGCAAAAACCGCCAGTGGGGAATAAAAACAATGCGTAGGTTAGAAGTGACGGATTACCTCATAAAAGTGAGAAAGGGTGTGGTCGACATAAGCTAACCTTAAAAATAACTCATTAACGTTAATACGAAACGTTTCCAGTAACTAAAAGATTTATCACACAATTCACGGGATTGATTGTCATACGTAACAATAAGTTTTATAACTTTGGCAGCATATGTCCGAAGTCATTAATGACATTTTAGTTCAATATTTTAAATTTTAAATAAAATACTACATCTGAGAGTGCCAAATTTCTTTATTTAAAATAACTGCTACGATTTAAAAACTATTTTTAGAATGTTCCCCCGGGAAAATTGGTTTATTTTTACAGTTTAAACATAGACATATACGTTAGTTTGAGTTACTGTCATAAATAAACCAAAATATTTAAATTATAAACTAAAAACAAAAATTGTCTTTCCGTAATTGAAGATATTTAAATTCGGAATACCAAACCATCGCAGGTATATCTTTGCGGAACAACCGAATAAAATTAATTCCCCGTATAATTCCCAGCCAATAAGAAAACCGCTACGACTGTTTCTTCCCTATTTGCATCACAAATATATATTTCACGCGGTGGTGGGGGAAAAAAAGGGGGGGGGGGTTCTATTGATAGAAAGGGCTGAGCTATAAATAGACTAACACGTGAGATGCCGTGACGCCACCAAAGTCACGCAAATTCACGCCACGTGGCGCCCACCTAAGACGTCACTGCGGGGGTTTAAAACAAGTTTAATGACCCTTCTTTGTTGAGGGGTGGATTGCTGACGTCAAAATAAAATATTATTACGCTAAAGGTCTACGCACGATGACACCCAAAATTTAATACCGTGAATGTGATGCCTGGTAGAAATAGTTCATAAAGTAACTTGTATGACCTTGCACCTCGTTCCTGGTTGATTGGCCTACGCAGGGAGTGTTACAACGAAGAGGTCTGGGTTCGATGCAGGATGAGTTATATTTAGGGAGAAATCATCCAAACCTATGTCGATTAGTTCCACTATAACTGACAAATGCATGGGCCAATTTTAATGACATTTTGCAGATACATTCTTTTAGCCTAGGCCGAATGAAGTACGCACATTAAAAAAACATGTTACCAGTTTAAATATGGTGACCGCTCAAAATGTTTTTTGTTTAGTGGCTCATCTCTAAATTGTATTTAAAATTCTAAATAATCGGTCGAAGTCATAAGGTGTATTATATATATATATTGGTTTTTTATTGCAAAACTGACGTCTCAAACCACGCGAACAACGGTTACTATTTATGAATGTAATGCAATATCGGATCTAGTATTAATTTGTTTACTCTCTAACTTGATCACCACGGGAAAATATCAAATTCCAATCCAAGGAGATATTTAAAGTTGAAATCCAAAGAGAAATCTTGATACTAGAATAACGATGAGAATATGAAATAATTCATAATTGGATGTAAGTAGAATTTTTTTAATGGATAGGGCGAGGTCTATTATTCATAGAACTATGTACTAGTTTAAATAGATAACGAGTCCTATCCAGGGAGAAACATTACCTAAATTAACTTTATTGCTACCCGCTTCGGTGGCTGCATGATCTAAATCACTAATATCATTATAGACTAGACTGCTGATGACGGGGAGATCGAGGTTCGATCCCGGTCGTATGTAATGAGAGTGGTTTTCCAAAATATTTTTCAACTCTCCCTCCACGCAAATGCGGGTACACTTACTCTAAATATAACCTTCCTAATCCCTAAAAACCATTAGCGTACAGCCCGAATGGGAATTAAGAAGTGGTGCTATAAAAAAAAATACGGAACTCCGCACGGACTTTCTCGCTCTATTGTTTAAAAATTGAGATATTTACCCAAAACTCGTAATATATGTGAAACGAAACTATAAACCCACACACATATATTGCACTAGACTTATGTAAAACATTTTTTGAGTCCTGGTTTAAAATTTTATAATTTTATTTTTAAATAATTAATGTCCTCATTTGTATGTTTGGACCTATAAAAAAAGATTGATATTGGGTCCTCTAGGGTCAACACTTCGTAATAAAATTTCGAACTCTGGTTAAATTTTCGAAATTTTATTAGGTTTTGCAAATCTTCATGTCATCGCTTTGCTATTAAATTCCTCATTTAAAAATTTTGACCAATAAAAAATGTAAATATTTACTATTGAGTCTAAAATAGAGATATATCATTGTTGTACAAACATTTCTCCTAAGAGGCTTAAGGAAAAACAACACGAAATAATTTATATAACGTTATTCATATAAAAGTATTTTTATTTTTAATAATACTACAATTTTCCAATGAAAAGGTATTTAGTAGCTCAAACAGTCGCGGAGATACAGAAGTTTCTGCTTCTGTAAATTCCCCCAAAAGTCATTTTCATGGGAAAATGAAAATAGCCAGTTTATTATATAATCTTAATCAACATCTAGATATACGAGTTTTAATCAAAATCGTTAGAGCCGATTTTGAGAAAATCGATTTTTTCTCTTTTTGACCTTTATTAAACTACTCTTAATTTTAAGTTTAAACAGACACACAGACAGAGGGCATTGCAAAGACCACTTTTTGGATTCG